>ML685784.1:24374892-24397353 GCA_007922175.1 Pelusios castaneus
CACACACACACACACACACACACACACACACACACACACACACACACTATGAACAGCACAAACTGAGATGTTTATATGAAGAATGAAATATTAATCCTAGAATTGATAGTGCTTTACATCTTCAAAATCCTTACATTTCAGAGATACAAAATCTGAGATTTGTAGAAAAACATGAGGTCTAATCTAGTTCTTCTGAAGTCTAATTTGTAAAAGAATGATACCCAATTCCTAGAAAGAAACATGGACTCACAAGGTTGTAAAATGATCCTAACTGTCGATGCATTTCCAAGCAAGTCAGAATTTAATATAGCAGAGCTCGACAAATCCTGGCCACCGGGTCATCACTGCACCCAGGATTTCGCTCTTGGCGTCTAGCTGCGCCGCAGGAGCCAGGGAGGCAAAAAGCCCTTGGTGCCTAAACAAAGAGCCGGCCCCACTGACAATTTCAGCCCCACTGATCTTCCCCCCATCCAGTAGCCCTGAAAGCATCTCCAGTAGTGGCTTCTTTTGGCGGCAGGGGGTCTTTTACATATCACGCTGCCACCGAAAGTGCTGCCGGACATGGCAATTTTTCTGCTCCACACTGCTGCTGAAAGAAGTGGTGGTGGCGACAGTGGTCTTCCAGTGGCAGGGGCCCCTTCTCTACCGCACACCGAGGCACCTCAGTTTTGGGGCTGGCCCATAGGTCAAGGCCTGTAATATACTATTAATTCAAAAGCAAAAGGAAATCCACCAAGCTACTATAAAACACATCGTGTTACATTACCCAGATAAACAAGTACTGTTGAAAGTAAAGAATATTCCACCTTCTACTTTTGAGATGAAAATCACATGTGAGCCAACGATAATTGTCTATTACAATATTTCCTTCAAGATCAAGTTCTGTAATTTTTCCAATCGTTTGAAGAAGATAAATGGTAAAACTCATGGACTTTGACATTCTACTCTTCGGTGAAAACACATCAGCTGAAGCAATATTATAAAATTAACATAATATATATTTGTCATTTTTCTAGAATTCCATTTATTTTTAAATACTTCATGGAATTCTCTCACTGTTTTATCCTTTTATTCAAAGCTACTGTCTGTCACACCAACCATCACAGATGTAATAGAATACAAATTCTATTGCAGCATAAAGAGGTGAGATATTTATACAGATCTATAAACTGTGGCAGATGCATTATTCTACTCATTTGCATGATACAATTATGAATATAACTGGAGGCAGATTTCCCACAAACGGGACAGCAATGTCATGGTATTTAATTATGTGAAAGAGAGCTCATTAGCAGTTGAATGTTAAGAAATACTTGTGTATAATCTTGATTTTATTAAAAAGCTTCCAACCAAAATTCATCAATGGCTGAAGTTCAACCTTAACAAGACAAAGCAGGTAAAGAAAAACACTTCAGAGAGCTTGCTGCAACAGTGCGTTCTCAACCAGTCAAAGCTCATGAATTACACTGAGTTCTGGGGTGTTTCTCCACTCCTCACCAAAAGCAGGTTCTCAGACAGCTGCACTCCCAGGAAACATGAACCACTTTGGGACTGGAGAGACATCAACAGCATGGACAGAATGCACAGGCCTCAACAGTAAGAGCGTTTGTCACCTTGTGTGGAGATTGTGGTATTGCAATTTATTTAGACTTGAAAACATCAGCCCTGATGATATTGCAACTCATGCTAAATGCCACGTAACTTCTCAGAAACACAGGGTAAAACAGCACATCATTGTTGCGCTCCCTTCACTCCACCAGCCCACCGTAGAGCTCTGCGTCAAGTTTTGATCCTTGTTCAAGCCTCTAAACGGACTGGGGCCAGATTAACTAAAAAGACTCCCTCACCTACTCTCAACAGCTCCACAACAGCTCAGGGAAAATGAAGCTGTCTACACAAGGAAACAAACGCGTGGAAGAGATGCTGTTTCCTCAGGCAGGAGGTGGGATTTGGGCTAGGGTTTCCGTATTTCAGGTTTCCAAAAAAAGGACTCTGATGGAGGGAGAGGGGAACTTGAGGGAGGAGCATAGGTAGGGATGTTGAAGATAGAGGGCAGTGCTGATCCCTGTCACGGTGGTAAAGTGGGTGGTGCAAGCCGAGGAGGCAGCGATAGCTGTCAGAAAGCGCCTCCCTGCGGGATCCTCTCCCCAGAGCATGGAGCCCGGGCCTGGGTGGGTGGGATCCAGTCACTCTGGCTGCAAGGGAATGGACCAATCAGCTGCAGATGTAGGGAAGGGACTAATTGGGAAGTGGGCCAATCATGGCTATTTCTGAGCTGCAATATCTGCTCTGCAAAAATCCAGGACATTTCACTGTTATTTAAAAATCCAGCTGGACAGAGCCTCAAAAAAAGAGGCCATGTCTGGGAAAACCCGGACATATGGTAATCTTAGGCTGGGCCTGACTTGTGGAATTCAATCCCTCGGGTACTTTGAATGACAATAAGCCTCACTATTTTCCAGTTCAAACGTAACTCATTCCTTCAATCTTACTTTTCCACTAAGAAACAAAAAGTACATTAACTTTCAAATAGATAAGCACACACAAACACGCCATCTGCCTCTTTACACTCTTGGGAGGAATGGAGAAGAAAAGCTCACAACAGGTGCTAATTTCATGCTTAGTGCATATACAACCTCTTCCCTGAAAATTTTCAACCCACTGTAGTTCCACTAACAGTAGCATTGGCAGGAGCCCTAGGTGGGCAAAACAGCTCTGGGAGTTAAGTAACGTGTCATTTCAAACCGTTTAGAGCTAGTCTACATAACATGGTGGTAACACACTGTTGGCCCTTTGTCTACGCTAACACTTCCACTTTTTCTACTCTAGGAATTCCCAGTGGTAGGATATTTTTCAGCAAGAAAGCATTGCTTATAGATAAAGCCCCAGTTTATTTGTAAATGTGGACTGTTACTGGATGCCATGGATGCAGTAAAAGAATCTAAATTCTAAACAGAGAGTTAAATTTAGATTCTTGTAGACCATACAGGGCTGTGAATTCTAAAGTTAAGCACCCATCACTGAAAACTTTAAACCAGGAGCTTAAATTCAACTACCCACATTACTAATACAAACGGTCTTGCAGCACCTATATATAGCGATGGAAGAGAATTGAATGATGCTTGCTGTTCTCTGCAGGCATGTCTGCATGGGGATGCCCAGAAACTTAACTGAAGGTGTGAATTTAAAATGAATCATTTAAAGTGCATTAAACCCTCATGCAAATACTCTCATCCAGAAAGGAGTTAAGCTAAAGTAAATTAAAAGCACTTTAAACCCCTGCATGGACATTCATTCAGAAGTAATGGGCTTTAACTAATGTACATTAATCTTACCTCTGTCCCTCCCCCCATTCTTAAAATTATAACACCCATCTGGGGAAGTGAAAAAAAAACAGATTGACAGAGACAGACAGATACCCCAAAATCAACAAGTACAAGACAAACCCAACATGGAAAACAACAGAATGCCACTGGTCATCACCTCCAGCCCCTAAGTCAAACCTCTCCAGCACATCATCATGGACCTACAGCCTATCCTATAAGATGATCCCATACACTCTAAAGCCTTGGGAAGTAGGCCACTCCTCGCTCACAGACAGCCCCCCCACCTTTAAACAAATACTCACCAGCAACTACACATCATGGAACGGGAACACTAAGCCAAGTACTTATCCCTGCAACAAACCCCACTGCCAACTCTGCCCACATATCTACTCAAGTGACACCATCACAGGACCTAATCAAACCAGCCACTCCACCAGGGGCTCATTCACCTGCTCATCTACCAATGTGATATATGCCATCAGATGCCGACAATGTCCATCTGCTGTATACATTGACCAAACTGGAGTGTCTCTGTGCAAAAGAATAAATGAACACAAATGAGACATCAAGAATGGTAACATTCAAAACCCAGTAGGGGAATTCTGTAACAAACATGCTAGTTACAGCACCTCACCAAAACCAGATTACAACAGGAAACTGCAGAACTGGAATCAGGGGCCCACCCACCGCAGCACCCAGCCCCACAGCACGCTGCTGTGGTGGGGAAGACTCACTGCATTGCCTCTCCCTCTCCCACCTCTCACAGCTCCACTTATTACTTAGCAACTGGAGCATCTCGGAGCAGCTTCCGGCCCACCTTGCAGATTCAGGAGCCCAGCCAGAAACCCTGGTCTGGCTATGCCCGTGACTGGAATTCATATGCAAACTAGATACCTTCCGATTGGGTTTGAATAGAAATCTTGAATGGCTGAGTCATTATAAAAGGTGATTTCCCCTCTATTACCTTTTTCAGCTCTTGCTTCCCTCTTCCACACTGTTTGAATCAGAACAGTTAGTTTACTTTGCAGTGATACGCTAGCAGTCTATCACTCTGAAACTGTTTGAACTGACCTTATGATCCACCCTTCTCTGTATGTATATGTTTACAGCTAACATGCTACATTTTCCATTTCATGCATCGATGAAGTGAGACTGTGCCCATGAAAGCTCATTCAATAAATAACTTTTTAGTCTTTAAAAGTGCACAAGACTATTTGTTTATTTTAAAATAATGAGAGGATTGATTCTGCTGTCCAAAAACACTTGTGGGGTCTTAAAAAAACAAAAGAGAGAGAGAGAGACACACACACACATTCACACACTTTGGGGGGAAAATGCTGACAACTATTGCAATACTGCTTGCTTGAAAGACGAGGAAAGAGAGACCTCCGTCACTGTGGCGGCCATCTCCATCTACTGCGACTCTGGACTCTCTGCATCCTGAACCTAAGATATGTCCAGATAAGACCATGCCAGAGAGAAGGACCCAGACAATGCTGTCACCTCCACCTGCTACGGATCAGCCACCACACAGGAGGTGAGACTTTGCCATACACACATCTGTAACACACACACACACTTATGCATTCTTTTCATTCCTCACATTATTTTTCTCTTTCCTACCCCTCTCCTTTTTCTTTCTGTAGAATGGAGTCTAGCTTAGTCAGCCAAGACTGTATGTTTTGCAACACTGCTATAAGTCTGTGACAAGAAGGAGGCTGTTAAACAGCTGGATGCTGGTGCAAGTTTGCCAGCTTTCAGAGTGGCTGCTAAGATTGTGTGCTGTGCCTATATTTTTGCAGCCGTGAGGTTGCACCTGAGAGTCAACAACCGAGCCAGAAACTGCATTTTCTATTTTTGTTCTTTTTTCTCGCATTGTGTGTGTTTGTCTTGCTTCCTCTAAGAAACAGAATCAGACTTCAATAG
Organism: Pelusios castaneus; assembly: GCA_007922175.1. Classification (NCBI taxonomy): domain Eukaryota; kingdom Metazoa; phylum Chordata; order Testudines; family Pelomedusidae; genus Pelusios; species Pelusios castaneus. Next base: position 24,380,145 of record ML685784.1, read on the forward strand.
CAGCAGCAACAGCTTCAGCCCATCTCAACTAACTTCTCTTTTTCTACAAAAAGGAGTTATTCAACCTTTAATACCGTCTAACAGACTATCGAGCAAGGGGGTTTCTTTCTAATAACTGTCTCTAAATAATAAAGAGAATGAGGAATGCTGTTAAAATGAAAAGCTTTCTTAATACTTCCCTTTTCAAATGCCTAACTGATTTTACTTTTTTCTGCATTTTTAATAAAACATTAAAATAATTTTTAATAATGTGTTTGCTATGGTGTGAAGAAGGCTGTGTCTGCATGCCAAACCCTGAACCCTGTTTAATACTGGACAGCTCCCGGGTTTTGTTAACATCTTTGACTCTTTGGACTCAACTAGTTTAATTAAATTAATATAAAACATGCCAAGATACTTCCTGAAAAGCTGACATACCAGTTGATGAAATATATTACATCTTACATCTACCCAAATTAAATTCTACTGGCTACCTCATTTAGATCAAATAGATGTAAAGGTGGCAAAGTGAAACAAGGAATGTGTTTCAGATTGCTTCTTCAGAAATAAAATACACAGGCAAAAGAAATCAATCAAGAGGTTTTGTGAAATGAATAAGATAGAAGAACAGAGAGGTTACTTACCTGCACAGTAATTGGAGTCTGAGTTGTGTGGTCTCTATCTGGATTCCAATATGGGGGGTGCATATGCTCCATGTGCCCGAGACCACAAGATTTTGTCAGCAGTGCCCACTGGTTTGCAGTGTGCCCTTTTCCTCATGCTTTGGGCTGAGGATTTAAGGTGCAGTGCAGACCGGCAGGAATACAGAGAGGAATCACATTCATTGAAAATTCTGGTTACTATACAGGTAAATAACCCTCTTTCTTCTTTGCGTGCCTATATGTCCCTATGTGTACTCTACTGTGGATGACTGACAAGCAGTATTCATCAAGCAGGAGGGTGCCAGGACCTACATGGTATTGATAGCTGAAGGACCGCTGAGCCAAAGGATGCAGAGGTACACACCTAACAACACTGGAACACTAACACACACCCCCTCCTGGAGATCTTTCCTGAATTCCCTCTTCTGACCTATAGGCTACCCCCAACCTCTCCAAATTCAACATCAGACGCAAGCTCGCCACTAAACCAGATACACAAACTCAAACAGCACCAGATCCTGCCAGAACAACAGATGCAAAACCTGCACATTTATCTCCACTGCTACAATGATCAACACACATTTCAGGATCTATGGATCCTACACATGCCTATCACAACATGTGGTATACCTCATCAAGGGCACTAAATGCCTTCTGTGGTAAAACCAGACAATCGCTACACTCTTGAATGAACTCACAAAGGAAAACGATAAACACCTATCACCTATAGGTGAACAAGTTTGAAAAATTCCAAAGGGGTAGCCGTGCTAGTCTAGCTCAGCAAAGGAGCGGATCCATTATCTCAAAACTATTTAAAAGGAAGACTTCATACAGGAAGTATGCAGATAATGGTGATTGCTTGACCAGTGGGTGCAGACTCTTGTCGTTGTACCGTAGACCTTTCCAGCAAACCGGAGAAGCTATAAAAGAGGGGAAGTAATATCAGTTGGCTTCTCTCCTCCTACAACTCAACACCTGGAAGAAACAAATAAGGGACCCCTGATTCCCATCACTATCAGAGAAGGACTGGAGGCAAGAGAGAGTTTTTGAAGCATGGAATCCTGGGCATAATACGTGACCTGTAAGGGAGAAGGCAAAATAGGGTGGTCCCAAATTCTTATTAAATTAAACTACTAAAACCAGCAAGTAGCTAGGGACAAATCTTCATATATATATGAAGATATATATATGAAGATTATAGATATATATAAGATATATATGAAGATATATATATGAAGATTATAGATATATATAAGATATATATGAAGATATATATATGAAGATTTGTCCCTAGCTACTTGCTGGTTTTAGTAGTTTAATTGAATACATATAATATTTACAGATTAAAAGTTGCTGCATCAGCTTTATGGACACTAGATGGTTTTACATCAGGCAATGCAATAGTAGAAAGGAACTGAAGAAATGGTCGGTCCACACTGCCTTTTATGTTCTTGGTTCAGACTGACACTGTTAGCAAAAATCGTCCGGTCTCAGACGCATGATGTACATGCATAATCCACAGTGGAATACACACAGGACCAGCCTTCAAAGAAGACAACAAGACAAATGGATAAAGACTGCAAGCAAGAGGGTACTGGGTTGTTATACTTTGAGCAGGAAGGGAAAAAGGTAGAAGTCTTCACTGAAATTTGAATGTCTAATGTTATGATTAAGACATATTCAATTTTATACTTAGAACCAAAAAGGAAATCTGTGTATTTACCTATAAAAACCACATCAATCTGAATTTAATATAAAAACAAACTAAAAAGAGACCAAAACCAGAAAGAAAATAAAGATGCTAAATTCCTGAAATGAAAGCTTTGGGAAAAAGCAGGATATGTTTGACAAATCTGAGTATGATGATACTTCTGAGATAAAGGAGACAACACCCAACAATAAACACATTCTAGCTGGCTACTTAAAAATCAATTCTGCTGTGCTGCAAATTTACAAAATGCTTCATAATTTATAATCTAAGATTCTGATCCCTGAATTTGATGTGATATAGAGTGCATCTATATGCCCACCAGCTAGTAATAAATTACATAAGAGAATGATATACTTGCTCTCCCTGCAGAGATGTCTAACTATAGTGCCCTCTTCCAAACAGACAGAGAGAGACAACTATCTGCCTCTTGCCCAGTAGAAAACCTGTGTTCAACCTCCTGAGTATCTGTCCAGTCCTGTCCCCCTCAAACCTATCATCAGACAGTTAACTTTAAAATAAAAGAAACGCAAAGGGAAAACATGACCATCTCCATTCTGTTTCCAGTACTCACAGTATGAATATAAGAAATTCTTTCATCTTACTGAAATTTTTTGACTGATTTCTTTCTTTGATATGGTGGAGGACCAAGACAGGAAACATGCTCAAAGTCTATAAAAAGCTCTAGCTAAGAACCTAACAAAAACTCTGTTGTGTCTTGCATAATAGAGTTCAACAAAGAAACAAAAGTTAAATGGAAGAGACCTATTAGGTCATTTAATGTAAATCCCAGGGGGCAGTGGAATATTTTTTTCTACAGCATATTTTCATGTTTTGTCCACCTCTTATTGTTCATTATATTTTTAGTAATGACAATGTGCTTGGTGATATACAAGACAAAGATGAAGACAGTCCTCTTCCCTGAAGAATTTGCAGGTTAAAAGACACTGTACATAAGGCAGGATGCACTGGAAAATCTAGGAAGAGGGAACAACATAGGATTTTAATACTATGTTACTACGAAGAGAGAATTTAGGGGTGTCATGATAGTTTTAGCTCTCCATGGCTCCCACCACTTCCTTTTAGAGTCTTCTACAGACTAATAATCACCTGCCAATAACTTTCTCTCTCATATTTAGCACTCATATTATTTTTCTTAATTTTACACTCATACTTTTATTTGTACTCGCGACCTTTCCTCTCCCTTCAGGTGTTGACCCCCTTCAAAAATGCCATTAGACAAAACCATGTGAAACTAATTATCTTGGAGTACAAAGAAGCAGGTTAGGAGAGCATGAATGTTGATTTGCAGCCACATTATTGTTAAAGGCCTCCTATTAGAGCCAAGTAACTTTACTACCTGCCCCAATCAAGAATTGTCTCTTCAGACCCCCTCCTCAGCTCTTGGATATTAGCTTACTAATCAGCCCTGTGGAGGAAGGCAGAGAAGCAAGCATCCCATTAAGATGAAAAGTGCTATTATTATGCTCTCTCTTTCTTTACTCATTTACTGGTTTCTTTAACCTTTATAAAAAGCAATTGATCCTCTTTTCTTAAGGTGCTAGAACTTTTTCACATAACTCATGTAAATGCACCAAATTATGTAAAAAACAAAAATGAAACATCAGCTCTATCACACTGCCAATGATTAAATGTAACCTTAAAAGCACTCCTACATGAAATCCACATGACCTTACCATATTTGCACCAGACAGCTGAAACAGGATGCTCTGACAAGTATAAGATTAATTAAATTTCCAGTCACCTCAAAAGCTCCAAAGCCCTCTGGTTTTGGCAATCAAACATATAAAAATTAAAAAAATCAAACACTTCTGCATTTGCACTAAGATTCTAAAGTCATAGACTATAACTACACAAATCTATAATACAATTTTCTAGTAATAAACATGCAAAGGAACTGTAAAAAATGTTGTTTGAATGAATCCAATTAGTCTAATTTGCTAGTAAATTGTTCCTTTTTCTTTACTTCTCTTTACCTAGATTCTAGTGTACCAGCACATGCTTATCTGGACTTGCAGAGAAAAAAAAATATTGGAAAAAGATGAAAGAAAAGAGGAAGCAACATATAATTTTTCATCTTGAAAAAGAATGTTAAAACTAAGCATCCCTCCCTCAAAACTGTATTTGAACTGTGCTTATATTTTGTACTCAGTTTTACAATCTAAAAGATAACAGAGTCCTGTGGCACTTTTAAAGACTAACAGATTTATTTATCGCATGAGCTTTCGTGGGAGAAAATCCCACTTCTGAATGAAAGAGCCAGCTCCTAGAAGACTTTTATCGCTCCTTGGTCATTGTCCTCCACTTCTGTTTCCGACTGCTAGAATACAACACACCACCTAGACACCTATATCCCCTTCTTACTCACATTCCTTCCAGCAACCTCACATGTCAGCAACTGCACTCTCTCCTCAGACTAGATCTCTAAAAATATCCAAAAATAAGAAATATCTTCCTTGTCCCAGATTTGTAAATATCTAACATTTACTCTATTTTATTGTTTCCCATCTCATCAATAGAATAACTCTCACCCCGACCTTCAATCAGGATACAGAGGCAGAGGTGGGTAAGAGAAAATAATGACTTAATATTTACATAATCACCTGTCTATCATTTTATTGACAGTCAAAGCAAGTAATTTAAAAGCTGTAATGGGCGAGCCAGGGTAACAATATCCTCTAAGACAGTGGTCCCCAACCAGCAGATCGTGATCTACTTCTGAAGGGCAGTTGCCATTGAAACCTATGAGCGTTGCATCATGTGCTGGTGAAAGGTTGGAGACCGCTGCTTTAAGATTCTAGAGTCTTTTTTTGAATAACAGAATGAAAAAATAAACTCAAAGCAGAGAGAATCCAAGAGGGTGGACAGCATCTCTTCACATACTGTTGGCCAGCAGGTAACAAGCATATGCACAGAAAAGTCCCTCAACCCCTAGGACAACTCTTATTTTTATTTTTGGTGACAGACACTTATAAAGCATTGGGGGGAGGAGAGGAGGGGGTCATCACTTTCACAAATAAGCTGCTGACTGCTCACTTTTGAGACTTTAAAGATTTATTAGCAAATAGCAAATTTCTCATAGCATAAGTGGCTAGCAAATTCCAAATGGCAAAACTTATTATTATTGAAAGGGTGAGCAGTGTCCGTGTTCGTGAACACTTAGAAATTAGTGAGTTGCCTCACTTTATGTCATAAGATCTAAGCAGAAAAAATCTAACACAGATCTTACATTTTATCTACCAGCTGCTAATGTAAAAAGCCATCTGCTTTATTCACCCACATATGATTTTTACATAGCTACAACATTTTGGAAATATATTCACACCAAGCAGACAGGCTACAAACATCAACCTCTTTACAACAGTTTGCAAGTTGAGTGAAAATTTTATAAAAGTTAAATCATTTTCACTTTAGGTAACTCTCTCTTTTTCCATTAAGTCTATGAATATAAGAAATTGAGAAAACAAGTTTTTCCTAGTTCCTCATAATTATTCTGATTTCACTCCTGCGTATATAATACAGAAAACAAATGGTTAATGAAATGATCAAATATGTTCAAACTGGGTTTTATCTGTTTCCAAACTAAATTGCTGTAGAATTTTTTTTGAGAGAGAGTCTGGAATGAAGTACTGCGTTTGAAAATGTGCTATAGACCATTATCTATATCAGCCTTTTAGGAGAGCTTTCTAATTACATTTCATGTCAGCAAGAAATTTCTCAAAGGAAATATCCCCCATTTTTCTAGGGGGGGATGGTTTAAAGATAAAAAGTAATCTATTTCTTGTTTTATTTGTGTGTCTACGACCCACTTATATCAGATTACTTCCTTGCAATAACAGTTTTGAAAAACTGTTTTGATTGCACAGGAGGACCTCAGTAAATATATAGAAAGTTTAAAATCTAGCTGCAAAGTCTACAACATAGCATTTAAAAATGATATGCACAGTATGTTTCTGCACTACAAATACAAAATCTAACAACTGGAACGAGGTTAGTTTTAAGAAGCAATGGTAAGAGAAGAAGATGGTTTCCCTGTGTTCGTATAAAATGCCTTTCACCCAAGGATGTCAAAGCACGTCACACAGGTTAAAACTCTGAAACAGACTGCAGATGCCAAGCTAATGTCCAATCAATTTTTAATCACAATTCTTCAGCAACTGTGATCCATTCTCATTAACTGCTGATACACGTTATGACCACTATAGCCCAGACAAGCCAACTGACCCATTGTCCAGCAATCACTTGCATCCATAGCAGAGGTGATGCATGAGGAACAGGGGACATGCGGGGTCATGTGTCTCCCCAGATTTGTTGCTTGGTTTGTACAGTAACATTGCTGACGCTGACTATCCTCACTCTTCCCTGCCCCCCCGCCCCCCGCCCCCCACTTCGCAAGGCTTGTGTCTTCTCTGATCCAGATTAAATGTAGCAGCAAACTAGTCTATTTAGCTTCAGAGTCTAACCATAACAAACTGGCAAATGCAGTGTTGCTTTGATTTTGGTTTTAAGATCTTAACCTTGAATATAAGCACACACTAAGTAAAAGGTGTAACTAACTGTAGCAAATTTAATATTTCTATAGCTAAAGGGACTGAAAGCATTAATCTTTTAAGGGTGTAACTTGCCATGAAAGACTGAAAGGTGCAAATTCCTGTTTTTGTAGATAAACAACATTAAGCTTCTAACAAGTAAGGGAGTTTTTGAGTTTTATGCTCTTTTGTTTTTAGAAAGTAATTTCTCTTATTTTTATATGTAAATACTTTCCCACAACTCCTTGGATGCCATCTGTGAGGCTGGCAGACCAGGTGCCAGCTCATTCCATGGTCCTTAGGCCTCAATGAATACTGAAAAATGCCTAGTTGGAAACAAGCCTGAGTGCTAGCATTGTCAAAAATAGATATCAGCGCCTAAAGAATGTGTTCAGGGTTTAAACTTTATGGAATACTTGTAGGATGCTGCATGTTTTAATCCTACTTACAATATCTGTGTCCCATGTTATATGGTGATGCTTAAAACATTTGCTCAATAAATATAAAAATGTTTGCAAGGACTAAATTCTCACTGTCAGCGGAAAAGCATGACCAAATGTGAAGTGTTAGTTTACTTTACCCCAAGGCGTGGTCTCTTGTGCCCATCAGAAAGGGCTATTGAATCCAAACGGGCCACTGTGGAACAAAGACTCTGTTGACTAAAACAAAAGAGGAGTCTTGTGGCATTTTAAAGACTAACAAATTTATTTTTCGCATGAGCTTTCATGGGCTAAGTCCCACTTTGTCAAACTTTGCCCACAAAAGCTCATGTGAAAAATAAATCTTTTAGTCTTTCAAGTGCCATAAGACTCCTCTTGTTTTGCTGAACTAGAGTGACATGGCTAACCCTTTGGAATTCTATTGACTGTTTCCTTCCTCCTTGCCTATGACAAAGGTATGTGCAGGAGTGCTCCTCCCATCAGCTTGGATTCTGGGATGAGGGTACAAAAATCCATGACACAGAAAAACTGGATCTTTTATGTTGTCTGGACTCTGAGGGTAAAAGATTCTTTAATATAAGCAAGTGATCCCCATGCTGATTGGCATGGGTTACCCTTAAAGGACATATAGGACACAAACACAAGATGCCTGGAAAAGAAGCAGAAATAATTGGGAGTCCTGGCACAGTCAAGGAACTATAATATGACTGGAATAATGGGGACTTGGTGGGCTAATTTACATGACTGGAGCACTGTCATGGATGGATATAAACTGTTCAGGAAGGGCAGGCGGGAAGAAAAGGTGGAGGAGTTGCACCGTACATAACAGAGCAATATGATTGCTCAGAGCTGCAATATGAAGCTGGAGTAAAACCCATTGAGGGTCTCTTGAGTTAAATTTAGAAGCAAGAGCAACAAGAGTGATGTCGTGATAGGCATCTGCTATAGAACACCAGACAAGAAAAATCATGAAGCAAGTCCTCAAGGAAACCATTTTGAAGCACTGAGAGGAGTTGAAGGTGAGCATGTAACGGCCAACATGGATTCATCAAGGGCAAATCAGGCCTGACCAACCTGATGGCCTTCTATGATGACACAACTGGCTCTCTGGATGTAGTGAGAGTGGTGAACAGCTAGCAAGCTTCTGATAAAGTCTCCGACAGTATTATTGCCAGAAGATATAGGTTGGATGAATGGACTATAACATGGAGAGAAAGCTGGGTAAACCATTGGGCTCAATGGATAGCCATCAATAGATCCATGTCTAGTTGCCAGCCAACATCAAGAGGAGTGCCCCAGGGGTGGTTACTGTGGCCAGTTTTGGATAATGGGGTGGATTGCACCCTCAGCAAGTTCACAGATAACACTAACCTGGCAGGAGTGATAGATATGGAGTGTAGGCACAGGATTCAGAGTGACCCAGAAAAACTGAAGGATTGGAACAACAAAAAACTAATGAGGTTCAACAAGGACAAGTACAGAGTCCCGCACTTAGGATGGAAGAACCCCATGCACTGCTACAGATGGGGAACAAACTGACTAAGCAGCAGTTTGGCAAAAAAAGCCTGAGATTACAGTGGACAAAAGAAGCTGGATATGACTCAACAATGTATCTTTGTTGCCAAGAAGGCAAATGACATTTGAGCTGCATTACTAGGAGCACTGCCAGCAGATTCAGGGAAGTGACTATTCCCTTCTATTCAGCACTGGTGAGGCCATATCTGGAGTACAGTGTCCAGTTTTGGGCCCCCCACTACAGAAGAGATGTGGACAAATTGGAGAGAGTCCAACTATGAGCAACAAAAATGACTAGGAGGCTGAGACACATGACTTAGGAGGAGAAGATGAGGGAATTGGGCTTATTTAGTCTGCAGAAGAGTAAGGGAAAAATTGATAGTAGCCTTCAAGTACCTGAAAGGGGGTTCCAAAGAGGATGGAGCTAGGCTATTCTCAGAGGTGGCAGGTAACAACAAGGAGCAATGGTCTCAGGTTGCAGTGGGCGAGGACTAAATTGGGCATTAGAAAAAACTTTGTCACTAGGAGGATGGTGAAGCACTGAAATAGGTTATTTAGGGAGGTGGTGGAATCTCCACCCTTAGAGATTTTAAAGGGCTGGCTTGACAAAGCCCTGGCTTGGATGATTTAGTTGGGGTTGGTCCTGCTTTGAGCAGGGGGTTTGACTAAATGACTTGAGGTCCCTTCCAATCCTAATCTTCTATGATTCTATAGAACTGCTTATTCAAGAAACTTATATTACCTTTTTAAATTTAAGACAGTAACTTATTTGTCTTTGCATATTTCCTGTTTTACTTTGTAAATAACTTATTTATTTTCCCTAGTTAATAAATGCTTAGTTTTTTAAAGGCTTGGCTACAAATGTTGTCTTTGATTTGAAATGCAAACACAATTGACCTGGGCTAAGTGACTGGTCCATTGGGACTGGGATTAACCTTAATATTGTTGTGATTTTTGGTGTAAAGTGACAATCTATCACATTATCCATTATCATATTGCTCTAGTGGAAAGATATACTTGAATGCTTAAGGGGGTGATCTGTGACTCCACGATAAAACTGCTATAGTGCTTTAGGATTTGATGCTTTTCACTGGATTGGTGAAATCTAATTACAGACCATACACCACACTGTTTGAATCAAAACAACAATTTGGTTTGCTGAAATAAACTAACAAACTATCCCCTCTGGAACTGTTTGAATTGACCTTGTGACTTAACCTTTTCTGTACACACTGCAGTTTCCATTTCATGCATCTGATAAAGTGGGATTATACCCAGGAAAGCTCATGCAATAAATAAATTTGTTAGTCTTTAAGAGAGTGACAGACTCCTTGTTTGTTTTGCTGAAATAGACTAACACGGCTACCCCTCCAGAAATTGCTCTAAGGTGGGTGCTCCTGATTATAAACCACTAACGGGAGTATGACACCAGTAATTCCTAAGAATCCCACTGGATTTCCTTCTATGCCTGACTGATTCTTAAATTTCAAATTTTATAGCAGGAGATTCCAGGGTATATTTACAGATATGAAAGTATCAGTTTAAACAGCTGACCTCACTTTCACCTACTGTATGTGGTTAAGAGAAAAAATAAACTGCAACAAGACAGAGATGGTTTCTCCCACTTTTCTCCCTATCCCAGCCCAGAGCAGGAAAGTTATGCCCCATGTCCTAAACTAAAATTTTTGCCGTAGCCTGTTGTATGTTGGTACAGCACCTAGCACAATTGAGTCCAAGTCCGTGACTAGTGTTCCCAAGTAGTACAGCAATACAAATAAATAATAATAGTTTCAATTGGAAATATGCTATGCTTTCTGTCCTAATCTGTTGTGTAGGGTTACTAGTAATTTTTCAACAGTTGCCATATTTCACAGAAAGGTGAAAATGCTAAATGAATGTAGAGGAAGGCAGTCATGAAAAAATAATTACTTATTTATACCACAAAAAAAGTCACAGGCGAAGGGCTTATTAGCTTTTCATGGCCACAATGCCAATTCATCCTTCATTCCTTTGACCCTTGAATTTTCTTCAGTAGCCTCCCATTCAAATCTCAATATTCCAGCCTAACACCCGTAAACTGGAGAAATCTTAGACAAAAATATATGGAATTATTAGTCTTCAGTTTGCCCATTCTTCTTAGAAAATAGCCTGTTGCTTGAGTACTTCACTTTTTAGGAGCCATCTCAATGAGCTGTTTAATGAATACACTGAGAACTTTTAAAATGTGATGTTTTTACCTCTCCATTACATGTATCGTACCTACTCCCCTTTGCCCATCTGATAATACAAGAGTCATTACACTTGACAAGTCTACATTAGGGAAAATTTAAGTCTCAGTGTTTTCTAGTAGAGTTAGGATAACATTTCATCTGCCAGCTGCTGCTACTCCTCCTACTCTAAGGTCAAAGTCTCTACATTAATTGGAGCTGATCTTTGACATCCCTCACTAATTTCACCCTCCCTCCCCCCATGTTAATATTAAGGACATTACAGATTAGGAAAAAAATCAACTCTTGACAAGGTATTGTTTGAGAAAGAATGGCTAAAATGAACCCTTCTGTCAGAGTGGGCAGATCTCCAGATGTCACTGTAATATATGCTGCTGCTTCTCAAATCTTTGATGAAGTAGGACTGTACACTGGGGAACCACATTCTACTCCGCTGATGGGACATGCTCTGCTAACTGCTAATTTTATATTGTTTCCCTCTCCGATACTGAGGTTCTCCTTTCTAGTTCAAGTAAGAATCAAGACCAACATGATTCACAATAACTCCATTTCTTGTCTAACATGTTTTATACAGTTGATTTAGTATCCAGAGTAACACACTCATCTTACAGAAGATCTTTAATATGAATGAAGGATAACATGAATGTCCACATAGACACAATTATATTTCCAAATATGTTTTACCTAGGACCTTTATAAAATATGAGGGAAAAGGGTAATCTTTAACAACCAATGCAAACTAGATTTTTCAAAGTCTCATATTAATTGGAATTAACATTCTGCTACAGTCAGTGTATCTTTCTCAGTGAAAAATCCAACTGTCAATACACTTAGTTATTCTGACAACAGAAACAAGTCGGCCAGTTTCTGACCTGGCATAAAGAGGCACAATTTAAAAATCAAAGCACCCATCTACCACAGGATTGAATTTGTCTAAGAATCTAATAAACAGCAGATACACACACATTAGTCAGACTGCTAATATACAGCATAAACACACTGTTTTTGGAAAGCAGAGATGTTTTATATGAAACTTTAAGAGAGATATAAAATATCTTAAATTACTACATAAGTCAATCCCTCTAGGGTGGGGGGAAGGCTGATGGGGTTTTGAAATTACTGAACTGCACAACTCTTACAGTAATGTTTATTTTCTAATATAATGATTAATTGATATACTTTAACCTCTTCAAAAAGCTATTTCGCATTTAATTGTCCTTATAAGCTGTTAGAAGCAGACAGGATATGTTTAGTTTGATTTATCTTTTTTTTTTTCTTAAGCAGCTGCAAACCTCACATTTATGAATGCTTCCCTTTAGGGCGTACTTTACAAGTCAGCCATAAACCCTTTATGCACATCTCTTTTATGGGGATATGAGTGCTGGTCATAATATAGAGCTCTTCTGCAGATGTTGCTGGCCTTGATTTTCTTCATAGCTTTTATTGTCATCAAAGAAAGTCATTTGATCTAGGATTACTATTTTTATCACCATAAAAGTTAAGAGATATTAATTAGGTTAAGCAGTCCAATTCCCGCCTGCATTGCTATTTTTCAATAGACTACATTTTTTGCAATTAAGATTTATAAAAAGATTTAATGACGAAGCTGTTAAACAGCTTCAAATCTAGCCTGAAATTACTGTAACACAAAAAAATAAATAATTTAAGTGTTTGCAAACTGTTTACTTTAGATGATACATATGTATATCATAGTGCAAGATATGATGATTTTCATTCCTGAAATGGAATTATAAATATTTTAAGAGTTTTGTTCTTGATATAGACAGTGAATATTTGAATATAAACATTCAAATAAGGATCTGCAACAGTTAGAAACTTCACTTCTTCATATTGTTTCCAAGAATGGACACTTATCATCAAGAACCTCAGTTAGTGCACAAGTTGAGTAACCTCTTCTTCTTCAAGTGATGTCCCTGTGGGTGCTCCACTTCAGGTGATTGTAGAGCAGTGCCCCTCTGTGGTAAGGAGGGGCTACAAAGTTGAATTTGTGATCAATATTAGGACCGTGAACCCTAACAAACGGGCAGATTTAAAGTTTTCCTCAACTGCTGAGTGTTGAATGAATGTGTGGTCTGATGACCAAGTGGTTGCTTTACATATGTCTAGAATAGAAACATTATTAAGAAGGGCTACCGCCATGATGGGAGACCTGGAAGAATGTGTTCTAACCTCAAGTGGGGGTTGCAGTTTGTGTTGGCAGTATAAGAGATGAATACACACAGAAATCCATTTGGAGAGTTTCAGTGGGGTAGCCATGTTAGTCTATCTACAGCAAAAAACAAAACAAAACAACAAGAGTCCTGTGGCACCTTAAGACTAACAGATTTCTTCAGGCATTTGGAGTGTGAGTTTGCTTAGATATAGCTTCCCTTTAAATCTCTGTGTGGTCAAGAGAAGCAGTTTTGGTGCTTTCCTGAATGGTTTAGTCCATTTGAGGTAAAAGGCTAGTGCCCTTCTGACATCTAGAGTATGGAGTGCCACTTCTTGCCTATTTTTATGTGGTTTCAGGAAGTCGGATGGGTTGGTTGAGATGGAATGAGGAGGGTAACTTGGGTAGAAATTTAGGATGTGGTGTTAACGTAACTTGCTCTTGAAAAGGAATGTATGGGGGCTATGCCACATGGACTCAAGTTCTCTTATACGTCTTATGCATGTGATGGCCACAAGGAAGGCCATTTTCACTGATAGATGTAATAGTTCAAACAGAGGTCTGTTAAGAGATCTGTTAAGAGATGAATAGTTTGAACAGAGGTCAGTTAAGAGAATATAGTAGTGAATTATGATCCGAAGGAGGCATTGGGACTCTGAGTTCAGCATAGAGGTTCCACACATCCTGTAGAAATTGTTTTGAAAATGCATAGGCGAAGACTGAAAACCCATCCACTTTATGGAGCAAGGTTCTGATGGCTAGAATTTGTACTCTGAACAAACTCAGAGAAATATCCAGTTTTTTCAGCTGACATGTATAGTCCATGACTAGTGTTTGAAGGAAGTGTGTGTTTGTTCTGGCACCATGTGCGGAATCTCTTCTATTTGTGGAGGTAGGTTGAGTGTTTAGTCAACATCTGCTGTTTAAAACAATATCCTTCACTTCTTCTAAGCAAGTCATCTCCTTGCCTTGAACCATAGTGGAATCATGGAGTCTCTCTAGGATAAGGTGAAAGATCTGGCCTGCGTCTTGTGCCAGAAGATGTGAAAGCAGCAGCAGAATGTGCGGAGAACATGCCAACATCTGCTGCAGGTACAAGAACCATTTCTGGAATATGCCCTGTATCACTGAGATATTTATTTCCCACTTGTAATCACGGGAGAACTTTCTGCTTAACATGTCTGCTCTGGTGTTTTGATGTGCCGGTAAGATAGGGGGCTTATATGGTGATGCTGTGATGGATGCATAAGCTCCACAGTCTTAATACCTCAGAACAGAGGGAATGTGCCCTCATGCTTCCTTGTTTGTCTATATGGAACATTCAAACAACATTGCTATTTTAGATTTGGTTTTGGAGAGTTGTGAGGACTTCACAGAAGTACTGGTTGTAGGGGATAACCTTGGTTCAAGCAACCATGAGCTAATTCAGTTCAAGCTAAATAAATGGAAGGATAAACAAAAACAGACCTGTGACTTGGTCTTTCATCTCAAGGGCTAACTTTAAAAAATTAAGGGAATTAGTTGGGGAAGTGTACTGGACTGAAGAACTCATAGATCGAAAGGTGGAGGAGGAATTACTTCAAGTCAAAGCTGCTTTGACCTGAATGACCTGAAGCTTGCATCCCAAGGAAGTGGGAAAAATTCAAAGGTAAGGGCTGTAGACCAAGTTGGATGAATGAGCATCTCAGACAGGTTCCAAAGGGGTAGCCGTGTTAGTATATTGCAGAAAAACAACAGAGTACTGTGGCACTTTTAAAGACTAACAGTTGTATTTATTGCATTGGTGATTAAGAGAAAGTAGGAAGCCTACAAGGAGTGGAAGATGGGAGGGATCAGCAAGGAAAGCTGCTTCTTGGTGGTCAGAATGTGTAGGAATAAAGTAAGAAAGGCCAAAAGTAGAATTGGACCTTCCAAAGGGAATTAAAACCAACAGTAAAAGATTCTATAACCATATAAATAGGAAGAAAACAAAGAAAGAAGTGGGATCGCTAAACACTGAGGATGGGGTGGAGGTTAAGGACAATCTGGGCATGGCCGAATATCTAAACAAATATTTTGCCTCTGTTTTTAATGAGGTGAATGATGAGCTTGGAGATAGTGGAAGGGTGGCTAATGGGATTGAGGATATGGAGGTGGAAATTTCCACATCCAAGGTAGAAGTCAAACTCGAATAGCTTTTTACTTAATGGGACTAAATCAGGGGGGCCAGATAATCTCCACCCAAGAATATTAAAGGAACTAGCACATGAAATTGCGAGCCCATTAGGCAGCATTTTTAATGAATCTCTAAACTCAGGGGCTGAACTGTATGACTGGAGAATTGCCAACATCATTCCTATTTTTAAGAAAAGGAGAAAAAAATATTCGGGTAACTACAGGCCTGTTAATTTGACCTCAGTAATATGAAAGGCTTGGGAAAAAAATTTGAAAGAGAAAGTAGTTAAAGACATCGAGGTTAATAATAATTGGGATAAAATACAACATGGCTTTACAAAAGGTAGATTGTGTCAGATCAACCTGATCTTTTTTGAGAAGATAAGATTTTTTTTAGACTAAGGGAGTGCAGCGGATCTAGTTTACCTAGATTTCAGTAAGGCATTCGATACAGTTCTACATGGGGAATTATTACACAGTGCCAATGTGACAGCCTGCTCCCCAAATTCAGTCGGATGTGCCGCTATGACCTCTCGAACCCTGATCCTAAACCCCAATTTACCCCGCCCTGCTGGGTGACCACTCACTGCTGAGTCGGTCCACACCAGCCACCAGTGTGTAACTGGTCGCAGGCAGTGGGTGTAAATCCACTAGCCACACAGGCGTTGGTCCCCAAGCAAGCACACCCAGCCCCAGACACTACACTGGGAGCTGCTGTCTTACAGGGATTGGGACCCACTCCCCAATACCTTAGTCTCAAGTTCGTCAATTTAACAAAGAAATGGATTGTGCCCAGCCTCCCACATCCACACCTTCTAAAGATCACACAAATAAACACACATAAAACAAATACTAGTTTATTGATCAGAGTACGATTTCCAGTGAGAACATGGCTAATAAAGGCAGAAACATACTATAAATGAGTCAGGAGTGACCACTATCCAAAAGAAGGCATAAACCGCATACTAATTTAACATCTCTACCTAAACTGACCTCATAGTCCAAGATTATGCGTAAGGTGTTTGGCTGTTCGGTGGTTTACAGCCATTCTCTGCGTGTTCCAAAGCAGGGCCCAGATCGTGCTTGAAGTTGGTTGCAAGGTGGTGTCTTCCAGGCAAAAGCCTGCAGCTTCTCTCCCTCAAACAGTCTGTGTCTTTGTTTTTACAAACTGCTGACAGTCCCCTCCCATTCTGTCCTGTTGTGTGATTCTCTTTACTTCTACCTGAACCAGGGAAGGTATTAGCATTCCCTTTGACATGTAAATCTCCAGCCGCTGTGCTAGAGATAGTCCTGAACTCTGAGGCTATGTACACACGAGCATACTTGTCCCGCAATAAGTTATTGCGGGACAAGTAAAGCGCTATAAATATAGCGCTTTCTCGCGTGCACACGTGCACTTCGTTTCGCAAAGGAGCATTCACCCTTGGAATGCTCCTTTACGAAAGAAGAGCAGTGCATGGTGGGCACCTGTCCCACCATGCACTGCCCACAGCCAGCCCCCTAGCCCAGCTGCAGGGCTTCCGGTGGCAGGGGGGGCTGCATTGCCAGCCCCCGCTGTCATCCGAACCCCAGCACAGCTGCCGGCTCGGCAGTCAGCTGGAGCTGCGCTTTAAAGCGGCGGCTTCAGCTGATTGCCGCCGGGGGATCGGGTGGCCGCAGAAGCTCCCCCGGAGCTTGTGCCGCCCCCGAACCCCCAGAGTGTGCTGCGGGGCCGGCTCCCATTCCAGCCGGCCCCCCCAGCACAGCCCCCGGGCTCGGCTGTCAGCACGAGCCGCGGCGGATAAACGCCGCCGCTCGTGCTGA
>ML685784.1:24397753-24479078 GCA_007922175.1 Pelusios castaneus
AGCTCCCATGTCCCAGAGTGGCCTTGATTGGCACTCTGGGACATTTCCGGAGGCCAATCATTGCGCTGTGAGCATACACACGAGCTCAAACGCGCAACAGATGATCCGCAACAGCTGTTACCACTCTCGTCCGAGTGGTTGTTGGATTGCGCGACAACAAGGCAGTTAACGCGCAACAGCTGTGTTGCACGTGTGTACCCTGTTGTTGCTATCACGCAGTAACGAGCTTTACTGCGAGATAAACTGATCGTGTGTACAAGGCCTGAGTCTGAACTCTGTAACATGCTTCACATCCGCACACACACATTGCTGTAGAAAACATAGCATTACAGCAATTTTGTAGAATATGTTATAAGCATTCACAAAGGAACCTGATATAGCGTATTTGGCATCAAATCACACAATTACATTGCAAAACTGAACAGAAAAGTTACACAGATCATGCCCTAGGGGTGCACAGATGTGCATCCCGTCACACAAGGGCTGTTAAAATACGGAACTAAAACATGGTCCCAAATCTCTAATACATTTTAAATAATAATACAAAGAATTTCCTATGATGTCAAATTCAAGCCCCACCATCGATAATGCAAGAAAGCACTGGTTTTGGGAAATGTTCCACTGTACAAGAAGCAATCTGACTTAAATAAGTGGTTCTCAGCCTTTTCAGACCACTGTACTCCTTTCAGGAGTCTGATTTGTCTTGCGTACCCCAAGTTTTACGTGACTTAAATACTACTTGCTTACAAAAATTAGACATAAAAATACAAAAGTTTCCCTGCACACTATTACTGAAAAACTGCTTAATTTCTCATTTTTACCATATCATTATAAAATAAATCAACTGGAAAATAAATATTGCATTTACATTTCAGGGCATAGTATATAGAGTAGTATAAATAAGTTATTGTCTGTATGATATTTATTTCGTATTTGTACTTTGTATTTTGTACTTCACCAGTGTTTTTTATGTAACCTGTTGTAAAACTAAGCAAATATCTAGATGAGTTGTTATACCTTCTGGAGAACCTCAGCATATCCCTCAGGGGTATATGTACCACAGGTTGAAGAACCACTGGACTAGATAACCGCATCTCTGTGATGGTTAACTGGGCAGCCAGAAACCAAATTATTGTTCTAGTTGGAAGTAAAGGGGAAGGGAGAAGGTAACAGATGTGGCATGGGGAAGTTGGCTGGCAAGAGAAACTACAAGGCTGTGATGGGATGGAGAGAGGAAAACCAAGTTAGGGGTAACTGGAAAATAAAGACTGGGGACCTGCTTTGTTGACTCAAACACAGGGCATGAGACAGGTACCATAAAGTATTTTCCCATAGGGAGCGAACGTACTTAGGACTGACCTTCATTAACAAGCTTTTGTACAAACCTGGAATAAAGGTAAAAATTTTCCACTGCCCAAGGCCATTCCCTGAGCCCAGAGCAGTAGGAGCAACAGAAAGGTGATGACGAGTGTAAGAATCTAAGCAGAAAAGGCTCGTAAATGCCTGATGGGGAAAGGGGTGATGTACACCAGTACCCAATTAGGGAGATACCTTGGAGGACGGAAAGGCGGTAAAGGGATTACCTTTTCCTGCACACTGGAAGACAAAGCCCAAACTCCAGCTGCAAGAGACACGAGACATTTCTGCCAACTGAGGAAAGCCACAGGGCAGCAGGAAGTGAAGGTGGGGCAGAGCCACAGGAAGCCCAGCATGCAATCAGGGAAGCTAGATAGAGGCCCAGAAAAGTTGCTCTTACATTTTTATTTTCCACTTCCTAAAGAGCAATTATTTAGTTTAATTGTTGCTTTGATGTGCTATAAGGAGCATCTAGAAATAAACAGTGTGAGAAAACACACTACAATCAGATATTTCTACCGCTGCTTCGAGTTTTACGAAAAAAATAACTATCAGCCTAGCTACAAAGCACTGTTGCTCAACTTTCCTTATACCTATTGAACTGTAACCTTGTTCTATTCTACAGCAAATATAGATGAGTGAAGAGTAGATTTGGGCAGTCTTCACTTCTTTTTATACGGAGAAACTTATTTTTGGGTTAAATAGCTAACCTGAAGGAGATGACAAAACTAGATGAGTAATCTTAGTCAAGTATAGTTGAAAATTGTAAGGATGGAAAGAGCAGGAATCCTAAACTTTAAAGACCAAGACTGAAATGCAGTCATTCATTAAAACTCCACAACTCACATCAACATTTTGCACAGCCAGACAGCAAGATTACGAAGAAATTTTCTAGAGAGAAGCATGCAAAAAACAGCTGTGCTTACACTGTTACTCATCAGAGCACTTTGTACTACCATATATGTATTCTGAACAACAAATCAAATCACTCGTGGGGTAAACAGTCAAACTACACTGCATTTATAAGCAGAGGCTGGATTTGCTTCTACAAAGTAAAGCAAAACTTTCTGACAATCAAAGGCAGCTGTTTGAGTGTGCACTTAATCTTTTGTTCTCATTCTCGGTATTATTCGAAAGCAGTCATGGCTAGCATTACATTGAATAGTAAATGAAATGTAGCATTTGCCATTCCAAATCAGACCACTGGTTTGTCAAGTTCAGCCACTGGCCAGAGCCAATAACCTGACGGTTCAAATGGCCATTCTACACCCTCAACAGTATAATGCTGGGGAAAGGGTCAGGGAGACCATGCAGACACATGACCCGCAATCAGGTGTCCTGCCCTCCAATGTGGTCCGCCACATAGAATGAGTTTGACACCTCTGGTGTAGAGATACTTTAGTTTCTTTTATATATCCTAGGGCAATGAGCCACTGGAAGCAAACTGTCTGCCTGGAATTATCCATGAGGATTCAAGAGACTCATAACCCTCGCTCTGTGAGGACCTGGAACCAAAAGGGATTCACAGCAGCTGCTCTCTGATAAACATGTGTGGTGTTTCAGGCATTGACTATTGCTATCTTTTCCTATGCAAAGAGACAGGCAAGTTCAGATGCAAATGTAACCCCACATGACGAAAATATAGTGTAAAATGACGCACGCGCTGTGCACGGAAGACAAGCAAGTAGCACAATCCCCATCGTACAGACATGGAAACAGATTATTTTTTGTTCTCTTCTAATTCAGAGACTATTAAACTGATCTTTAAATTCATCAGTGTCTTATGCTACGGCTGCTGATCTAGCTGGCAGCCTCTGTGATCTCCATTCCAGCAGGGGGCCTTCAGCAGACAGACATCCTGCTGGGTGAGGCATACCTGGATGGTCCCCACTGGAGCAGAAGGCATAAGAGAGGATCTCCCAGCTGGCAGATAGGGAAAGGAGGTTGAGGGACAGACAGGTGCATCTTATCTTTTTAATGGAATGATTTGTACACCAAGGGCTAAACCTATGTGTAGCAAATATTTGCAAATATTTGAAGAAGGTGAATTTAATGAAGTTATAGAAAAGGAAGAAAAATAGAGAAGAAAATGATAGTTACATTAGGTTTGGAATTGTTTTGGTCTTCATATTACTGTGCAAAGTCCACAAGCACAATGTGTCAGTTTGCAAGTGTTAATATATAAAAGCATGGCGCCAGGAAAATTCAAGAAAAATTTAGAAAAACACCTAGAATTGGTAAACAAGAGCTATGACTTTTTTCTTAGAAAACAAGAATTAAAGAGGCAAAGAATAGTAATTTCTAAAGAAGCAACTGCCCCTCAAAAATTTATAAGCAAATTTGACTCTGTTGCCTCAGGGTTAAACAGGGACTATGGATTTTTCTCTCATTACAACAGATGATTTGACTTCACCTTCCTCTGTATGCTGTTCCCCAGTGTTTGAATGTTAACATCTACTTTGATTTGCTGTTACAGTCTGACCTGATCCTATGTCATACACTCCCCTGCATTTAATTTTCTCCCATTCTGTAAATTCTCCACCTTCAAAGTGTCTGACGAACTGGGATTTTCTCCCATGAAAGCTCATGCGATAAATAAATCTGTTAGTCTTTAAAAGTGCCCCAGGACTCCCTGTCTGTTTTGCTGTCCCTCAAAAAGCGTTAGAAGCAGCTGATGCTGTGGCTATGCAAATTGCAAAACACAAACAAGCAGACATCTCTGGCGGGACCTTTCTTCTTCTGGAATCACAGTAAAGTTGTCACGTGAAATGTGTTACAATGCATCTTTAAACTGCGTGATGAATTCAGAATTTTTCTTCTTGGGAAAACAGACCTTACAGATTACATGTATAATATGGACTCCTTGACTACATTAGCATCCTTGATGGACAAATTGAATGCAGTGAACTGAACACTTCAAGGGAAAAATACACATATACCAGATATTAGAGAGAAAAATCAGAGGATTCATGAAAAAGCTGTCTATAGAGATCCCATATTGAAAAGGGAGTTACTGAGCTGCTCGAGTGTCAGACTTTTTAAAAGAACAGAGTGAAGGTAATCAAAACACTACCATGGATCAAATATTTGAATTTATTTGTCTGAACTATATTCCCATTTTGATGAATATTTTACTGGAGTTGAACATGAATAGCCAGATACCAAATGAACATGCTCTCAGACACTGTGGACTCCATTTCAACATTAAGTACCCCAGATCAAGAAAACCTCAAAGTTGTCAAGTGATCAAATGCTTTTCAAATCTAACCAGCAAGAAATTCTGGATCTATATCGAAGAACAGTTGGAAAAACTCACTGATGAAACTAAAAGTGCTGCTTCTATTTGTTCCCAGTTATCTCAGAGTCTGGGGTTTTCAGCAATGATTTCTATGAAAACTAAACACAGAAATCATTTCAACATGGGAAATATGTTTGGAGCTATCAAAGATTTAACCAAATACCGAACAACTAAGCAGCTTCAAACACACTCATTCTTCTCTCTAAAATGTTAGGCATGACTTAACATGCCCCCCAAAAATCTGTATTTTCAAAGTATACTTTTAGAAATCTGGATCAGATTATACAAATAAAGTGTAGGCAGTTGAATAAAGTTGCAAAACCATCCAGACTCTAGTGCCCTTCTTGAATCTAGCATCTCGAACTCTTGAGTCATAGGAATCATAGCAATGTAGGGCTGGAAGGGACTCTTGAAAGGTCATCAAGTCCAGATGCCTGCTCTGAGGCAGGACCAAATATACCTTCCTAGACCATCCAGGACAGGTCCTTGTCAAACCTGTTCTTATAAACCTCCAATGATGGGGATTCCATAACCTCCTCAGAAGCCTGTTTCAGAGCTTAGCCACCCTTAGGCCTGGCCTATGCTGTCCAGCAAATTCAGCACCAGTCTATGGGACTTACTCACACTTACACCTCATCAACTTCTTAACTTCTGTTGTATGCACCGTCTCCACTACGATGCGTTGACGGGAAATGCATACTCATCAATGCAGCGCTACGCTTTTTTCTGGAGGTAATTTTAAAAGATCATCATTTAATAGATCTTCTTCTGGATGGACTGAGGTGCTCTCCATTGCCACTCAAACAAACCAGATAAATCAATCTGATGGTGGCAAATTAGCTACCACCAGGGTAGACATAGCTTTAGAGTTGCAAAGTTTTTCCTAACTTCTATTCTAAAGCTCCTTTGCTGCAGATTAAGTCATTACTTCTTACCCTACCTCCAGTGGACAACGGGGACTGGTTGGGCAAGGAGACTGGGCCATTGAGCTGGAGGGCTATGGGGGAACTGAGTATGGGCAAGGAGACTGACTAGGAGTCTAAAGGTGTGAAAATAAGACTTACTTGGCAAAGAGTTTGGGATTGGGACGGGAAGCCTGAGAAGTGGAGATGGGATAAGGTACAAAGAGTGAGTAACAGACATGATTGGGACATTCCTCTACTGTTAGCAAAAGGAAAAAGAGAACATAAGGACATTCTCTGACTGAAAATTGTGCATCTTTATTTTCTGCTGCTGTATGGTAAGAAGAAAAACAGTTTGCTTCAAAGTCAATAGCAGCAGAGCCACCTTCATAGATTTTTAAGAGGGAAGTCAGTGCAGTTCAATCTGTACACATTGGATCTAACTCATCTCTATATATGCTAGTATGGTTATGGGTAGAATCTGCCTTCGGACTCTATACTACTGGTTATGGTGCATAAGAATAACATCACATCTTGATTTTCGGAGGCAAGATGGCACTTGCAGAGCTGTTAAAGGGGATGGGGATTTTTTTTTTTTTAACTTTTAAACTGAGGAAATGTGATATGTAGGTTACTCAGATAAAATAAACATGGAGGGGGGCGGGCCCAGCAGGGGACAGGAGCCCCACACACTGTGGCTCCTTTTCCCAGCTGGCTGCACACCCCAGATGAGGGCGGGGCCAGCGGGGGGAGCCTGAGTGGCAACGCGTGTCTCTCAGGATAGGCGCGCATGCCAAATATGGCACGCGTGCCGGGGGTTGCCAACCCCTGATGTAGTATATTTGAATGTCTAATGCTGCGGATAAATGCACCTGCTTATATACGAGAGTGATTTTACACAGATCGGAATGCACCATCTTTCCATCTTCAATCATTTGTAATCTGTTCCTCAACTTTTCCCCAAACTTATCAGAGCATGCATTCCTCAGGAAATGCTGCATAAATACCAAATTTGAAGTGTCACAAATCCCTTACTTGGCTATCTATGAAACACCACCACAGAAGGGCGCTCAGCCCCTAGCACATCTGAGACCTGCCAATTTCCCAAACTAAAATAACTAAAGCCTCACTGGTGTAAGAAATAAAAGGCCACCAGAAGGGATCAGAAAGGAACAGCTGCTTCCTACCCTTGACTCTAATTGTGGGATAAAAGAAGACAGCTGTGTTCTTCTCAGGACTCTGTCTATGACTGCAGCTGGGTTCTGTTATTCTATTAAAAGTGCTCTCCCCAAGAAAGAGGAAAGGGAAGTGGAGGAGATGGAAAGGAAGTCTTCCCTTACTTCTTCCAAAGTCTGGTCAAGCAGAAGGCTGACTTGGGTTAATTTGTTATTTTGGAATTGGATATAAATTTGATTGTCCAAAGATAAAAAGCATTTTGGGCACCTGAAGCTTTTGTCTATATATGGAATAACTACAAAGAGTCTGAACACAAATACCTAGGGAAGGACACCTTTTGCTAGAAACTAAAATTAAAGTTCATGTTTATCGTCCCAGGAAAAAATCCTATACAGCAAAATCAAATCAGAATTATCCAAATACAGTCACCTTCAGGTTGAGAATAAGTATGGAAAGATATACCCAAAGACTGCTTTTCCATTACCATAGCTTGGAATTCAAGGGGTTCTTTCTGAGAAAAGACATGCCTGAAATGTACTTTGGGATTTCAAAGTCATCACTAATAAAACATGCAATATGTTTATTTTATTAAACTGAATTTAAAAAAAATAAAATTCAGTTACGTAACAGAATTTGTGCCTGGAGAACGTATGTTTTGCCGTCCATAACATGTAAGTATAGTGAACGGGCGGGCGTTAATATGCTTATCTCAAACACTAATTTGACATGAAAAATGAAATTGAAAGGAGTTCTAATTTTTCTATTAGAAATGCACAGATTTTATTGTATTTTCTTACATGTGAAATAAAAAACTTTAGTAGGTTGCATCTGCCCAAAAAGGAAGAAGAGTAACTTACTCTGCACTTGCCCTGCAGTTACTTTCTAATTTTTATAGGGTAGGCCCTCGGCTTTTGCAGCCCAGAAGAGCTGACTACAATAAAGATTTCCAAAGTCCTGGCAGAAACAACGCTACAACAGTTATAACTGCATTGTAAAAGGACTTTAAAACAAAAGTTTAACTTCTGAAGCAACCAGTGGGGCCAGATTAATACTGGCACAGCGTATGACAAAGTGCAGACTCCTTCTGAGTGGTTCACAAGGCTTTGCCTTGGTACAGCAAAACAGATCCCTCTTTTTAGACAAATTAAAACTCATTCACACACAGATTTCATTTTTTCTCACTAATGATATTCCTGGAAGATGACCGATGAGAATTCCAAGAAAATACAGCTTGGTAACTGAATAGGTGAGATACTGGCAGAACAAATGCCAGCTCACAACAAGACACTGGGCCTCACTAAACACCTAAAACTAAAAGTGCATAGGTGGAAATGTACCTGGCTCACATATATGTTACCATTGTTAAAATGCATATTAGAATTTCATAGACTTTCAAGGTCAGAAGGGACCAAAATGATCATCTAACCTGACCTCCTGCACAAGACAGGCCACACAACTTCACCCATCCACTCCTGCATTCTAACGAAGTTCCAAAGGGGTAGACGGGTTAGGCTATTGCAGAAAAACAAAACAGAGTCCTGTGGCACTTTTAAAGACTAACAGATTTATTTATCGCATGAGCTTCCATGGGATTTTAGTATGTGATTTTAGTGAAAGGGGACATCTATCACAAATGCTGGCTTCCCTGCGTAGCAAGACAGACCAGAGTATCAAAGAGAACTGTCTGTGACTCCATCCTAAAGCGGTACTAGTGCTTAAGAGTTTACACTTGTTACTTGGTTAGGGAAGTCTAAGTATAGGGCACACAACTGGTGTTTGTGCCCTGTTTCTTGATAGTGTGCCCTGAGGCTGACATTTATGGCTGAGCCTCTCCACACAGCTTGACAACAAGGCACTGCAGTTAATCTTGGGAATCTCAAAGGGCAACCTGCAAAATTTTGTTTTGTTTCTTTAAATGGAATGGGCTTGCACCCAAGTTTGTATTCTTGTAGAGAAAAGAAGCACGAGACATTTTTATGAGTTCTTTTATTACCTTTTAGTAAACCTTGGAAATATAAGGCATGTCAAATCTGGTCTTCCTGCTTTTGGTAGAGATCATCTGGGGAGAGGATCTCTGAGCAAGGTGTATTGTATGTTTGCACCTTAACTGGAGAGGTGGAAGTGTGGAATTTTCCTTTACACATTTATTAGTCATTGGAGTTTAAAAAAACAACCCTTCTAAACATTGTGGCTAAAAATCCGTTCCCCTTTTAATGCACTATAAAGATGCAAAAGGGGCACAACTGCATTTTTCCTTTTTACAGGTCATCTTTAAAACAATTATGTGAATTAAGTAGTACTTTTCAGTGGTTGCAGCTACTGGAACAAATGAAGAGGTGAGGGGGGCATTTTAACTTGTTAGGTGGATAACATAGGAATTTTGTGCAATACATAGCTGACAACTATCAATATCAAATAAGTTATTAAGCAATGACTGTATTTCAATGATGTTTGACAGACCTCACAGCAATCAAACACACTGCAACAATCCTACATGCTGAGTATGCACCGTCAATATTTTTAGGGGCTGAGTTTACATACATTGTTAAAGCACCTGTGATCTAGTCCAAACTCCTACAAAACACAGGCAAGAATTTCATCCATTCCTCCTACAGTAGAGAGAAATATTTTCACTTAAATCTACTCTGTCTGAAGTTATGTACCTAAATCAGTAATTTGACACCAACCTGTTAATTCTGATACCAAAACAGGGAGTAAGATGCTTCATTTCAAACATTTATATCTGAAAATTGGGCCCTAGATAACAATAAGACAGACTACAGCACAAATCAGAAAATAGAGTTTAAGGACCATTATGATGGTTAGTCCTCCCACACATATTTTTGAGAGCATTTCTAAATATTAGCAGAGGTGGCATTTGCAGGATGCCTGAAAATCTAGAAAATACCACTCTATATTAGGAATATAAAAATTAGTTTACTAAAGAATCTGTTTAAGTGTTCCAAAAATAGAATGTTTAACCCGTTAAACACATCGGGGGAGGGAGTCGTGTTGGGCTCGGCTCCTGACGGCCAAGCAAGAACTGCCTACCTGAGGCTCTCCTGGTGGGCCACCTCTTCCCCCTCTCCCACCCAGTTTCAATAATAATCAGCGGTTTAAAATCTTTAAACACCTGATTACCAATAAAAAACATTTAGGCTTTTACATCCCTACAATGTATTTTAGTTGAGCAATTAATATATATATTAATACATGTTAATACACTAATACACATAGAGACAGGTCATTTAGTTGCTCTTTCAAATAAAGAGGAAAGAAATAATTTCACAAAATAACACACGAATAAAAGCAGCCAAGTGAACAATTGTAAATTGCATCCAAGTTGTGAAAACATCTGCCAAAACAACCCTTTGGAAGGCATTACTCATCAGTTCCCAGTGAGAAAGAAGTGACTGTCTCTTCCATTTCTGTTTTATACATACAACAAACAGGATATTTTGTAATTTTCTGTTCCTGCAGCAATATGTTCCCTGTATAAACAAAACAATCTTTCACGATTGCAGATAAGAAAACAAATAATAATAAAAATAAATTTACCTGCTGATAGAAAAAATTTAGTGTTGGCTTGTCCTCAGAGAACTGATTCAGAAATCCTTTTGGTAAATAGCGGATTCGCAATTCATATCTAAACAAAAAGAAAACAGGATTACATCCACAGTACAAAGAGAATAACTAAATCTTCATCATTGGAAGTTTTTAAGAATAGGTTGGACAAGGACCTGTTCTGGATGGTCAAGGTATACTTGGTCCTGCCTCAGCACAGACATCTAGACTTGATTACTGCTCCAAGTCCCTTCCAGCCCAACACTGCCATGATTTTATGATTACAATGTCAAAAATCTCCAACACCACTGTATTATTTGCAAGTGCTCTTAAAATTTAAAGAAAAAAGCAATTAAAGAAAATCAGAACCCATCATTTTGACAGCCTACTTATACTGAAGTTCAAAAGAAAAAATGTAACCGGCACTATATTTATTGGGAATCCTCATCTCACCAAGATGGTTTGGAAGAATAGAGCCTTGGCAGGTCTTGTGGCTAAGGAAGCATGTGGAGGTGACTAGCCGTTCTTAACCAATTGCTAGAACAGGTGATTATGTTTTCCTGATGAATTTGGAGGTCTCTTAGAGGCTTTCATTGGGACTGAGGCACCTGAATTCACAGATGTGGATGGGCTGCCAGGCCCTGTTATAGGTCCTACAGGGAGTAGTAGCAGCTAAAACTACGATGATGGAGTACTGGTCTGAGGAAACAACAATTCCTGCATTGTTTGGTGAACACAAGCATGAATGTTTAAGGCACAGCTAATAAAAGTGAGTACAGGATTGCTGCTCCAAGTGAAAATGGAAACAGGTTTGGCCCATCAGAGAGCCACAACCTGTGCATGAGCCAAACGCTCATTCCCAGCTAAAAAGGCTTCGTCTCTTATCAAATAAAGGTGCTGCAATATGTAATAGCTCAAAAATCTAAATCTGACCATGACATTGCCCCACCATACAATTCCAGCAGGAGGTCCAGTGAAGCAGGATTACAGGACACTTTGATTTACTGCCTATGGCAGAATTTAAGGTCTCCCTAATTTTTTTCATTTGTTTATAAATAATAAAAGTGTTTGGAAACCGTTTAGTATTACTAATTATTGGACTTGTAACGGCGCCTAAAGATTCCTGTTAAGGGGTACATATGCTGAAGATCATACATACAATCTAAGTAAAAGTCTCATGCAGTGTCACCCTAGTATATCACAAACAGCATAACATTTTAGCAAGATAGCCAGCTACAAAACCTCTTTGTAATTACACACATTTTGAAATAAGATATTTAATGGTTTATCCATAGTGACAAGCTTCCACTGTGAAATTTCACACTGCTGGGTTCAGCAGGAGGGAAGAGGCTGCTTAGCAACTTGCAGTCCTTAATGTTATTGACAAACAAAACATTATTGACTAAAATCACATTAACCTGTTTGAATGTGTAAATAAATCCCAAACCCACAAAAAATGGCAAACAAAAGTTATAGAATACTTATGAATCCTTAAACTATGGTGTACACACACCCACCCCCACCCCAACATTGCTATTTTTTCACGATATTTTGAGGTTCTTTTTAAAAAGGCAAAGTACATAGTCGGCCTTTGGCATAAAGTGAAACTAACTTTATTTTTAAAAAACCAAGGATCTTCAGAACCAGAGATATAAAAAGACAGGTGCATGACATACAGAAAGATATAAGCAAAAATAGTCCATTTTTTTCTCAACCAAATTAGGACAACCTGTAGCACGTGTGGTCTCAGAGCTGGAGAAGCAAGGTAGTCTCATCTCCAGGCTGTCCAAAATCAGGAAATCTTTTCCATTGAAAAAAGCTAAATCACCACTATGTTACACGGTTGAATCAAGTAGAGAACAAAGCAAATTTCCTCTTTTAAAAAAACAACCATTTCCCTCCCATCTTCCTTTCCCCTTCGATATCTTGATGTATGGTCTGCCTTCATTCACATATTAGCTATCTAGATTTTTACTTTTTTAAACTTTTGTTTCTCTAAACACTGCATCTTTTCCCCAATCTCTTGTTACCTTTATTGTCTCCTCTTCTCTTGTACTACAAGGGAATCTATACAGCTTGTTTGATTTGCTGAAGTTCTCTCACCTGATACAGTGAAATGTAATCCCATACTGTAAGGTTTTTTTTCAATATAAGTTTTCTCCACTCTGGCATCTAACAAAGTGGGACTTCACCCACAAAAGCTCATGTGGAAAAATAAATTTGTTAGTCTTGAAAGTGCCACAAGACTCCTCTTTTGTTTTGCTGAACTAGACTAACGCGGCTACCCCTTCGGAACGATTTGGGCATCCTACTGACTAAATACAATTTTAAGGAGAGATTTGAGGTTATCTCAAACTATAAAAAATAAGAAGAAATGTATTATAAAGGCAAAGGAGTGCACAGTTTAGTTTTTTATCATCTATGTCATCAACCACATCAGAAAACACACGCATTACTTAACATACAATTTTAAAAGTAACCCTAATGCCAAGCCTTAAATAGACTAGAATGATAGTTAGTTTCCATTTACTTTCGTCTTTTATTTCAATATGTAATATACTGGGGCTAAAAGAGAATTAAAAGGTCAGTTTTCAAAAAAAACCCAAACTCTTAAGTTATCGAACACCATGCACATATCTTGATATAGACTTAATTAACCCATCTCCATCATACAAACAAAAGAAAATGAATTAGTCAAGACAGTACTGAATTATAGAAAAATAATGTACAGATAGGAGATGTAAAAGTCCTGTTGAGTAATCTGTAGTCTCTCTCCCGTTCAGTGCAGAATTATTCCCTAATCATGTTCAATATACTAGTGATCTGTCAATTGCATTTCCCCCATTTCCCATGGTAGACTATTCAGTACTTCCATAATTACTTATGTTCCAGAAGTTTGTGGTGATCAACAGTTTAAATGTTCCTTCTCTTAACTTCATATACGTCTTTTAACTATCCTATGTAACATCTCTCCTTCCCTGCTGCTCATTCCCTTCAAATGTTTGTAAATTGCTATACAGCTCCTATCATTTATCAGGCAAGCTAGAGATATTTAGTTCCTTTAATCTTTACTAATAAATCATTCTCTACAAATCCATAATAATTTTTGTTGCTCTTCTCTCAACTGCCTTCAAATATCTTTTTGCTAATGAGATGCCCAGAACATCTCATCACTAATCTTTCAGATATTAGTTATAGTGGGATTAATGGCTGCCTTTTTGCCTGGATGAGTAATTCCACACATTGAGGAAAAAACAGAAGAGATTATTTTTTTCCTTTAGACAAGAAAAAGTTTTTCAATTTCAATCCCCATTTAACTCAGAAAGCTGCTACGACTGCACAGCAATTCCACTCCTTTACAAGCAAAGCTAATTTCTCCTTTCCTTCTTTGAATGGGAACTGAAAATTCAAAGATGTTAGACACTTTACTTTCCTCACTAAATCATACAATTTCACCTATTCTTTATTATATTTTTGTAACCTTAAGAAGTTATTACATATCTTCTTTAATGCCATAAATTTGATGTGAATAGTCCTTCAGTTAAAAAAGCCTCTTTTCAGATTCCAATAGGCAAATAACTTAAAACATATCGGCTGGTTAAGTTTTTATCTTACATTTATACAGTTCCTGACATACCAAAATGTTAAGACACATGGCTGGTGAGACAAAGGCAGCTGGGAAGTCAGACATCTGGGTTTGTCAGCAAAGGAGAACAGGGAAGTAGGATTGTGTGGGTTTTTCTTCTTCTCCCACTCCCACCCCTTCCTTAACTTGCAGGTACTCTACAAGGAGGAATCCTCAATGGGAAGAAAACAGCATGTCACCCACACCACTGACAGCTCTTCCTCTGCTTACACCTGTGGGACCTCCCCTGCCAAACAGCCATTCTAACCTTGGGGACTTCCACTCAAGCCCTGGTCTTGACTTGCTGGGAATGAAACTTGTCTGTTCCCACTGATGAAAGCCAGGTGGTGGAATAACCTGGTATAAGAGCTGTTGGTTGGTAGAGTCCAACAAGCTAGAAAGCTGCAGGAGGAAGTGGCTCGATTGTGTAGCATCCCAAAGCATGAGGACTTTATTGGCAGGAAACATGAGGAAACCTACAGGATGGAGGATGCTAGGTGACCACAGAAGCACCAGCTGCTCTACAGGGAGGAGACCACCTGCAGGCCACCTTTGGCAGCAGACAGTATTCCACCTCCTACTTGGGTCTCCCATTCATCAAGGTGAACAACTGGTATGCTGTACTGGCAACAGGAGGTGACGAGCAGATCACAATGGCTGATGAAGAACCACGTGCCCCTCAAAGCTGGGGGGCTCATGGCCACTATCTACAAGGGTGGGAGCATAGGGGACTGGTGGTTAGTGCTCCCTTCTAAGAAGGGTGGAGGAATCCATCTGCTGATCTGACATGGTGTCCTGGGGAGGTGTATTTCCTGCTTGGAAATGTTGAAAGTCTGAGACATTACAGAAGGATGCCAAGGCTCATCCATCCCTCTGACCGCTACCTCATAATGCTCATCTATGTGAGCACTAATGATACTATCAGACATGACCCTGAGCAGATCAGCAGCTACTACAGGACTCAGAATGAGGGAGTCAGGGATGCAGTGTGTGTTCTTGTCCATCATTCCAGCTGAGGATAAGAACTCAGATAGGCACATGGGCATCTTGGGGAAAAGCGCATGACATCAGAAATAATGTCAATGGGAGAGCTTCAGCTTCCTCAGCCACAGGATGTCATTCTGGAACAAGGCTTTCTAGGAAGAGATGCAGGGCCACCTGACCAAGAAGAGGAAGAGCATATTTGTGCGCCAAGATGCCCACCTACTGAGGAGGACTTTGAACTAGGTTCAAAGAGACCGGTGACTAATGCTCACAAATAAGCTTTAAAAAGGCAACCTTAAGAGAAGATTATATATTAGGAAGCATATGGAAAATTACAGAGTGACAGAAAGAGGAAAATGGAAATCAGTGGAGCAATCAGCTTGATATCTTAAATGTCTATAAACAAATGCAACAAGTATGGGAAATAAACAGGGAAATCAGAATATTAGAACATAAGCTAAGTTATACCTTAATTAGCATCACAAATTTGGTGGGATAACTTTCATAACTGGACTGTGGTACAGTGGGAAAAAACCTGCTCAGAAAGGGCAGACATAATAAAAAAGGAGGGGGTGTTGTATTATATGTCAAGAACATATGCAGCTATTTGGAGGTCCAGAAGGATGTGAGAGGCAGACCAGTTGAAAGTCTCTGTATAAAGATAAAAGGATTAAAAACAGGGATGTCATCATGGCACAGATCTACTACAGAACACAAAAATCAGAAGAGGAAATAAATGAGGCATTTTGGGAACAAACAAACCAAAGTATCCAAAACACAAGGCCTAACAGTAATAGTTAACTTTAACTACCCAGATACCTGATGGAATAGCAATATGGCAAAACAAACAATTTCCAGTACGTTATTATAATACACCAGAGAGTGGAGGGGAGACTGCCACTTTTACTTGATTCTGACCATCAGAGAAGATCAGTAGCAAATCTGAAAGTGGAAGGCAATTTGAGGCAACTTCATAATATGTTTCATGATTCTAAGAAAAAGAAAGTACGAGAGCAGCAGAAAAAGGACAATGCACTTCAAAAAATTCAACTCAGAACTGGTAAATAAGATCCCATGGAAAGTGAATTTAAGGGAAGAAGTAGTTCAGGGTGGCTGAGTTTCTCAAGGAGAAATATACAAAGCCTTCAATGATCAGAAAATCAAAATGGAATCTTATAAAAAGTGAAAACATGAATGAATTTATAAGAAGGAGTGCCAAAAAATAGCACAAACACAATGGGACAAAAAGATTTTAAAAAAACCCAAAACCACCAACCTAAGGAAAAAATGAATTACACCAAGCAAAGGATATAAAAGGACTTAATAGGAGGTCATTAGTAGGAAGTGTAGGTTCTATACTTAACAGGGAAGGAAAACTAATAACTGACTATATCAAGAAGGCTGAGATGTTTAATGCCATTTTTGCCTCCTTCTTTACTAAAAAAGTTGATGGTAACCAGATACTTAACACAATATTAACAACAAGGGGGAAGGGGACAAGCCAAAATAGGTAAAAAAACAAGTTAAAGAATATTTAGTTAAGGAGGATGAATTCAAGAAAAAAGGGCCTGATGAAGTTCATTCTAGTGTACTTACGGAAGGAACTAGTTGAAGCAATTTCAGAACCTTAGCAGTTATCTTTTAGAACTCAAGGGAGGATAGATGCAGTCCCAGAGGACTGGAGAAGGGCAACCAATTATTTTCAAAAAGGAGAACTAAGAGGACCTGGATAAATACAGACCAGTCAGCCTAACTTCAATACCTGAAAAGATACTGGAAAAAATTATTCAACAATTGGTTTGTAAGCACCTAGAGGATAATAGGGTTGCAAGGTATAGCCAAGAATGTATTTGTGAAGAACAAATCATACTAAACCAACCTAATTTCCTTCTCTGACAGAGGGGATGGGGTGAAGCAAGAAATGTGATGATGTATCTTGATTTTAGAAAAGACTTCACAGAGACCACATGACATTCTCGTAAGCAAGCTAGAAAAATGAAGTCTAGATGAAATTGCAATAAGATGGGTACAAAATTGGTTGAAAGAACATACTCAAACAGGAATTATCAATAGATCCCTCTCTAAATGGGGAGGCTTATCGAAAGGGATTTCACAGGGGTCAGTCCTGAGTCTGGTGCTATTCATTATTTTCATTAATGCCTTGGATAACAGAATGAAGAGCTTACTTGTGAACTCTGAAGATGATACCAAGCTGTGAGGGTTTGCAAACACTTTGGAGGACAGTATTTATATTCAAAACAACGCTGATGAATTGGTCTGAATCAACAAGATGAAATTTAATAAAGACAAGTGCAGAATATTTTATGCAGAAAGGAAAAATCAAATGCACAACTACAAAATGCAGAATAACTAGAACAGTGATAATATTGCTGAAAAGGATTAAGGAGTTAAAGGATCACAAACTGAATAGGAGTCAACAACATGATGCTCATGTGAGAAAAGCTAATATCATTCTTGGGTTTATTAACAGGGAAATCGTAAGTATGACACAGGAGATAATCGTCCCGCTCTGCTTGGCACAAGTGAGCCTTTGCTGGTATATTGCGTCCAATTTCTGGGCACCACACTTCAGGAAAGATGTGGACAAAATGAAGAGAGTACAGAAGAGAGCAACAAAAATGATAACAGGTTTAGAAGACATGACCTATGAGAAAAGGTTAAAAAAACCTGGGCATGTTTAGTCTTGTGAAAAAAACACTGAAGGAGGACCTGATAACCTTCAAATATGTTAAGGGCTGCTAGAAAAAGGACAGTGATTGGTTATTATCCCTGCCCACTGGAGGAAGGAGAAGAAATAATGGGCTTAATCAGCAGCAAGAGAGATTTAGATTAAATATCAAGAAAAACTTTCTAACTGTAAGGATAGTTAAATTCTGGATTAGGCTTCCAAAGAAGGTTAGGGAATGATTCGAGCTTTTTAAGAACTGGTTGAACAGACACTCGTCAGGCAGGGTCTAGGTTTAAGGTTCATTTCATCCTGTCTGAGCACAGAAGGCTGGATACGAGGACTTCTTATGGTCCCTTCCACCCTTATATTTCTATCATTCTGAGAGAATTAGAGATTCTGAGACTGAAGTAGAGATCATTCCTAGATTTCATTTCTGAAACATGCTTCTGCACAGCTGTTTATAATAGAAACAGTCATTATGTAAAGCAGAAATTAATGGCTGATAAATTTAGAAATGAGAAAGAAGAAACTGTTCAAGATGATGATACGGCCAGAAAACTATTATGCTTCAGACATGTTTCCGCTTTTTATACACAGCAAGATTTGCCTGTGATTGTTTTAAATGTTGTACTGGCATGAGGTAATTACTACAAATTATTGTTGATCTGTGATCTATTTCACCCAAAATGATTAAGCTTTATGCTCTTCAAAGTTCCATTCTCTCCTTTTCACACACATTTCAGTTGCCAAACATTTCATTTAAGTCTCTCCCTCCCATCTAGTTACAGTTCTCTTGTTCTACACAGAATAAAATAGTAGTAAATCAGTCACTGAATGGGCAGCACAAACTAAAAGGTCACTGAAAACATTTTCCTTGTTTATGTTCTTAGAAGAAACTGATTCCCTGTAAATCTGAATTTACTTGTTACTGTAACTAACATCCCTTTCTCAAAGTTGTGTCGGACTTCAAATAGCAGACTGTAAAAGTCTCTTTATTATCATATTAAGAGAAATACAGGCACCAGTAGAAAAAGACTTTTGATCTTGCTTTCTGGATAAGTTACTAAGTTTTGCAATCTTTATCTTTTAAGTTTAATTTTTCCTCAACTGCACTAATCAGTTATTTCTACAAAGAATTTTCAACAAAGCAGATTCATCACTGATATTAAAAGTAATGATTTACATAACAATAGGAGGCATTTAATGGTAACTGCCTTGTTACTGGATTAACAAATCTCAAATTTAATGTGGAAGGTGAAGAGTTTTACAATTATTAGAAATATAATCTGCACATAAACTTGATATAAAACACCTCTTCTTGTAATGCTAGATCTTGAACACTGAGGAAATGAGAGACAACAATGCTCAAAGAAGTCTATAATATAGCAGCATTCCATAGTATTAGTTTCCTGAGTAAAATGACTGCTATCAATTAACAAATAAGCACTCAGTTCCATTGACAAAGGCTCACTGATATCATCCTTCTAAACCCATCTTGGGGCTTGTGACAGTCGAAGGCCTTGTCTACACTGCTAAAAATAGTGTATTTTTTACCTCCAGATAACTCAAGGGCAGGACCTATCCCATGGCAAAACCATGGTGAAGACATGACACTTTTGTTTTACTATCAAGTAAACTAGGCACAGTTAGAAATATTCCCCTGCCTCACTGAGGTATGTCTACACTGACGATGCTGCACAGATCAATGCAACAGGATCAATTGAGTGGGCAATGGAGACTGCTCAATCGACCTTAGAGGTGCTCTCCAGTTAACGCTGTAGTAACCTTGGGGGAGAAGGGGTTAACACCATAGAG
Source organism: Pelusios castaneus (assembly GCA_007922175.1). Taxonomy (NCBI): domain Eukaryota; kingdom Metazoa; phylum Chordata; order Testudines; family Pelomedusidae; genus Pelusios; species Pelusios castaneus. The sequence continues at coordinate 24,417,163 of ML685784.1, forward strand.
AGTAAGTCCTGGAGAAGTCCCAGGAGAGCCAAACGGAGTACAGGTTTTTGAACAGGAGCAGCAGCCTTGCCTGTTTCCTGTTAGGTGGCAGCAGAGCTCTAGAAGGACCAGGAGGAGGCCAGGGAGACAGGCCTGGAGAATCCAGCAACATCCATTGTCCAAAAAAGGCTCAAATCTGTAACCAAGCATGCATGAGTAGAACAGGGAATGTTTAGCTAGACGCATTCAGGGTATTTCTTTGTTTTGGCTCTTTTATGGATTCCTCAGTGCAGAGCACATGTACCTCTCCCCCCCCCCAATCCTGTAACTATCCAAGTTAAATCCCAGAGAAGCAACTCTCTGTCTTTCTTAGCTGTCCTCTTAATTAAAGAATATTTATCCTTTTAAAATAAGCTTTGTTTAGGTGTCCTAAAGGGCAAGAGGTCGTGTGTGCATGTGCCTCAGACTGCGCAGCCAACTACTAAATGGGATTCAGTCTCATTCTCAGCTGATATCACAGCTGGGATTCAATCGCTCCCCTGAGGGAGGAATAAAGGCAATTGAGAGTACCTCACAGGAAGGAATTCCCAAGTGCGCCTTCCTGGATTTTCAAGAGATTTTTGCATTTGGGTGGTGGCAGCAATACAACTACAAGGACAGAGAATTAGTAGCCTTGGAGTTTTAAGACAAGACTTTAGGACCAGTGCTTTTAAAAGCCTTTTGCAGGCCCCCAACTTCTGCACTCGAAGTGCCAGAGTGGGTAAAACAGTCTTGACAACCGCAATAAATCCCCCCCCACCCCGAAAAGAGTAAGGATGCATAGGCCGGGGGGATTCCCGTCGACACAGTGCAGTGGATATGTCATGGTAAGGGAAAATAAGTGAGTTGTCAGTACGTAGCTTGCATATGTCCCATAGATGGCTGCAAGAAATGTAGACCAGACCTGAATTCATCTTACTGTAAACCTGAAATGCCTTTTTTTCCCCCACTGTGTTTTACCTTGAGGATAGCTCATGTGTGTGAACTGCCCCAGAGTAAAAACACTCCATTTTGGCAGTGAAGACAAAACCACAGTGGTAACTTAAAGCAAATTTAAAGCTTGGGAGAGAATGGATTCCTAACAGACAGCTACTTCTTGCTCCTTTACTCGTTATAGAACTGCATTCTTTTAATTTTCAATAGGATCATTACCCACTAGCACTGCTGTGAAACTGGCCAACATGCTCTTCAAAATGAGTGCCAGGGGAAAAGAGATGTTTGGATAAACAAACTATGGCTAACTTTGTAGGTCGGAATTTACTAATTATCCTCCCCCTTAATCCCAGCCTTAGCAGTCTACTGCAGTAAAACACGAATACAGCAACATTTCCCACTGTTCCACTTTTCTCCCCCGTTCCCTATTCAGTGCTGGAAACAGTATCCAATAACACCACAAAAATCACTTATGTTAGGGGTAGAATTTGTTCCAAGAAATTTTTATTATTTTCTCTCTCTTCCTGCTGACAGTAGATATAACCCAAGCATCGGGACTGATCTAAAAGAACATTAAAGAATACATTTCCTTTGCATGTTGAATACACAGTCTTATATTAAAATCATTAGAAAATTCCCACATGAGCAGCAGTTACTGGATTATTATGTTATAGGAAGCTATTACTTCAAACATCATTTCAGGACTTCTCTCTTACTTTACTAATCCAAATATTTTAACAAATACTGTCATCTGATCCTAAATGCTCTGTTTTATAGTATTATAAATATGACAGCAACATTTTGATTATTCAAAGCAAATCTCTATGGGTTTAAAAGGTATGTCAGCCTGCATGCATTCGATAAAGCATAAAATGACTCCTTGGAAAAGTACTGAAAAATGTATATCTTATCATGCCACTTGTATAAGGATGTTATACAATCCCTTTATCCAAACTTCAAAACAATTATATAAAATTTTGCTTTTAAAATTAAACTTTGTTTTGTAATGTGTAGAATATGGGTTGAATCTAATAATACAAATGAAACTGCCACTTTTACACTCGGTAAGAAATTTCCATGGCATAAATTATTCACACCTCATATTTGGTTTTGGCCATATTAAGTAACCAGAATAATGCCCTCACCTCTCCCCCAGCCCACCCTCCCAAAAAGATACTTCAAAGTATTATTTATGATAATTTGATTGAAAAAAATAATCACTCTGCATCATTAAATGTACAGGAAGCCATGAAATGTCATGTACACAAAAAAAAGGCACATTATTTCTGACATCAAAGCTCAACTTTCTCATTTAGTTGACAGACTAATCTAAGCTGTTCCTCAAAAGTGAACTCAAACTCACAGGATCAGATTTGCTGGATGTGGTAAACAAAAATTTGCTAGTAAATTTTCTATCAATTATGTTTCAAGAAATTAAGTGCAGACTGTTAACTCTAATACAGTTCTTCAGAAGGACATATTTGGAGGTTTTAATATGACCAGTAATCCTGTGAAGAATGTTATGGTCAGAAAACTGATTATATTCATAGATTATATGGCCAGATCATCCAGTCTGACCTCCTGCATAACATAGACCACAGGATTTAACTGACTGTATGAAAATTTCTTACTTAGTAAATCTGCTCCATGTATTTATTCAGATGTGTATCTATTCATTTTTCTGACAAATAGTTTTTCTGCTACTTATTACTTCTATAGGTATTGCAGAAGAACCCATTTAAGACAGACTGAGCTGCACTCTTCTCGGGTTTATTTATTAGCAATAGATTTGGCAATTAAATGTCACCTAGAGAATCTTAACCCATTCTAAATCTTTAACATTTGTAAACAGAAATAATTAACATTTGTCCCAGTTAATGTTCATATAATGTAGCCATCATATGACAGCACTTACCTAATTTCTTTTAAAGAGAACATAAATTGCCCTTTTAGAAGTTTCTTTTAAATGCATCACAGCATTTTTATGCTTAAAACAAAGATACAATTACATTTTATGATTCACTGGACCTATTACATATTTAGCAAGTCTCATCCTACTCTTACCCGTGTCCAAGGTTTGCAGGCTCAAATTAGATATCAGCTCTTCACAGTTGGCAGAATTCCCTTCTAACTAATGAAGCTTTAATCTGGAATACAAGGGTACATTCTCATTTCTTCTGTTTTTCTGCTGGGTAAACATAGGCAGCTGTCTCTCTTCCTAGTTGCCCTATCTATTCGCAGGAGTTCTACAAGAGGATTTCCTTTATAAAATAGAAGATTATACAACGTCTACAGCAAATATACCAAAATGATTTGATTTTGAAATTAAAGAGGTTTATAATCTTACTTCCATTCCTCTGAAGGGTGGGCTAATTCGAATCTCTCCCTCACATTGGACACACCCATGTCCAGGTGTAGCCAGTGGACCTCCTCAGATTGCAGGTGACTAAGCCGTAGTCCATAACAGGCCACATTCTTTACTTTGTGACTGTCCACTATCTTCTGAATTATGCCCTAAAACACACAAAAACACACATTGTTATAAATGCTGAACCGGAGTGTTTCAGAAAACAAAAAACATTTTTATTCATGTCTTTAAAGGGTAACCATATCATACTTTATAGAAAGGACCAATTAATTGATCAGACATAGATGTATTTCTTATAGGATGCAAAACACCAAGTTACTTAAACTGTAACTCCAGTTCTGAATTTTTAGTTATATGATCTTACATGAATCTGTATCAATCCTGCATCTTATCAAACCTGAGCCACCATATAATTCTACATAGGGAAAATACTAAAAATAAAAGAGATTTGCAGATTTTAAAAATTTACGTATGTATTTCCAACTCTTCTGCAAATCCTGACACAGACTTCCCACCTGCATTAGGAAAACAGTCATAAGATTTCTTCCTCTTTTGTGCCTGAGCAGACAGAATTTAGTAAAAGGCTAATTCACTCTTGATCACCTTGATTTTTCCATCTAACTTTCTCCTTGAGGGTCAATATTAATCTCTACAAGACAGAAACACTCCCGATGCAAGATGCATCTACTCAGGTATATTTACACTGATTTGCCCTTTGACAAATTATAATTTAGTCTAACCCCAAGCAAGAAACAGAGTCCAAGAAAAGTCCACAGGTATTTGCCATGGAGTCCCAAAGGACTGTGGAGCAGGACTACAGGGGCTAGGTAAGTAACAGTTTGTATGATAAAGGGCACTTTCGCAAAGTCCATTATTTTATATCCCAAAAGGTTTAAATTGTTGAAAAATAGCTTTTCAAAATTGCAATACTATAAAAACCTGACCCTTATGCCAAGTAATCTTTGTAGGCCTCCATTCTTACTTGTCTGTTAGATAGGCATGCGCTCATGGTCTCAGCCTTACTGTGATCTACCTGTACACCTGTCTCTAGTCCAGCATGATCCTTGGTTGACAAGCCATCACTGTAGCGTATGCTGAGGTGCAAGAGTTATGATGTGGGGCTTAGAAACAGGAAAGGTGAGTTAAATTCAACAGTATGCTAGGTTAAATAATATGCCTGCTTAGCATGACTATTGAGGCACTGACCACATAGGGTACTAAAGCTGGTGAAGTTTATATTTTCATGTTTAACAGAAGCTTGCTTTTATGCATTGCTCTTTGCATAGTTTACCAAATACTGCAGAGTCCAGTTGCCCAAATCCAGGCTTACAAAGAACAGTGCTACTTCCAAGAACACTTAGATGCACAAAGGAAAATGTTTAACCTTTTCCTTACACTAAGGGCAATTTTTGCTTAATTCAGTAAAGCCTGACATTCTGGCAAGAATCCTTTTTTTCTGAAGGTCACACTGCCTACTTTTTTGATCTGCATATGAATAGAAACGCCATGGAAGGAAATTCATTCATTTTCTTTGCTTACTGTACTTTGCACAAATAAAGAGCAAAACATGCAGGACTCATTTCAGAAATCTGTCGTGCGGGATAGTGTCTTGTTAATAATGAAAACAGGCATCAGTGTTTTGAAAAGGCAGCTGTGCTCAAATTGCAATAGGACAAAGGTGAGTTTGGTAAATAGAGTCAGGGCAAAATTAGATATTTTCTATAGTAACGAACCATAAAAATATTAATAGATAAACCAAAGTCAGAAACTGCTACAATAGGTAATCAAGTGTGTGGCCAGGAAAGAAATGAGTAGAGATATTCAAGAGCTTCTTTAAGCTTTCAGCTTGGTATTTTCCAAAGGGATCAAGGAAATTAAAGTGCCTAATTCTCATCGAAAGCCATTGAGTTGGGTGCCTAAATCCTTTTGAAATCCCAGCCTCAGTTTAAAATAACAAATATTTCTTAACCTTATTCCAGAAAAGCACAATAGCTCTTCTGTTCCTGTAACTAATCATACCAAAATAAAGTACGTATCAAGACCGTATTGAATTGAAAAATTTACCAATAAATACACAAGATGACTACTTAAATAACATTGTTTGTGTACATTGGTATTGTGCCCTACCCATGTGCAAAAGGTTAGCTGTGCTCAACAAATAAACTCTAAACACATATGATAATATTTTGTTTTTTGTATTATTCTATAAAGTATGAACATATATTAGAGAGAACATTTCACAGAAAAGTAAACAAGATAGGCCATTCAGTAAGAAATTTAGAAAACATCTTGAAGATGGAGATGAAAGGTAAATACAACGCAAGAGATAGAAAAAATAAAATGGATTCACCTCTCCTCACAAGTCTAATAAACCAATGAAAAATACTTTTTTACAATCTAAAATTAATTTATATATATTTATAAAAAAATTAAATATTCTGAAGAATGAAATTAAGTTGAAACAACCTGTAATTCAATTATTATTTTACCAACTTGTTGTACACAAACCCAGAGCACAAGAACTGGTGCATATTACAAATTAAAATAAATACAGCATTTTGCTATCAAGTTTCCTCAGACTACTCCAGTAATACAGCTTGACCCAAAAATGGGAAAATAAGAAAATAATGTGATCTAGACATTCAAATTGACTGGTCCTCTATGTAAGCTTTTTAATTTAGAGAGTTCTTTCATTTTTCCCCAAAAATAAAAAAAAAGTTGAATTTAAATCACTTGGGGCCACATCTATACTTAAGAGTAAATCAGTATAGTTCCCCTGAGCAACACCAATTTACATCAAGTAAGGATCTGTCCCTGTGTGTGCATATCATCTAATAAATTTGCACAGCAATGTTTTGTTTTCGCCTGCTAGTGCTCCAAAGCAGAAAGAGATTTAATCTCCCACAGCTTTACCGGCAGGGTAGCCAAAGCTACGCCCAGTGAACTCATCTCTGACCCTTGTTAACTAATGCAGAGAAAGTCCTGGGGTTCTGGAAAGCCTCGCTAGACCATTTAGAAACACTTCCAACGCCAGAAAAAGTAATTACCATAACTTGTGCATGGATGACAGCTTCTCTGTCTTCCATGCTCACAAGAGACTTCACAAGTTGGGAAGCCTTGTCAGAAGCTGCCTGGTGCTACTTATAATAGTGATTAAAATGTTTTATTAGAGGTTTTCAGTCAAACAGTTTAATTGCATAACAACTGCACAGTAGTAACTAAAATATCCTGAAATAAGTCACAACTAAATGCTTGAAGCTCTAACCAGACAGCATATCTGAAAATTTCACAAGCTCAGGTATGACCAATCTTCTCAAGCTCATGGAACAGTATATAGAGATTTTTCTTAAGCAAGGACCACCAGATTGTCAGCAAGGAACACACAAGCTCCAAACCAACAACCCCTTTGTGGCCATAATTTGGCACATTCCAAATTATCGGAGGCAGTTTCCCAGTTAAGGACCATATTTATCTCCCCTCCAGGGACACTGTAAGACTGAATGTTAATGCAGGACTTTACACACTCAAAGTGCTATAAGAGTGCTAACATTCCACACAGGAAGTTTAAGTTACGGACTGAACCATACTGGACTCCAAAGCTTTAATTAAATCAGATTGAAAATTTCCATAAACAAAAACAACAGTGGATTGCTCACATTCGTGCTTACTGCGGTAAGATTTACCCGAAGAACTCCTACTCATAGATTCAAAGGCTATTAGGGATGATTATCATCATCTAGTTTGACCTCTTGTACAAGGTATCAGGAAATTACTTCATACATCTTTTAGAAAAACATCCTATCTTGATTACAAATCTGTCAATGACAGACACTTCACCACAAGCCTTGCTGAACTGTTCCAGTGGTTAATTACCTTAACACTCAAAATGTAATGCCATATTATCACTATGGGTTTGTGAAACTTTGAAGTTCAACCATTAGATTGTGTAGTATCTTTCTCAGCTAGACTGAAGAACCCATTATTAAGTACCTGTTCCCAGTGTAGATGCTTATAAACTGTAATCAATTCATCCCTTAACTTTTAGATTGAGCTCTCCGAGTACCTCACTTAGTATAATGCATGTATTGTAATTCTTTAATTGTTCTTGTGGCTCTGACCTGAACCCTCTCCAATTTATCAACTTCCTTCTTTAATGGTAGATACCAGACCTGGCCACAGTATTCCTTCAGCATCGCACCTGTGCTAAACACACAGGTAAAATAACCTCACTACTTCTACTCAAGATTTCCCTGTTCATACATCCAAGGATCATACTAGCCCAGGCCTCGACAAATCTGACAGTCTTATCAGATGTGCAGGAAGTCTCCTCTATGCCAAAACCCTCAACTAAGTACTGCTTTGTCCCCAAGATCAATTTTCACAAAATGACAGAAAGACCAACAGGTTCTATGTATTATTGTATAGTAGCATATTAATCTTGTCCTACAGTCCCTTATATTTGGTCTCAGTGCACTAAAAACTTCCTTCCCACCTGTGTAAATCAGGGGTGGACAAAACTGGCTCACAGCTAGGCGCCAGCAATTTTACTTTTGGTTGCCAGCAGGTGCTCCTCCATTATATTTCTGCAGTGGAGCTAGGCAACAGGCTACTAAAACAGGTCACCATGGAGACCAGAAACATTAATTTGTCGAGGCCAGGTATAAATTGTGTCACCAGGATCACACTTTCAGTTCTCTTGTTAATTGTTGCATTCACCCAAAACTTCAAGCTATACATAGGAATATCCAAAGAACTGCCAAAGGAGCAAATACAGAGAGGGACCTTGGTGTGCAGGGGAGTAGATATTGTGAGTAAAGTGAGCCTAGACAGGAACAGAACACAGACTTTATGGGACAGAACCAAGGAACAGAAGTGCAAACAGACTAGGAACAGCCCCGGAAGGACAGAGTTTGAGGAATAAAAAGATCACAGAGTGGGAGAGAGAAAACGACAAGGAAGAAAAAGTAACAGAAAGAGGGAAATTAACTATAGGAGGAGAAAAACAAGGCAATGCACAGCCTAGAAAATTTCCTTAGTTATTTATGGTCCGTGTAGAGAAGAGCTGTGGCCTCCCTCAGAGCCGGGGCCTGAGGAAGGGCCTGGACGCCCTCCCCGGACAAACTTGGGAACTGCAGGGCTCCAGCCCCGGAAGCAGAAGGGTGGAGCCCAGACAGGAAGGGGAACTAGAAAGGCCCAGCCAGACAGCTCAGTGGGGAGAGAGCTGTCGAAGGGGAAGGACGTGGGTCCCTGCCGGCGGCGAGCCGGGGAAAGTCAGGCCCCTCCTAGGAGGCCAACCCCGTCCCCTCCAGCTAGACGGCCGGAGGGCCTGCCCAGTTTACCTGGGCCCAGAGATTGGGAAGGGATCCCCGATGCGAGGGACTGGGGGGTTCGAACCCGAGTGCACCGGCCCCCAGATGCCGTGACTCCCCCTGCGGAGGACCCTGAGGAGCTGTCAGAGCCCTCCGACCTGGAAGAGCTCCCTTCGGACGAGGACCTCCATCCACCGGAGGAACAACCAGCGGTGCTTGGCCCTTACGACCTCGAGGAACTACCTTCTGGGGAGGAGACCGAGGAGCTGCCAGACCTGCCTATGGACCTAGAGGGCCTGGCTGGGATCCCCAGAGCCATCTACCCCGAGGACCTGGAGGACGACTCGGTGGACCCAGGTACCCAAACCCTGGGGTGGGAGGAAGTAGCCCAGGGGCGGCTGGCTGCCGCCTAGTGAGTGGCGGAGTCACCTAGGGTCAGCACGTTTCAGCAGGAGCCCCGCTGACCGCAGTGGCAGACCCCTCTGCCACTGAATAGGGCCCTGGGCTGGGACGCAGTGGAGTGGGTGGGCCTACGTCCCCCTCCCTCACCCCTTTCCCTAACCACCCGGAGCATTCAAACCCCTAGCAACCCTCTACAGAGGTTTGTGTGCCGTGCCGGCCCCGCCCCACCTGAGGGGCCGGGGGCAACAGAATCTGTGCCTTGCCTGCCCCGCTTGAGGGGCCAGGGGCAACAGACTCTGTGCCGTGCCTGCCCCGCCCCGCCTGAGGGGCCGGGGCAATTGACGCTGTCGGGAAGGGCGCCCGCCGTGGCTAATTCCCCTGAGGCACCTGAAGGGGGCGCCCTCCCAGCCCACTGGTGACACGGGAGCCTACAGTCCTCTATGTTACTATATTTCTCTGTCCAGAAGAGGGGAGTGAAAAGGAAGTAGGAGAATCCATTTTAACTTGGAAAGTAATAGTGGTAGAGGGAAGAAAAGATATTTTCAGGATGACTGTGGCTGAGAGCCAGGGGACAACAGCTCCTAAATTTTCTAATTTGATTATTGCTTCTCCCTGTAACCACAGGATGAGAATAAGGCAGATCAACTATAAGTGTTATTGCTAGTGACCTCAAACCAGCTATTTGTATGTGTCTATCAAGGAAGATTCAAGAACATATGACTGCATGTATTTAATGGATGAAAACATTGATGTACACACACATGAAAATTAATGCAACCCTCAGGCTTCTGGCATATTGCCACTATGCCCTTCTGTGTGCAAGGTTTAGATACCTCTTCTGTAGCCTGATGTTGCCGTATATTTGTTTCCATGGGTTTCTCATACAAATCTTTCTAGTTCAACAACACAAAGAGCAGCTTAGTTAGGAAGTGCATACATGAGAGAAGCACAGAGATAAAGGAACCCAAATCAACTTTTTAACATTCTGAGCTGTTGATATAATTGCTTAAAAAAAACCAATGGAAAACTTTATGGCTAGATTCTCGGTTAACCATAACTCAAGTTAGTTTAATTGACTTCTGGCCCTTTCATCATCATCGTTGTCGTCGTCATTTGCACTGTGGCTGTCTCTAGAGGCCTTCGTAAAGGATCATGCCGCTCTTATGCCGGTGATGGTAAACACACATAACAAGAAGATGCCCTTGCCTCAAAGTATTTACAGAAAGATATTCAATAAAATAGGTTACTTTCCCCTCCCATTTGGCATACATAATAGACTTCCAATGACGCTGAAGCACGGGACCTTCTCAACAGATCTTTGTTCTGTGTAGTCAGAGACTTGTGTGTTGATTTGAATAAACTCATTTACTTCCTTTTTGTTCCTTTTAGCCCAGCAAAGCCAACACATCTAGAGGAAAGGGAGCTAGAGTCTATTCCTTCTTGTGCATGAAATAACTTTTTACTAAGGCACACTCTACATTGCCATGCTAAGTCGATGAGAGATGCACAATCTACGTTCAGTCGAATGCATATCTCCTGTCGACTTACTTACTCCCCCTTGCCGTGGCATCTTCACTCCTCAACCAGAAATGCTCTCCCTTCAGTGCAGCATTACTCCTTTTGGAGGGGTGGAGTCACAATATCCAGAATCGATTGAGCAGGTCTACACTGGCTGCTCGAATAGATCCTGCTGCATCGATCAATGGGTATCGACACAGCATTTTCAGTGTAGACAAGACTTCAGTTTCAGGCCTAGTCTTCATGGACTATGGAGATTGACGCAACACCGCTTACTAAAGACAAAAGCATGCGTCTCCACTGGCACATCAGTTACGTTGACCTAAATCACAGTAAAATTCGACCTAATAAAACCACACCCCCCAAGTGGCAAAGCAAGTAGGTCAAATTCTATTGGTCCAATTAGCGTCAATGTAGGAAAAGCGCAATGCAAGTCAACGTTATTGGCCTCTAGGATCGATCCCATAATTCTCTGTTTCGATCACTCTGGACATTTGCACTCTGCTGCACTGTGGCTGTTTAAGCAGAACATAATTCCTCCTCTCAAGCCCTGGGAAATTTTTAATTCCCATTTCTTGGTTGGTCGGCGTGGAGAGAACTTGGTAGCTGAAAAGCTCATGGTGATCGCACGCCCCAAATGCGTGTCGGCATGTAGGGAGAGAAGTCTGTTTTTGCTCAGCTCCGACCCCACTAAAGAAATCATGATATCTACAAAAAGATATTGTATAACATGGTTGAGAAGGGCCACAATAGGGATGTGCAGCAGTGCCATGATAAAATCAAAGAGCTGAGGCAGACATATCAGCAAACTAAGAAGGCAAACAATTCTTCTGGCTCGTCACCAAAGACATGCCACTTTTATGAGGAGATGCATGCAGTTCATGGCAGTGACCCCACCACTGTTCCATCACGCAGCATCGATACCTCTGAAGAATCACAGTCCAGGATGAATGAGAACGACTCTGGGGAAGAAGAGGAGGAAAACAGGTGGCAGGAGAGTGGGGTATCCATTCTTCCAGACAACCAGGACTCAGTCTGTCACCTCAGAGCAGCCCAGTCGATCACAGAACGGCATTACTGACGAGATTTGTAGATTTTAAGGTCAGAAGGCACCAATATGATCATCTAGTCTGACCTCCTGCACAATGCAGTCCACAGAACCTCCCACTCACTCCTGCAATAGACACTTAACCTATTATTGAATCACTGAAGTCCCCAAATCATTGTTTAAAGACTTCAAGGTACAGAGAAACCACCAGCAAGTGACCCATGCACCAGCTACAGGGCCCTTAGGCCCCTGCCAATCTACCTTGTGGGAAAATCCCATCCTGACTCCAAATATAGTGATCAGTTAATCCCTGAGCATGTGAGAAAGACTCACCAGCCTGATAGCCAAAAAATAATTCTCTGCACCAACTCAAAACCCACCTCATCTAACATCCCATCACAGGCCATAGGCATATTTACCACTAGTAAAGATCCATTAACTGCCAAATTGGCCTATCCCATCATCCCCTCCCTTCCATAAATTTATCCAGCTAAGTCTTGAAGCCAGCTAGGTTTTTTGTCCCCACTGATACCCTCAGAAAGCTATTCCAGAACTTCACTCTTTGATGGTTAGAAACTCACATCTAATTTCAAGTCTAAACTTCCTGATGGCCAGTTTATATCCATTTGTTCTTGTGTCCACATTGACACTGAACTTAAATAATTCCTTTCCCTCCCTGGTATATATCCCTCTAATGTATTTATAGAGAGCAATCATATCTCCCCTAGCCTTCTTTTGGTTAGGCTAAACAAGCCAAGCTCTTTTGAGTCTCCTCTCATCAGGTAGGTTTTCCATTCTGCGGATCACCTTAGTAGCCCTTCTCTGCACCTGTTCCAGTTTGAACTGATCTTTCTTAAACATGTCAGGATGAACTTCTCTACAATTAGGGCAGTATCTTTCCCTTCAGGTTTCCAAAAAGTTCATTAGTTTTTCTTCAGAGATGATGATGAAAGCGAGAAGAAATCAGTATAGGACATGCTCTCTTTTAGGCTCCGCATGTTCCCCTCTTCTGATTAGAGATGAGGATCTAGTCACAGCACCATCCTGTTCCATCATACTGCTACCAAATCTACTAACACGGCTACCCCTTTGGAATTTGACTATTAAAATCTGTTAGCCAAATAGCTAGCTGACCCCAGATCAAACTGTGATCAGTCTAACCCAGGCTTTCTTGTGGCGTGACTTCAGTCTAGTCATTACGGGCTAGCATACAAAGCTTTGACCCACTCTAGTTGTCCTTGAACAGAAATAGTATGGCATTTGATTTTTCTTCAAGCTGCACACATAACTGGAAGTTGTCTGTGTGGTGGGTTTGGTTCTGTCCAAATAAACACTAATGGCTCATTTTATAACGAGCCTGTAAAATATAACTAATCCCATTAAGTAATTAGGCCTAGGAAAGACAGAGAATGAAATAGATAGATCAACTGAAATGAATATGAAATAAAAGCTATTAACCACATCGATGTTTTATGAATAAGAACTTTTTATCCTTGTGGAAAAGAGCGCGGGGGGGGAGGATGTAGAAATCAGCACTGAGAGCCTGAATCTCTCTCACTCTTCTAGATGATGTGATGGCTATTAGAAAAGCCATCTTCCAAGACAAAGGATGGTAAAGACATACCCTATCCAGTTCATAAGGAGTGTATTTGAACCGGTAAAGACTGAATTAAAAATCCCACAGGTTTAGAAACCAGTACAATATTGCCTTAAGAAAAAGTCCTAGAGGGTTGAAAGGAAACCAAATTCTCTTCTAAGAATACAGTAGGCTCCAAGAGCTCTCAAATGCACCCTGCCATGGATAAAGGCAAACCTGACCTGGTTAAAGATAAATGTAATCCAGAATTCTATTTTGGCCTCTCTCTCCTCCATAACAAGGTGAGAAAATCCACACAGCTGCTGCAGAAGCCTTAAAGGCATTATTTTTATTTTAAGCTATTCTGCCTGGTATAACTGCAGTAATGGTAATGGAATGCCAGCATGTACTCCAATAATCGTTTACTGCTTCAAAAATAAACGTCAAGACATGTTAACAAGGTGGCACTAGATCATTAGTGTAGAAATACGCTCTTTCCAAAATTATTGTCGCCTAAAGAGAGTTTGTCACAGTTTTTGTAAAGATTCAAACGTCATGTTTATCTTTCATTACACGTACAAAGCATTTCAGTAAACAGTCCAGTGTCCCAAAAACACTCTCCCTTCTTAGCTATATATATATATATATAGAGAGAGAGAGAGAGAGAGAGAGAGAGAGAGAGAGAGAGAGAGAGAAGTCAGGGGTCGGCAATCTTTGATGGCCCCCGTGCCAGCCCCACCCTCCCAACCCTCAGCAGGTGCCGCGGGCAAGGCCAGCAGGAACAAGGAGCCCATCCCAGCACGGAACAGGAGTCGTGGTGCTGACCCCACCCCCCGCTGGGTAGTGGGGCCAGCACGGATGGGAGCTGCATAGCACAATGACTCCTTTTCCCTCTAGGCCCCGCCCCCCAGCTGGGGAGTGTAACCAGCAGGGGAGAGAAGCCGCGGTGCGCACGCGGCTCTTGAGGCCTCAGGTCCCACTGGGGGAGAGGCCAATGGGGGGAGCAGCTGTGGCGCAGCAGGGCCAGGAGCCCTGTGTGCTGCTGTTAATAGGCATGTGTGCTAGCTTGGGCACGTGTGCCAGGGATTGCTGACCCCTGATATAGGCTTATGCTTGATTTTAAATTATTAAAATTAGTGCTTGGGATGCTACATAGCCCCCAACGAAATGCACTTTGGATTTGGAGAATAAGAAATGTACACAAGAACATTGGCTTTCATTTACAGTTTCTAGCCCCTTGCCATTCAAAGATAGCCTTGAATAATTAAAGCATTGTAAACAGATAGCTGGTATTGAAAGAAAGAAGCAGCAGAGATCTACTTCTGCTGTAAGAAGCACAGAGATACGGCCCCCTTAGCATTTGCCTTCTCTCCTCTTACGTCCCCACCACACAAACGCATTTTATGTAAAATAGCTTAGCCCAGTTCTGTGTTTAAACAAATAATTTCACTACCAAAACCCGCCACTGAGATTGACCCTTATGGTGACAGAACAGGAATTAATTACATGTTAAAGGAGGTCCAAAAAATTGTTCTATGTGCAAAAATGTTAAGGCTGGCTCTGATTGCTATACCTATAACTTGTCTGCTTTCCTGGATATCTCTGAACACTAGGTGTTCATTTATTAAACTGATAAGATCTACACATTTTCTGGATAATTACCACTGGGATTCTATGCATTTCACAAATGTACAGCTACTGCCACAAAATTTACCCTTGATTCAGAAAGCTGTCAATTCTTTCCATGCACAGCAGTGGTAGGAGAAACAATGGAAAGAGGGAGGGCATTGAAAACACAACATTTTGCTTCTTTTTTAATTGGAGTTTTCTCTTGCAGAAAGCAAGCATGAAGCAGTTCCAAATAGAAACTCAGTCTCCTGAAACTTGTCTGCAGCAAGGCCTGATTATAGGTCATTTGAAGAGAGGAGTTTTTTTTTTTGTTTTGTTTTGTTTTGGGGGGGGGGGGGAAGAAAAATCTGATTTTGAGGGGGAACAAATATATTAAACAAAGAAAAAATTTCAGTTCTTTGCATTTTCAAATGTTCTCCTGCTCCTCTGTTTAGTTAAATTAACAGCATTGAGACTTCAAAGAGAGAATCTCTTGCAGAAAATCTTAAAATAATGGTCTCAATATCAGATTACTACTTTGTGCCTTCAGTATAGGCCTGCTCATTCTGTTCTACCAAACACTCCAAAATAAATTATTTAAGGGTCTACCTCTCCCAGCCTTTTCTGTTATTCTCTTAAATATTACACTCTGTTCCCACAATGCATTTTTGGAAATACACAGTAGTAAAATAATCTAAGCAGGTGTGATGAAGCTCAGTTGCTATTCTCCCATATTGAAGTCTTTATGCCACAGAAAATGAGAACTAAATTAATGTCAATACCCCTGTCAAGTTAAGGTACAATTTGCATGTCTGCCTTTTCTCTGTGAAAATCGTTAGGAATTACAGCTTTGCCTGAAAAGATTCACAGTATGTGTCAGATAAAGATTTTAAAATAAACTGTAGAACATCTGTGTTCCTTAGTTTTTAGAGTTTGTGTCACTCTTTCTAGTGCGACCTTAATATTAACATACACTAGCCTTTAGAGTATAAGAATTCTGGAAATAGACTCACCCGGACATCAGTAGCATCTCCATGCCGGATAATACTGGCCCATGTTGTTGGCTCGCTGCTACTTTCAAAGTAATGGAAGACCTTTAAGACACGTTCCATGGCCCCTGGGGAACGCTCCATTCCTGTACTGAGGTGTGTCTTTGCACTCGAACTTGGTGTATGATTCAAGTTTGGGTCAAGATAAGCTGCTGCCATCGTTTTGCTAGATGCTAGGTATCTGTCATATTCTGGAAAAGGGTTAAAACAGAAAATTAAATTATTTTGATTGAATCTCACCCTCACATTGATTCATATACCTATAGGATTTATCGTAAAGATTTTTAAAGAAAAGATTTTTTTCAGACCTTTAGCCCAGATTTATCAAGATTTAGTTATTTAATTTACTGTTACTTATCAAGCCCTTACCCAATGCTGTTACCATTATACATATTTTATAAAACACATACAAAAATCCCAGTGGATTAATATTCAGGAAGACTCTCTGACTCATCCCTAAATAAAGTTCTCTCTCTTCAAACTATTCAATATCCACAGAAGCATCTTCTGCCACTAACAAGATAATTTCCCTTAACTTCCTCACCTCTTTATCAACCTACTCCTATTTAAATTATATAAAAAAAATCTATTATCCCTTTAAATTATAAAAAAATTAGCTCATGCTCTATTTTTACTGTGACTGTAAACCTGTGGTAGGGCTGTAATTCCTGTCAAAATTAGAAAGCTCTGCACAAGCCTTGCACTATTCCATGAAGGTCAACATTTCAAACTGTAGGCAGAAAGGCATATGTCCCACAACTGAAGACTTGGTTCCAGAAGTGTCCCATCACCAGCCCCTCCTGTTTAAACTAGGGTACTACTGGATCAGCACTACATGCTAATTGAAAGTATTACACTATTGCATGAGAAAAATAAGATCGTCAGGATGTATAGATAGAGCTTTCCAAATGTGCACATATCTGCCTTATATCCTTGGATATCAATGGACTATATTTGCAGATCAGTGCAGATCTAGAGCCCTGAAAACCTGCAGCTATCTGCTAACCATGTTTGTGGATCACAGATAGATACAAATCAAAATTTTATGTTTAGAAACCTGTGGATATCTGTAAATCTGTATTTTGCACCAGCACAGGACTCTATGTATAGGTCAAAACTAGTGCCATGCTCTTCATCTAGGAACCAAAGGAAACCACTACTGACTGTAGAGAACAGGTATAACGTGCCCACTACATGAAATACTGCATGGTAAGTGGCATGGACGTGCACGCTATGATAGCTGAAGTTTCCAAGTGGTCTTTAAGAACAGGCCCACACACAGCACATTCGAGTAATTCTGCCTGGTGGTGAAAGGCATGGAGCACTGTGACAAGGTCTGCTTCCAAAAGAAAAGGTTGCTGTTGCTAATGTTTGTCATGAACAGATGAGGATCAGACACGATCGGCAGCTTGAAAACTTTGAAACCAACTTGACTAACAAATGGCAGACATATGCCCTCAAAACATGGAAGTTGATATAATTCCAACAATTTCTTCCTATTTATCCAATCCTAGACTATTGTAGCTCATTGAACTATACCTCATGCAGGCTGCAAAGACCATTTGAGGATACAGCTCTCCCAAATCTAACAATATTCTTTGCCTCATCATTAAATGCTGATGAGTTTTCAGTTCCAGAGAGTGGAAAACAATGGTGTGCTCCATAGCCACTGCTGTTTCATATGAGGGGGGTCCTAAGGAAATTTGTGTGTGCTTTGAAAGCACTCCAGAAAGCTCTTCTGAAGGACAAGTGACAATTGTGGGCAAACATATGCAGAATATTTTTCTTGCTTGTCTTCTTGTTACTGTAAAAGTAGGTAAATATCTACATGATTTGATGTACATCCTGGAAGACTTCTGTGTACCACGTACC
Organism: Pelusios castaneus; assembly: GCA_007922175.1. Lineage (NCBI taxonomy): Eukaryota > Metazoa > Chordata > Testudines > Pelomedusidae > Pelusios > Pelusios castaneus. The sequence continues at coordinate 24,434,864 of ML685784.1, forward strand.
CCTGGTTTGAAAACCACGGCAGTAGGCAACAGCATCTCCCTCCTAATATCCTTGTTACGCTGAGTACAAACAGGAAGCAGATCAACTGAGTGAGAAATTGCATCGTTTTTACCTTATTTGGTTTGCGGGTGTTCACTAGTAAAAGAAGAGATGAAAATCAAATCCCAGAATACACGGGTGAATTGTGGTATCTGAGGAAAACCAGCATTCTTAAGTCTACTGGCTAGAAGGAGCGAGAGTAAAGACAGCTGGGTTCTATTCTTAGCTAACAAACTTTGGTCAAAGAAGGAAAGGCCAAATTCTGACACCTTTACTCACACTGGGCAGCCAAGGTGCTACTCAATGCAAGGGAATCTGAATCTGGCCCTCTGCATATTTTACCCACCTCTCAGACAACTAATACTTTTAATATTCTTTGATGAAAGGTGCTATATTGCATAGCCTCTATTTGGTCCTCAAGCAAAAAACAGGAAGGTATCTTAACATTCTGGGTACCACAGTAATGAATTAGCATCTGTGTAGAAAACAATCTAATAAGTCTGCACACGTATCACCCATTTCTTGAGATTCGGCTCTTGAAAGAATAGAATCTGTGTTCAGACCACTCCCCACCCCACAAATGAACCGTTGGTGCTGCACGGCTGTGTCCTACTTTCTCTTCAGTAGATCAACAAATATGCACAATGAATGAATAACAAACCCTTCCTTATCCACATGTGCACCACTCTTCTCTCACCCCCTACCCATACTGCACCAACATAATTCAGATACTTGGATTCCATCACTTTCTCAGGGAGTTAGTCCTCTGGCAGTTGGTCATCTTTGCGGCAGAAGAGTGTTAATCATTCTTGTGTCCTTTTGGCCTGAAAGCTATAGTGAATGTAAAAAGTCTTCCTCGGTAGCTTAGAAAGACTATAGGATCATTCTATACTGGTAACAATTTTAGAACAGTCTTCCAGGAAAAGTTAAAATAGCAAATGCAAAGCTTGGTGACTGAAGAGCAAAGAAGTTCATTACTCTACTGAGATCAACTGAATTGTTCTAAACGGTGCAACTTCTCACTCAATTGATCTGCCTCCTTGACTTGCGGAGGAGGCCCTGTTCCCCAGTGCAATGGTTTTCAAGCAGGGGTACGCGGTCCACAGAGGTCTTGCAGGGTGTACATCAAATCATGTAGATATTTGCCTTGTTTTACAACAGGCTATATCAGAGGTCAGCAACCTTTGCCGGCCCCCATGCCAGTCCTACCCACTGCATCCTCAGCAGGTACTGGGGGTGGGACCAAAAGGAGGTATGGCCAGGGACTCCTCCCTGCTGGCCCCGCCCCCATGCGCAGGGCTCCTGTCCCCTGCTGGCCGCACTCCCCAGCAGGGGGCAGGGCCAGCAGTGGACAGGAGCCACATGCGCCGCGGCTTCTCTTCCTTGCAGGCCCCACTCCCCAGCAGAGAAGCGCGGCCAGCAGGGGCCTGCAGTCACGGCACGTGGCTCTTGTGACACTGGTGGGTGGAGCCAGTAGGGGGAGCCTGAGAGGCACGCAGCTCGCATGCCAAGTTTGGCACATGTGCTGGGGGTTGCCGACTCCTGGGCTATATGAAAAGCACTAGTGAAGTAAGTACAGAAGGATTTAATACAGACAACAACTTGTTTACACTGCTTTATATACAATAGCAGTGTTTCTCAACCTAGGGGGTCATGATTTTTTTTTTTTTAATTATATGGTAAAAATGAGGGAGTACGCAGTTTCTCAGCAATAGTGTGCTGTGACACTTTTGTATTCTTATGCCTGTAGTATGTGGTTTTTAAGTGAAGTGAAACTTGGGGTACATAAGAAATCAGATTCTGGAAGGGGGTACAGTGGCAGATCTAGGAATACATCTCTGGTTTATTATATGGCTTTGGGCAAGTCACCTCTCTATGCCTCAGTGTTATCATCTGTAAAATGACCATAATGATAGTGATCTTCTTTGAGATCTAGATCCACTGATAAAAAGTGCTAAGTATTTTTACTGACAAAAGATTTTTTTAATAGGTATCATTGTCTTTAGCCTGGGAGAGCCAGCACAGCTATGGGACTGGAAAGGGCATTCTTTACTGGCTAACAATTATTATCTAGAGGTCTAATTTCAGACCCTTCATTGTTAGTCATATGTAAACCAAAAAGAATCCATCATTTAAGCCCAGGCTTAATTTGCATACATTTTTCTTGTAATCAGAACAGATTTCATATGAAAATTATGCGAAAAAGACACATGGAAATACAGTGTAATTTTTAGAGGGTCACTTTTCAGAGAACCACACAATCACTCCAAAAGATATTCATGTTAAGGAAAATTTGAGTTCACAAAATGAATCAGCAACATTGTGAGGGGAGATGGGAAGGAGGTAATCAAATTTTGCCTTTGAAGTATACTGAGTATTGAAAACTTCACAGTATTAAGGCTACATTTCGGAAAATTAATCAAGAGTGACAGAAAGTCTTTGCAAACATAAGAAAACCTAAAGCTTCCTCATTTCTGAGGTACCAAAAAGGCACTAATTCTGACAGGTTTTAAATTATAACACCACATGGTATATTTCTCATTATGGATTTATGACCATTTCCATTAAACCAGCTCTCTATTTTCAAGCATTTCTAATGTGGCTATAAAACTTTGTCCTAAGCTAAAGCGTACTAGTGTTCTGTTAGACATGACACAAAAACAGTTAAAATACTTTTAAAACATTTGCTTCGTTATTTTAAGTTATAAACAAAGCTAAGATTGCCAGCATTTGATGCTTATTTGTCCTTGTATAAACTTAACACAGCCTTGATTTTTGTACTCCCCTGTCAGATATTTGATTTACTGTGCTAATTCAGCCCTCTCTGTGGTCAACAACAAAAAAACTAAAAGTTATTAAGAAAGAGAAATCAACTGATACAAATATCGAGATATATTGCCATAATATTTTATTAAAGAATATACCCATTTTTTAGAATGTGACAATGTCAAAGATGATGTGTTTATACTTATGTTAGTCACCAGTCACTCTTGTCTGGATTTGAAATTGTGTGTCTAGCTATCCTGCCACCTTGTCCCAATGTATGCAATGTTTTATATAAAATTCCTGGTTCTTTAGACAGCAACACTAATATTTCTTAATATTCTAACAACCTGCTAGAATGGGAGAGGAAGAGAGGAGTGGATCGTTAAGAAGCAATGTCCTTTGACTGCTGGCATCACGTAGTTCTGCTGAGATGCTGTGATCTTTATCAAATCATACAGCAGGTTATTCCTAGATGATTTAACCAGCTCTGCCACAGTGCTCAAAGTGAGTGAATGGCTTGAGGGTCACAAGGGCTGTGTCTACACTGGCAAGTCAGTTCAAATTAAGGAGGCTTAATTCAAACTAATTAAAGCCATGGCTACACTAGGCTTTAGTTAATTCGAATTAAGGGCTTCCTTAATTCGAACTAATGACTTCGAATAGGGCTTCAGAAGTAAGGCTTTAGTTCGAATTAGCCAATGTGGCCATCTTAATTCCAACTAATTTCTTAGTTCAAACTAACCGGCCATTGAAATGAATGGAGATCGCTAATTCAAACTAAGCAAGTGCTAGTTTGAATTAAGCTAATTCGAACTAACTAATTTGAACTAATTTTAGCAAGTGTAGACATAGCCAAGAGGTGTGAGGGGAATGATGGATGGCTAAATACTATTATAGCTGTCTTCATGTTTACCACAGGATCCAGAAATGTAGTGCCTAAGCCCTTCCCAGGTAAATTAGGATATAATGAAGGGGCTTAGTGGACTACCTGGATTCTTCCGCTCCTCTTACTTCCCTGCTTATAAGATTAATAAAAAGAGCAACAAAGCAAAACATTCTGCTTATATTGGCAAAGCATTTTCCAAGAGGATATCATTCAACGTGCCCCAAAAGCAATAGGACTGAACTAGTCTAATCCAGTGGTTCCCAAACTGTGGCCTGAAGGCCAAATGTGGCCCATGAGGGCTTTCAAAGTAGTCCGCAACTCTGCTCCTGCTGGCTGCAGAAGGGAGATGCTGCCTAAGAACACAGGCAAAATGTGTTTCCACAGGGATAAAAGATCAGTGCAGGCTCTTGCAGCCAAGGGGGTGGGAGATCATCGTTCCCCTCCCCGTCTGTATCAGGGAGCACAGCAAAGAATTCCACCTAGGTGCATAGGTGCTGGGGTTCCTCCTGGAGCCAGAGGGAGGGGAGAACTGACCGTCCATCCTCTTGACTGCAGAAAGGAGCCACTGCCTAGATACCCAAGTGGAGCGCACAGGGCTGCAGGACACATGCAGTCTCCCTCCTACAGCTAGGGCAGGGGTCTGCAACCTGTGGCTCCAGAGCCACATGTGGCTCTTTGGCTGCCTCCTTGCAGCTGTGGGGTCTGGGCCCCCTCCTGCCACTAGGTGACCCTGCAGGCGGCCCATGCCAGGCTCCATGATCCCCCTGCCATTGGGAGACTCTGAGGGGGGCCCATTCCTGGTTCCAGGCTCCCCCCAGACCCCCACTGGGGGACCCTGCCTCAGGTGCCCTGGGCCAGCTCCCAGCTCCCCACACCAGGAGGCTACACATATTGCGGCTCTCAAAACACTTGGTTATTGAAGGATTTTTTAAAAAATGTCTCTTCTTATCTTTCCGGTTGCCAACTCCTGAGGTAGGGAGATTAAAGCTCAGCAAGGAGGCTGAACTCTTTCCATCTGGCTGCAGGGGTCAGGGGCCTGTTGGTGGAGACTAGTGGCCCTTCAAGATTGTAAAAAATGGTATCTGTGGCCCTCAAGCCCAAAAGGTTGGGAACCACTGGTGTAATCCTTTCTGGAACTTTGTTTCCGATCCTGTTTCCATCTCAGCCAAGAACACTATCTCCTTCTCATGCATTTGGAACTAGCCTTTGTGAACTGCTTGTTCCCGGAGGAGTGCACCTGTACCAGTGGGTCATGGACAGAGTTAGTGATTGTGAATTCTCCCAAGTGCAGACGTGATCAATAAAGCTCAGTGACATGTGCTCACTGTTAAGACTCTGTTTTGATTTAAGGATTTCCTAGCAATCCGGGTCAGAGAGTTAAAGACCATTTAAAAAGTGATTAAATCAATTAAGTTTCAATTGATTTTAAAATGATTAGTCCAAATAGAGTAGGAATGCTGATAATATAATGGGTTTTCTAACACAGAAGACATTTTCCCCCCAATATCCATAGTGTTGAAGTTGTGTCAATTCAATAATAATTAGAAAATGGTTTAATATCTGTTGCACAAGGAAAGGCGGATAGCTCAACATGCCGTCTGCTTGTTCAAATACTAACAGAAACACCTTTTTGTCATTCTTGAGTTTTTTATTTTAGAAGGTGGAGAAAGCTACTAAGGGAGAGGCTCTTCTAGTTTGATTTTGACACATAGGGAAGAAATACTTGAGAATCTGAAAACAAAAGGCAGCCTGAGAGAAGTGACCATTAAACGGCAGAGTTCATGATTCTAAGGAATGGTAGAAGGCAGAAGAGTGCAACAAAGACTATGGATTTTGAGAAGGCAGACTTTAGCAAACTCATGGAATTGGTAGGTCACATCCCATGGAAAGAAAGTCTAAGGGGGAAAACAGTGCAAGAGAGTTGACAGTTTTTCAAGGAAACATTATTAAGGGCACAAAGGCAAAACTATTCCACTGCATAGGATAAACAGGAAGTATGACAAGAGACCACCGTGGTTTAACCAGGAGATCTTCAATGATCTAAATCTAAAAAAGATTCTTACAAAAAAGTAGAAACTAGGTCAGATTATAAAGGATGAATATAAACAAATAACACAAGTGTGTAAGGATAAAATTAGAAAGGCCAAGGCACAAGATGAGAGTAAACTAGTAATGTACCTGTTCTAAATCTTTTAAACCTTTTGAATTACTTTTAGATGATAGATTAAGTTATTGAGAGAAAATAAACTTTTAGATTATCTGCATGGCTAATGCTACAGAAACAAATGACGGCCTTGTCTGAATACACTGCTGTTGTACTACAGCACATCCTATATTATTTTTCAAAATAAGAAACAAATATTGATCAGAAATGTTGTGCTGCACCCTAGAAACTATAATAATTTCCCTTCAGACAAATGATTCTGTAAAAATTTTTCACTCCGCGTTATCAAACTTTCTTTTGTACTGCTTCCCCTTCTGAGTATTGACATGAAAATGTTATCAGGTTGCATGTTACAGTTTTAGTCATACTCTAAATTTCCCTGATTGAGTAGATTGTGGTTCCTCTAATTCAGTGGTCTTCAACGTGGGCCTTTTGTGACTTTTGGTGGGCACTACAAACAATTAATTTAACGACAGTGACAATTTATAAAAAGTAAAAATGTATGTTGGTGGGTGGTAAACTTACTGCAAATGTGAAAATATTGAAAAACTTGGCGCTGATCCAAAAAAGGTTGAAGCCCACTGCTCTAACTGATCAAGACTGTGTTATGTGCCACCTGAATCTGAAAGAAAATTTGTCATTTCATAAAAAAGCTCTCCAATTTAACACATGCACTATTAAATCCCTACAATATCTTTGTCTGAATGTATTCAGTTGTATGTCTAAAGCCTAAAGTACAGTGTGAAATTTTAATTGGAATTCAGAAATGTATTGAAAAACAGTACTCCATGCTAGAAAACCAAAACTCTCAATAGCTACTCTGTGATTTTGCACATAGATAACTCCTTCTGCCACCCATCTATTTGAAGGCAAGCTCTCCTGTGCCAGATTTGGTCCCCAATTAAGAAGGTTCTTGAAGTGCTTTAATGATCCTTTCATTAGCAGCGTTACACACAGGTACTAAGAACTGCTTCTCTTCAGATAGTCCCTAACTGTACATTCATCTTCTAGTGGGGAGGTAAAGATGAAATCACTTTTGTCACAGTGTTCCTCTTTCTTCAACCACAAATGTTGCCACATGCACTTTCTTGTCAGAAATTCAAGCTGTAGCATGGAACAAAAAGTATTCAGTTGAAACCAAAAAATAGTCTTCTGATGACTGCCTTTGTTACTCTACTTTTTCCCTCATCCTCTCAAGAATATAATATCCTATAATGTTTTGTTATGCTATGTTACATAAAAATTTTTACAGATGGAACTGAAAGTGGGTAGGTTGCTGCTTTTATTCTGGTTTTGCCTGCGTCCTCTTTTTACCTCCTTTCCTCATAAGCAAGGTCTATAAAGCTGTCTGTGGATTTCTATTGCTAGAACAAAGAATCTATGTCGTAAACTGCTTCCACTAAGAATGTTACTTGTTTGGAAAAAGTCCTCCATGTGCAAATCCTGGATGGAGATCTGGGAGTCACAGAGGCCCCAAGTAGGATTTATTGGTTGACATACACCAAGGGACAATGTCCCTATATGGTTGGCCGTTTATAGCAGTGGTTTTCAAACTTTTTTCTTCTCAGGACCCAGTTGAAAAAAAAATCATTTATGCCCACAACCCAACAATTATAATTTTGAGCAATGCAGTCCAGTCTTTTGGCAGTAGCAGCAGGGCGTGCTGTGACCCAGAACTGGGTCCCAACGGTAAGTTTGAAAACCACGAGTTTACAGCATTAAAGAAATGCTAGTAAATCGCACATGTGAATTTCAGTATTGATGTGAAGTACTGTCCATGTAGGAAGTACAACATAGAAAGACACATGAAAACTTCCCCACACCACCCAGCCACAATGCCTCAGATCTGCCTTACAGGAATAAATGCTAGGAGATAATTTGGTCTTCATGGCCATTCCATTCTAAGTCTCTCTGCTGCTACTGTTGAACATTTATCACTCGGGAAGCTCCTACAAGAGTTCTTTTTGGCACTTTGGGAGAGACACTGGTGGATTATCAGGAAGTTGTCCAGGTATTATACAGCCTGCAAGCAAGTCATCTCAAGGGAAGGAGTGAAGGTTGGTTTTAAACACTGAGCTACAAATGGTGGAGTAAATGGTCCAAATGGAAGGAAAATTGATGGTCTTGAGGAAAGAGTGGAAGCGTGATGTGCCTGGTTTTGGTCAGAGTTTGGCTCTATTGTGGGCCTGGTTTAGGGTGTTCTGAGCTATATGGCTGGGCAGAAGAGAAAAGAGGGTAAATTAGAAAGGGGAGAGGTCACACGCTTGGTGGAAAGGTAAGCATTTGATTCTGAATATGTATGTAATATAGGACAAAGAGGAGCCATAAACAGAAAAAAAGTATAGCAGCAGACCTCAGCACCAAAGCAACATAAAAATATATTTCCCAACACCTTGTTAAAGATTGAAGAAGAGATGCTTTTAAAGGGCCTGTTTATTATTTTTTTTTAAAGTTAGTGTTAGAGGTCCTACATTTTGTATTGTTTGGTCATCCTGGTATCTAGTGTTTAAGGTGGTGGGGTATGATTGGGTGAAGGATTATGTTACAATATGGTAGGATTGGTTAGAGAATTATCTGGCAATACTTGTAAAAAAGGTGATTGGTTAAAAATACACTATAAAACCTGAGGTCCAAAAGGAAGTAGGGTGAAGAAAGGAAAAAGGGAATATCTGGTGCAAAGGCTGGAAAAAGGCTTGTCAACCCCAATAAACCTATTGTATTGCCTGCTACTGGACTTTGGGCTTCTACCTCTGTTAGTGAACAAGAACTGCAGGAGGTGGGACCTCTAACAGTCAGGAATAAAGACAGGGAAAGACACAGGGGCAGAAGAGTGGCTGTTCCTTCATGTTCACTTATTGCCTTCAGAGCAACTCTCATAAGCAGCATATCAACAGGATTTCAGCAACTTTACTTCAGCAAATTCCAGTCTGTGATAACAGACCATATATTCCTCAATGGGCTTTTGAAAAAGAAATCCACCATATTTTTTCTTCAGCCAATCCCAGGAGCCAATGACTTAAAAAAAGGTGAGAGATGTCTATACCTCAGTCACCTGTATAACATATAAGAGCTTTCATTCACATCTACCGAGAAATGCATGGCCTTCCTGCCACCATCCCACCAAAAAAAAAGTTTGCCTGAATTTTGTAATTTCTTTTAAAGCATTAAGTTAAATCTCATCCTAATGACTTACTGAACATTCACTACATGGCATTTTTAAATGAATTTAAAAATAACACAGTTAATCAAAATTCAGCTGCCCATTGCATTCAGAGAATATTGCCGAAATACAGATTGTATCTTCAAATTCATTGTACCTGATGATGAGTCAGACAAAAGATTTATGGTCTTCACCTTTTCAGTTAAATATTTTGCAAATTTTAATAAGAAGACTTGTAAAGATACTACAAATAATTACTCACAACGTCAACGGAGATTTAGCAGTACAAGTTATCTACACAAACCTCATGACAAAGATTTCCTACATTTCTATTGGATGAATACTGTGGATGATTTAATATTCTGAGGGGCTATGAGACAACTATTCAGAGTAGGCTGCTATGAAGACTGCACAATACATGTGTTAATCATACATTTGTCCTAAATTTAACAAGTCCATTATGGCAAAAATCAATGTATAAGTCTGTGCAACCCCTAAACTAACTTAAATCTTTACTAAACCGGACACCTTCATTTATATTTGTTATGAGCCTGTCTGCTTCAATGACTTGTATGCCACCTTTGCTAAGTGTTACTGAAGGATTAGCTTTCACTTATTTATTATTTAATGTGTGTACTGAGCATTGCATTTTGGGACTAAAATACATCTTGAGACATGAATATTTAAATAGTGTTGACACAATTGGCTAAAAGGTTTTATACTTGACATTAGCATTTCAATATATGTACTAACAATTCTATATAAAGAAGTGTTAAATATCTCCTGACTCTCAAAACATCCCCCCACCCCTGGTAAAATAATCCCACAATACTAACTACTGATATTTCTTAAACATTTTGTTTAACCCACTTTTACTATCGCCTTATTTCTTGCTCTATGCTACTCAGCAACTCCCTCTGGAGTTCGCATCTATTCCATTCCAAGTATCGTACTATGCAGTTGCACCGATGTCAATTAACTTTAATTAGTCCAAGGTACCCCAGACTGACATGAGATTTCATTTTCCTTGGCAACCAGATGCTGATTTTGAAGAACTTGAATGGTTAATTCAAACTACCTAGTTTGCTTTCTTGTCTCTATAGAGTTTAGGTAACTATACTAAACTTTGCCCGAAGTCCCCTTGAAATATGTATTTTAAAGAACAGATTCTTAATGCAGTCAGATGATTCATATTTTAATTCAATTATAACTTGTCTGAAACACTGCTACTTCAACAGATACTGTCAGGCACTACTTAGGCAACAGGCAAGTTGAAACTTTCATTTTCCTGTATAAAGTGTTGTTTCTTCCTCCAACCACTCTCATGCTGTGTATATTGTCTAGCTAAAACACATCCTGTCCAACTCCTAGACTTTAAATTCTTTATATCGGGGACTGTCTTTTTATTTGTCTGTACAGCAGCTTGCACAATGAGGTCCTGAACCTTCACTGAGGTGCCCAGACACCACTGCATAAAAATACAAATAATCTCATTTTTGCATTTCTTATTTGTTGCCTACTGTTAGAGTGCACAAGTTATTGAAAATGGTGGGAATATATATATTTCTTAAATAAATCACAAGGAAATGAGCAGCCAATTTTGTACAGAATCTAGTTAAAAATAAATGTAATATATATTTTCAAGTTGCATTATATTCTGGCAATATCTCCAACCATGAAGGCTACAAAATAAGCTGGCAACCTAAACCATCTGAACCCCAAGTCACGTATTAGTATTGTTCTATAAACCACTAAGCAGCTCAAGATGATCTTCTAAATCTAAGCAGCACTATTCGAAACAAATTGAAGGGTTCTGCTCTGGAAGTAACAAATACTCAAAATATAAAAGGTAAATTAGTGCAAAATGGTTGTAATCCAGATCATCCTCGTAGAAACAAGAATAGAAAAATGTCTTCCCTAAAGGAATTCATAAAAAGAAGAAACCAGGTGCCATAAAGATGCACGTCCATTTCTTAACATGTTTGAATCTTTTTTTACCATTTAATTTTAATTCTCACTTTTCTAGATTTATAAGGCTTGGTTCTAGGATAATTTTACCATCCCTGTAATATATGTTGCCCTATATTACTGATGTGTATTCCCAACGATCTTAGTCAATTTTTCATAAAAATCAGTGGTATCTTGGGTAGTTTGTAAACATGTACACGTGCAGAATACACAAGAGTAAAGTCTGTCCAAAAACTACTCCATAGCAGCTATTATCCATATAGAATGAATATAGTCTATCAAACTAATCTCCTGTAATGTTTTCAGACTTAATTTAACTTTAGTTCAAGCAAAAAAAAAAAAAAGAAAACAAAACAGAATTTTTTTCCCAGACTTCCCAATAAAACTTGGTTAAACTAAATTACACTAGGTTTTATAAAATTCAAAAAGCTGTATGGCATTCATAACTTGCCCAGCATTTTAATTTTAAGCCTGATGCAAACCAATACCGTTGAGTTACTAGTTATCTGAAGACAAAGAATTTCTAACGTAAAAAAGGAAATGAACTATAGCAAGAATCATGCACAGAACACTGTGCTCCTGGTAACCATTCCTCCCCTTATGCGGTAACAGTTCAGAGTAAAAACATTTGATTTTGCTTGAAGTGTTTAAATGAACTGTGCACACATTTTTTAATGGAAAAGATAATCAGCAGGTCTTTTCTACATCCAGATTCTAGGATACTTCAATGGTGGTGTTACCCCGGAATATGACATTCCTGCAGGTTCCCAAGAACTTGATAGTACTGAAGTCAGCCATTTTGTACCATTCAACCGCTGCCAGCTGAAAACCAAATATCACATCGCTAGTAATAACCTTAAGGTTTTATGAGACAAGGACAGACAACTGCAAACTTGCAATTTGCTAATCAGAATGGGAGGATGGGATAGAAAGTTATGGAAGAGAGTGAGTGAAGAGTGACCTTAGTTTTAAGTGCCCCATTATGCTCTTGTTATCATGGATAGAAATATTAGAAATATTTTGAGATAATGAATGTTGAAATTAGAAGAATTGGTGATTCACTAGGAATCACTACAGATTATGTGCTTTGTTAGGGCAACCTATAAAAGATTAGGTAAAAATAAATGCCTCAAAGGAGTCCGAGGGAGTTTTCCTTCGGGCAAGGAGCTGACATCTAAAATCACCATCAGCTGGAAAGAAAGAGGGCTTCTGGAAGCCTATCTGGTGATTACTCAAAATCATCTCAGACTGTGGCTAGCTATACCTGGAATGTCCTAAACCAGGGATCTGCAACCCGAAAGATAAGAAGAGCCATTTACAAAAATTCCTTCAATAACCGAGTGTTTTGAGAGCCACAATGGTGGGGGTGGGGTGAGCTGCGCCAGGTCCCCATGTGGTGGAGTCCAAAACCAGGAGCGCCCTCCCCCTTCCCCCACCAGAGTCCCTAAGTGGCAGGGGGGGAGCCCAGAGCCCGCACAATGCCCTGGAGCTGGGTCCTCTGGTGGTGGGGTGGGCCCAGAGCTGCAAAGGGGCAGCCAAAGAGCCGTATGCGGCTCCGGAGTCGCAGGTTGCAGACCCCTGTCCTAAACCTACTGCATGTGTGTATGTGCTTAAGCTCTAATAAATAGCAGTTTACACTCTGGTTCCCCTTCAGCAAAGTTAAAGGCACTTCCCTGGCTCCAGTTATTAACAAGAGAAAGGTCCTAATGGCTGTCTAGTCAATCCCTGTTTGATGTTTATAGGCAAAGAATACATCACTTTCCATTGCTGTCAACCCCTTAGCACAAGTCAAAGCAAAGGAAATCAAATGCATTTCTTTATTTACACTGTGAACTCTTCAGGACGAGGCCAGTGCCTTCTTATATGTTTGCACAGTATGCAGCACCCACTGAGCAGAAATGGAAATAAATAATGTTAGCCAAATGACTAATCAGTTTAATATTTAGCACTTGTATAACTCTTTTCAACCAAAGATCTTAAATTGCTTTTCACAAGTGAGTAAATATAATTAACCCCATTTTCTAGATGAGGAAACAAGGCAGACCGTGGTGAGTAGCCCAAAGTCGCACAGTGACAGAGCTGAACAAGAAAAATTACTTGCCTTACAAAAAAGTGGTTCTTCGAGATGTTGTCAGTATAGATCCCACTGTTGATGTACATGTGCCTCATGTGTAAAAGACTGGATGGTGAGAATGAGGTGCTTCAGATATTTCAATTCTGCAGTGGGCCTACATGGTTGGTTACAGTATGTCTGGTCAAGAAGTCTGCATTTCAAGAGAATGCACAGCTAATGGGATTATTTGCCCAGAGCTTGATGGCTTCCGGTAGAGGGGGGATGACCAGACTCTTCCCTGCTTATTTATACAGTGCTTTACAAATGTATTATCTGTCAAGATCTGCACTTTGGGGTTCTGTAGGATTGGCAGGAATACTATATGGCTATGCCTTCTGGTCCTGAGCTCCAAGACATTTGTGTGGAATTTCAAGTTGTCTTGGGGCCAGGTCTCCTGCATCTGCAGATGGTTTATATGGGCTCCCCCACCTGTTCTTGATACCATCTGTGATGACTGTCATTGTCACAGACGGGACAATCAGTGAAATCCCTATTCTTGCATCCTTAGGGTCTAGTGGGACTGAAAGTCTAACACTGTGGTATTTGGATGGGAAGCACACAGACCGTATAACCAGAGCAAAGTTTCACAAAAGCATCACTTACAAACATGCCAACAATTGTCATAAAAGGCCTTAGCAAATACAAATCATTGACATTAGGCGGTGCATCTCTGGAGAGCTTGGAACCTGCCCTCTAGGAGGTAGGCTGTTACTCACAGAGAGTCAATTCTAGCCCCTATCAACTAAAAAGATGGTTTCTCGTAGTTCACAAGGCGGCCTAGCTGAAACAACGAAAGCGTGCATCCCTTTGAGACCAGACTTTATTGGAAGGGCAAGTCTGGCTGGCCCAAAAAAATAGGTATATTGAACAGCTTATGAGATTTTCCTCGTATAACTGATTTCTCTGACTCTAAAGTGTTTGCTAGTCTCATAACAAAGAATGTAGGCCATACTTACAGGATGAAGGGCTCTCCTCTAAGAAGAAATGACTGAAAAAGGTTTGTGGGTTCTGGAGAACAGTCAGCTGAACATGAGCTCCCAATGTGATGATACACCAAAAGAGCTAATGCAATCTTGGGATGCATAAATAGGGGAATCTCAGATAGAAGTTAGTTTGTTATTTAAGCTGGAAAAGTGCCACAGAACTCCTTCTTTATTTTGTTTCTTCAAATAGGAGTAGACTGTTATTTCATCTCAGTATTTGGTACTAGAGTGACTGCTACTGGAATACTGTGTCCAGATCAGGTGTCCACAATTCCAGAAGAATGCTGATAAATGAGAGAGGGTTCAGAGAAGAGCCACAAAAATGGCTACATGACTAGAAACATGGCTTATAGCGATAAACTCAATCCATATACTTGTAGCAAAGGACCCTGGCCTTCCTCTGAGCCTGGGCCTGAGGACAGGCCTGAACGCCCCCCCCTGGCCAGACACTAGCACTGCAAAACTCCAGCCCTGGAAGCAGAGGGGCGGGGCCCAGACAGGAAGAGGAGGTATAAAAGCCCAGCCAGGTGGCTCAGTAGGCCCTGAGTGGCCACAGAGGCAGGATGTGCTGCCTCTGAGGCCACGGACTGGGCCGGGCTTTGACCGGAGGGTGGTCACAGGCCCCCCTGGCTGGCCCCCCTGGTCACAGGCCCCCCTGGCAGCAATACAGTCTACCTGGCCCCAGCAACTGGGAGGGGGTCACCGAGACTGGAGCCCAGAGAAAGCATTCCCGGCTCCACCGCAAGCCAAGCCCGGAACCTCTCTCCCTGGGGAAACCCAAGGAACCGCTGATCACCTGCGACCTCGAAGAACTCCATCAGCCGAGGACCCCGAACCCCACGAGGAACAGCCAGAAGCCGCTGGGCCCTATGACCTGGAGGAGCTGCCAGGCCTACCACCAATGGATACAAAGGGCCTGTCCAGGATCCCCCAAGCCATTTACCCCACCAACTGGGAGGAAACTCTCCAGATCCAGGTACCCGGGTCCGGGAAGGGAGGAAGTGGCCCAGGGGTGGCTAGCCGCTACATAGCCAGTGGCCGAGCCGGCTGGCGCCAGTGTGTCCAGCGTATGTGTCCAGTGTATCCAGCCACTGGATAGGGCCCTGGGCTGGGATGCAGTGGAGTCGGGTGGGCCTGCATCCCCCTCCCTCACCCTTTATCGATCTCGACCACCCAGAGTGTTCAAACCCTACCAACCCTGCTGAGGGGTTTGTGCCCCCTCCCCCCCCCCGCTTGGGGCCGGGGGCAACTGACTCTCGTGACTGCCTATCCCGCCTGGGGGCTGAGGCAACAGACTTTACTGGGACTTGCCTACCCGCCCACCTAGTGGCCGGGGCTACAGACTCCTTTGGGTTTGCCCGCCCGCCCTGCCTGGGGGCCAGGACAACAGACTTTATTGGGACTTGCCCACCTACCTAGGGGCCGGGGCAATAGACTCCTTTGGGCTTGCCTGCCCCGCCTGGGGGCCGGGACAACAGACTCCTTTGGGCTTGCCGCCCCACAGAGGGGCCAAGGTGACTAACCCATTTGGCTGGGGGACTGGCCAGCGGCCTTTGTGACAGCACCCCCTGGCCTACAATACCTTAATAAAGAGAGTTAAGGAACATCTTGATTATAGTCTAGAAATACCTCCCTGGGTAGCAACTGTTTATTAATGGGCCTTCAATCTAGCAGAGAAAGATATATCAAGATCCAATGGCTAAAGCTGAAGGCATACAAATTCAGATGGGAAATAAAGGATAAAGTTTTAATGATGAGAACAATTAACCATTGGAACACTTTACCAAGGTTCATGGTAGATTCTCCATCACTGACCATTTTTAAATCAAAATTGGATGTTTTTCTAAAAGAGATGCTATAGGAATTCTTTTGAGGCAGTTCTATGGCTTATGCTACACAGGAGGTCAGACAAGTTGACCACAATGGTCCCTTCTGGCCTTATAATCTATAAAACCATAAGCAGATCTTGAAATTATTTGGTGCTGATATTGGAGCTACGGCTTTGTTTGATCATAATGACAAAGTCCCTGGGAGTCCAAGTAGAAATGTTTTGCTCCTCTGGACCCATATCTTGCCACAGTTTCTGGCATTCTTCTTGGCCCAACAAGGGTGGCCTGGCCAACAGTGCCACTGAGTTGTCTGATCTCCTCCTCTTTCTAGAATGCGAGGGGCCCTGCTCCTGGAAGGGGGATCATGGTAAATATTCCATTAGGCTATGGCTGACTATTTTCACACAACCACTCTGGAGTAGCAACTGCACATTGCTATTGCACACTAATGCATCTTCTACCTATCTGATTCTCCCACAAGCACATAAACCCGATTTAAGAATATTTAAAAAGAACAAAACACTGCTTTCACTTCAAACATGCAAATTATTGTGTTGTATTGAGGAACGTGCTCAAATTGCAAGCAACTGCTTTAAGAATATGTGTGCACAGAGGGAATGGTTCTGCATCCTGCTTGCATGCTAACAGGCGCCATACAGAACTATGGAATCAGAATCAGTATGGGGAAAGCCACCCTACAGTAAGAGGGATGGAGCCTGCTCTGTTTTAGGGAGGCTGCTCTCTCTTGTTTTGGTTTTGGATTCTTGGGTATTATTCTTCATGAACCCTAACAAATAAAATAGTGCAATATCGCAGCTTCCAGCAGTTCTTTATGGTTTTATTAAATGTCTCTGTGTATGGTGTGAGCATAATTTTATAGCTAGTATATGCAATTCCTGTTCCTATAACTGTTACCCTCAAACCTCTACTCGCATCTTTTCCATTATATCTACCTGGGTCTTATTTTAGATTTATAAGTTCTTTGCATCAGCTTAGAGTTGCCAACCCTAAGCATTCAAAAACTCATGAGTCAGACCCCAAAAATTCATGAGGTTTTAAAAAGTAAAATATTGAATTCTTTTTTATTTGCCTTCTGGGTGTGTGGCGGAAGGGGGGGAGGGAATGTTTGTTTTAGCCTTTCAGTTTCTATTTTTTCACACTTTTCTCTGCAACCCTGGGGGCTAGAAACTTACTTTAAAAAAAGACAAACTGTGATTTTCACTTAACAGTGCCTTGGGCTTTAAAAGAGCATGAAATATCACGGGATTGTGATCAAATAGAGAGTTTTTACAAAACTACTGTCTTTTTATATGTATATGTACAGAATATAATACAATGGGGCCCCAACGCAACTTGAGGCCTTTTGGCACTATTCTAATACCAATAAATAGTTAGATCCACCACCAAACATCTTGTAAGCACAATTGTAATACTAATCGTTTCAGATTTCACTTAGCGGGAGCAGCAGGAATGGTTAAAATACTTGTTTCTGTTTGTTACCTTCCGATGTTTTACAACCCTAATTTTGCAGAGCAGTGAAATTTTCTACACATATCTACGTTAGAAAAATGTCCACTGAATTGACTCAGAAGGACATTACTTGGGATCATGTATCTCCTATGTTTGTGACTGTGGCGGAGGGGAGGGGAAGAAAAAGAGAACTAAAAAAGAAAAGATTACTCACACACCAATCAATGGATTTTACTCAAACTAATTTGTTCTAGCCTGTATTCATTAATATAGTTTCATTAAACAAACTTTAATATACTTAGTTAAAAATTTAACTGATTTCTGCATGACAAAGAGTTAAGACTTTTAAGCTGAAGAACATAGCAAAAGGAGTCAAGATAACATCAGACCAGTCTATTTTTGCTTGAATGCATAAATACAAAAGAAACCGTTAAGAAAAACAATAAAAAAAGAACTTTTAACTAATTAGCTAACTAACCAGATTTTTAAAATATTACAGATATGGTTCTAATGAAAAGCTCCAGAAAAGCAGCCTAAAATCAGAAACATTCATTAAGAGTCCAAGGATTGGTCTTGTGCTTAGAGATAATGTACTAGAACCCACAAGTCCTGGGTACAATTCCCAACTCGGCAACAGACACTGTGTGACTCTGGGTAAATTACATTGTCTCTGTGATTCAGTTTCCCAGTAATAAAATGGGAAAAAAATACTCCCCTATCTCATAGGGATGCTCTTAGGATCACTTCAACAAGTATAATGATGGGAGTGATATTATGCCTATACAGATACTCATAATTCATACATATTATTATTAATTTGTGTCAGGATGCCTCTCAGCAGCAGCCCTGACTGGAGATGCATTGTGCTATGCACTGTTATATACCACAAGTAAAAATATGGTCCCTGCCCTGAAAAGTTTGCAATTAGACACGCACACGCACACTCCCAAAGAGCTAAAGCTGCCACATTAAAGCTTCTATATTTTCTATTTCATTCTCTCCACGGAAACAAAAATTAATTCTCCTTCATGTTATAATGACAAAACACATAATTGTGTACCACTATCTACCCATTTGCAGAGACAGCAGGTGGCGATCAATTAAATAGCCTTAATCTAAACAAAGCACCTCCATATATGATTATAATTCATTTCTATCCACATCTGCCAGTCTCATTTCTTTTCAATCCCTTTTAGAAAGTGCAGAAATAAATTACTCATTTTCCTTTAAAATGTGAAATCCCACTTGCAATGGAAACTATCATTGGCACCTTATACCAGAGACTGCTATAACAAAATCCAATAGTCAAAGAGCAACACACACATATTTTAGTAAGAGGCAAGAATGTTAACAGCTTCAAATTAGTATTTAAAAAAATATTTTAATGTATTGTAGCTAGAAGACATCATGCAGCTAAAGAGAACAGGGAAATAGAGGATTCTTCCTCTGAATATGCTAAGTATTTATTTACTGAACCCAGTTTTAATGCCCAAGCATTGAACAGGTCCTGACATGAAGCATAGCACTCATACTTTTCCTTTGAAACCAAATCACATTTCTTCGAGGGACTCCAACTTCACAACTTGGACCTGTCTCTAATTTTACATCATCTCTCTTACAAACCTGTATACAAAAGGGGGACCACACTCTGAAAGAAATCTTTCTTCAATGGCCTCTTCTGGCCTTCAAACAACAGCCTAAACCCAGGGGTCTGCAACCTGCGACTCCGGAGCCACCTGTGGCTCTTTGGCTGCCCCCTTGCAGCTCTGGGCTCTGAGCCTCCCACCACCACTGGAGGACCCTCTGGACGGCCTGCTCCTGGCTCCACCCCCGCAACCGGGGGATCCTGTGGGCAGCCCATGCCAGTCTCCGGGCTCCTCACCACCACCTGGGGACCCTGCAGGGGGCCCACTCTTGGTTCCAGGTTCCTCCCCCCCCCCCCCCAATGAGGCTACACTCATTACGGCTCTCAAAACAATTGGTTATTAAAGGAATTTCAAAAAAGGGCTCTTCCTATCTTTCAGGTTGCCAATCCCTGGACTAACCTCTCCAAGCTCATCAGAAGAAGAGAGCTCCCCACAGACCAGAACACACCACTCAAAGCAGTACCAGACTCTGCCAGAACAACAGACACAAAATCTTTGTACACGCCTCCAGTGCCACAATGATCAACATCCTCACAATACACCTTTCAAAATCCATGTGTCCTGCACATGACTCTCAACATATGGTATACCCCATCCAGTGCACTAAATGCCCCCAAAACAACTGTGGGGTGAAACCAGACAATCACTACACTCTTACATGAACTCACATAGAAAAATGTTGGAAGACAAAAAAAACACCACATCACCTGCAGGCGAACACAATTTTCACAAAGGAAAGCAATCACTCTGTATCTGACCTCTTGGTCCTCATCCTCAAAGGAAACCTGCACAACTAAGAGCTTATATTCGTATCTTTGCTACAGACTAAAACACATGGACAAAATAGATACACTGTATTTATAGCTCACTACAACAAACTATAACCCACTTGTGTCCACCCCAAACAGGATTGGAAGGGCATTAAGATGGCCCCAGGCCAATTAACTCCACAGGCTGCACCTGAAGGCAAAGCCAAGGAGCAAGAATGGACTGGAAACAGGCTCATCTGGAGGGCCTATATACACCAGGAACTTGGCAATAGAAGGGGCTGCAGTGAAGGGGTGTATGCCGCAGTCACTCCGTGGGAGAAGGGAAATGCATTACCAACTAGAGCAGAGGTCCCTCAACTCTGGGGCCCATCAGGCACAAGGAGGAGCACCACCCAATCCTGCTCCAGCCCTACTCCCAAGCCACAGTTCCACTCCTGTCCTCAGCCGCAGCCCCAGCCAGTTACAACTCAGGTCCCAACTGCTCAGGGTGGAGAGGAGGAAGGCTGATGATTTCTGTGCATTTGCATGCAGTCTTCAGTTTCATGTAGAACGTGCAACCCAAATATTGCACCATGAAAAATGAGAAATTGACAAAAGTGGTTTTCATTGGTTGCCAGTGCCCAAGCTAAGAGAAATGGATAAAAGAAAAAAATAATGAAAAATAACTGCAACTGTTTCAGTTTTAATAATCTACAGTATTATTAATAGCCCTGACAAAGAAACTGGTTTAGAGTAGGGGTGTCTGACCTTTTTGGGTGAGGGGACACATTTTAATTCTTTTCTCACTCGGGGGCCTGGTGAATAAATATCTGGAGGGTGAAGGGATGATCACTAGCAGCCAGCACAGATTTACTAAGAATAATCATTCCAAAACCAACTTAATTTTCTTCTCTAACAAGAAAACTAATCTGATGGATAGGGGAAATGTGGTAGACATAATATACAAAGACTTCAAGCAAGGCTTTTGACACAATCCCACATGACATTCTCAAAGTAAGCAAAGAAACGCAGGCTCAGTAGAACTTCCATTAAGTGGATGCACAATTGGTTAAACAACCACAAAAAGACAGTTACTAACTTCTATAACTATTGGTTTTTTTGAGATGTGTTGCTCACGTCCGTTCCATGCTACATGTACCAGTGCTGGAGATTTTTCCCTCAGTGTTATCGGAAGGGCCAGCTCTTGCACCCTCTGCAGTGCCGCATGTATGCACCAGTATGAGGCCATTGCCAGCTCCTGCTCCCTCTCAGTTCCTTCTTACCAGAACAGCAACAGAGGGGAAGGAAAGTGGGTCATGGCATTGACATGAGCAAAGAACAACAGTTACAGAAGGTTAGTAATCATTTTTTTTCTTTCTTTGAGTGCTTGTTCATGTCCATATCACTGCTTCTGAGTCACCCTATCTCTGGAGGTGAGCTCAGAATTCACAACCATGTCAATCACAACATCACTCTGACAAACCCGCAGGGTCCCGGGCTTCTTACGTAATGGCACAGTGTGCAATATAAGATGTAAACTGAAGACCAAGTTGCAGCCCTACAAATGTACTGTATTGGAACATGGACTAGGAAAGGTGCTGATGGAACCTGTGCTCTTGTTGAATGGGCTGACAGAGTAGCAGGAGGTACGACATTTGCCTGTTCACAGCAAGTACGGATGCAGGAGATAAGCCAAAAGAAAATCCTCTAGGGCTCTCACACCCCCCTTAGGCTTCATTATTTTTAGTAAACAGTCAGGTGTAAATTTGTGCATCTTGCCCATGGCCCTTCTGTGACTTTTTTATCAAAAATAAACATGACGAAATCTTAGCCTTACTATGGGCAAAAGGAAGGAATGGAAGCCATATGAGCAAGGGTTGATGGAAATGGGTATGTTTAGTTTGGAAAAGAGATTAAACAGGGACATGACAGAGGCCTTCAAAGATTTAAAAGGCTGCGTTAAAAAAGATGGAGAAAAGTCATTCTCTCTTGCCACAAAGGGCAGGACAAGAGGCAATTGGATTCAAACTACACACAGCAGATTTAGATTAAATCCCAGGATAATCTTCCTAATTATAAGAACAGTAGGACAATGGAACAAACTACCTAAGGATGTAATGGAATCTCCCCCAATGCAGGTTTTCAAAAAGAAGTTGGGATAGCCATCTGTCTTGGATGATTTAAACACAACAAATTCTGCATGTTGGCAGGAGGTTAGACTAGATGACCCTTGCAGTCACTTCTAACTTTATGATTTCTGAAGGAAAGGAAACCAGGATCATTCACATATTTAGCCTTCTAATAAAGGGGTGAGGATTAAGCCTCTCTTGGAAACCAGGTGAGTCAAGGACCATTTACCACATCAGACACCACTGCTTCTGCTACCAATGAAAATAACATCAATCGGTTTATCACATAGGGAAGTTTAAAACCTCACAAAGAATTTGGGCCCCTAGACAAAATAGTTAAGCAAACTATAGTTTTTAGCTGATCTACACTGCCAGCAGTGTCGATGGGAGATGCACAAGTTTACGTATGTAGCTTGCGTATCTCCCTTTGACTTACTAATGTTCCCTTATCGTGGCATCTCCACTACACTGTGCAGGAAACATCCTTTGGTTGACACAACTTTACTCTGTTGGAGGGAAATGGATTTACTCTGTTGGCCAGAAAGCACTTCCGGGATCAACTGTACAGGTATTCACTGTCTGCTCAATTGATCCCATGCATCGATCCATGGAGCCTGACGGAACTCCGGCAGCATAGATATTCCCTTTTTCTTGAAAAGAAGAAGTTGGCTCAAATAAACTTTCTACTTGTTAAATCTTGAAATTGGAACATGCTGAACACCTATAATTTTCACTTAATTTAGCACTAGATGTAATTATTAAGTTTTTTTGTACTAGGCATGCGCCTACAGGATCCAACTGAAGATCAGGATTTCACTGTACTATGTATGTATGGAACACACACAATAAACAACCTCTGCTCTAAAGATTCTAAAAATTCTAAAAATTCTGTTAGTCTTTAAAAGTGCCACAAGACTCTGTTGTCTTTCTGCTCTAAAGAGTTAGTCTTAGTATATGATTTGAAAAAATGTGATGGAGGTGGGAAGGAAAACGTATATATAATTTTTTTTAAATAATAAGTGGAAGGTTAAGTTGTCATTGTCAAATATTTAGTAGGCATCACAATAAGAAGATTTAAGGAGGGATGTTCAGCATTTATTAGAATCAGATCCTTAAGTAACAGATGCCCCTATATGATCTTATCTGAGTAAATAAGCTGCAGATATTTACACCATTGGAAGGAACTAAATTTTTCCCAGGTAAAAGACTCAAAAAAAGAATGTTACAGTAGTGTAAAATCACCATGTCTAGATATGGAGCAGATATTTAAACGTTTTGGCCTGCTATATTTTTAGAATGAAAAATGGCTCTTTTATAATCTTTCACTTACACAGTCACTATATATTCAGAAGCTTCCCTCCTCCCCACCGCCTCCTCCCCAAAGAAGAACCAGTAAGCTGATACACCTGTAATTTCCCATCTAAGTTGGCAGCTAATAAAGAAGATTGAACTCTTTCTTC
This sequence comes from Pelusios castaneus, assembly GCA_007922175.1. Lineage (NCBI taxonomy): Eukaryota > Metazoa > Chordata > Testudines > Pelomedusidae > Pelusios > Pelusios castaneus. Next base: position 24,458,226 of record ML685784.1, read on the forward strand.
CAGCCCTCTCCTCTTGTATAAACTCCTCTTAACAACTGGGGTTAGAGAGAAAAGAAAACTCACTGCATGTATTTCAACTGGCTGTGTATTTTGCATATTCTACAGAAGAAGAACAAGATCCACACGAAGATGGTATTGTTGTAAGAAACAGTAGCAATAGACACATTCAGATCTCCTATTGGAAGAACCACAGCTGAGTTGCCTATCTTCTCCTTTAACCACCACTTACCACACATTTGTGAAGATCAGTCATCAATATTTGGTATTGATTCTAAGACTTCACTTACTTTTAAAGATTTCCATAGCCTAGGTCCCTCGCATGGGACTTATGGACACCTTGCTCTCAGAACACCAGAACACTCCATTCAGGCTCCATTTTTCATTCATTATTTCATTAATTCAAACAATTACTAAATGTTTATCAATTGGAATTAAGCCTTTCATGTGGTACTAAAGCAAATGAGAATGTTTTGCCAGAAGATAATATGATATGCAGATTCTTTTTCTAGCTTGATACCCAAACTGAAGAATCTTTTGTTCTTTAGCTTATCCTTACTTTATACTTGTGACTCTATGGTTGGTTTGTTTTTGAATACTTCTTTCTCCTATGTAACAAGTCCACTTCTCCATCTATCAACTACATACCATTGAACTGTACTGCTTTCTGTTACAAGCCTAAAACAAAAGGATTTAGAAAACAGATTGACTGGCAGGCATGCTTTAAAACTGGCTTATACTTTAATCAACTCCAAAACATGTTGATTAGAAACTTTCATTTGAGTTTGCACATAAGGTTTTCAGGTCAGTTTTGGTTTTCATATATCAGGGGAAATGTGTATTTTAAGAATCCAAGTGGTTTTGTTTGTTCTGTCAAAGTTAAATAAATTAAATGAATGATTGAACATGCTGATATGCCCACAAGCAGTTACATCTCTAAATTATGTATCGTGTTGCTTCATTCAAAGTTCTAGGAATGACAGACACAGAAGGAACACTCTACATATCTAGGGCAGGGTTGACAACCTTTGCCAGTCCCCGTGCCAGCCCCGCCGCTCTCAACCCTCAGTAGGTGCCAGGGGTGGGGCCAGGAGCCATGCAATGTGGCAGCTCCTTTTCCCTGCTGGCCCCACCACCCAGCTGGGGAGCAGGGCCAGCAGAGGCTAGGAGCCATGGCACACGCATGGCTCTTGTAGGACCAGCAGGGGGGAGCAGCCGCGGAGCCACAGGGCCAGGAGCCCTGCGTGCCCCTGTGACTTGGCATGCATGCCGGAGGTTGCCGAACCCTGATCTAGTGCTCGCTAGGAACATAAGCGGTAGCAAAAACCACAGGAACCAGTAGGGGAAACCTGTTAGAATGCTATTTGGTCAACTCTTCAAGGCTTCTCTTTTATCAGAAAACTAATTCCTTGATGAGTTGTGGGCTTTTTTAAATTTGGCGTGGGGGTTGGGGGGGGGGGGGGGCGGCCCGAGAGTCTTTTTGTTTTGCTTTGGCTTTTTGTTTGTTGTTTACAGTAAGCAAGAAAAATGTTTAACACAAATATAAGAATTCACATTTAGGATAATGTAACAAAATTCTTTTGGATGTAACCAAAAATATTATCCCTGTTTAGAACCTACAAAATTACTTTCATTCACTATCATTCACATTACCTACTTTTACAGGACACCAAACGCTATAGGAGTTTCCCAGCAGAAAAACAAATAGTACCCATAATCCTTAAAGGAAACCAGAAAGTGCTCTATTTTAAACAAGTTATCACTGAACAGTACTGTATAACCAATTTTAAATAAAACTTGAGCCTTAATTTATAGAAAATATAATCTTGACCAATATTCAAGAACAGCTTAAAATGGCAGGCAAATCACATTCTTATTGTAAATTAACTTATCCTTGAATACGATTTTTCCTCCCTACGATCTCAATCTAGCAAAGCACTTTCATACAGATCCAGTGAAAACAGTTAAGATATTAGTGGGAAGACACAAACTTTAGAGTTAAGCACTAGCAGAAATAAGTACTTTACTGGATCAGAGGGACAAGAGTGCTCAGCACTGTGCAGGATTGAGCCTTATGATAGTAAAGAAAAGCTACTGCATAGTTGGGCATAAAGAACACATTTTATGATTAATTTTATTGTGTTTCAGGAGGCTGACTGTCCTTGCAAGAGACAGAAAGGAAATGGCTTATATCACAGCTGCTATCTAGCCCTCCCCTCCTCGAAAAGGGTGAGAACATATTGTTTCCATTCCAAATAAAACCTGAGCAGTTTTAATGAGGTTATTATAGACTGTATGTTAAGGGGTGGGAACAGATTGATATGAAGAAAGCTGTAGCATATAAAAAATATATTGTAGCAAGGGCTTCATAGTACTCTATAATTTTCTGTATTTTAATATAGAAGATTAAATTTTTGAATAACAATACTTGCAGTGAATTCAGATCTTATGTAAAGCATCATGTCCTGAAATCATGGAAAACAAAATCCAAGTTTATGATAGTATTTCTTAAGCTCCCACGGTGATGTTATTCATGCATCACTCACCTCTCTATTCGATCATCAAGTCTCTCAAACTCAAGCCCAAAGGCCTTAAAATATTAAAGACACTCATTAGATCAAATATTCGTTCAACTACTCCTTGGCTTCTTCAAATCCTTGTCTTCCTCCCATCCCGACCAAGGACTGTGTGACTAGCAACTCTTTCTTTCTCAACAGTCAGGCAAAGAAGAGTAAGTACTTTTACAGCTCTATAGATATCAGCACACGCAAAAACTTTTTTACTACAACATTTTCGATCTCAAATATTCCAACAAACCAACAGTATCACTTCATATGCAATATTAAGAGTGAGTGATCAAATATCCAAGTCATGAAATTTAACCTTAAAGTTGAACATTCTACCTTAACACCACTCCTTTTATCTTTAAGCCTTAAAATAGGGTCTCCTTATACCAAATTTCTCAAATCATCCAATATTTTACTAATACACACTGGAAATTAAAGTTATGCTATAGAACAGAGTCTTCAGACTTGGCTTGATTTTTAGTTTCTATGAGATCAACAAAAAATAACTGAACAAAACTGGTAAGGTAGCTTTAAGTTATGGACAACTACATTCATCAAGCAGAAACCTTTTTTCATTTGTTTTTAGACTGATAGATAGCAAAAGCAGTTTAACCAGCTCTAACGGTGGGAGATTTAAATATTTGTAAATGTACAACTAATTAAGGTTCTGATCCTACAACATTTTCTGGGGGTTTTAACTATGCTAGTTTGAGAAACTCACTAAACTTTCCAGTTTTATAACAATTAGTGTCTATAAAAGTTTATAAAACAAAGTGTTGAATTTTTAATACATTATTTTAAATAAAACCACTCAGTCATAACATTTAAAATGGTGTTTTCTAAGGCAGTTTTCTAAGATGCAGTTAGCTAATCAGATCAAGTTTCTCTGTTGAACACATATAGACAAGGTTTGCAAATGCACAAGACTGCAGCAGAGGGACGAAATTAGATGAGCAGATTGTTTGTAACAAATGTAAGTCTGTTCCAACACTTATTTTGATCATGTTAACCCCATGAATAAGAACTATTCATCCAATCCAGTTCCTTGATGGATTTTTCTCCTTAGAAGAGATTAAATAGCAAAAGATCGCCTTTAGTTCCTAAAGATATTCATTCTTAAACATTGCAAATTACACCAGACTAAATGGAAAAGAAAAATCATCATGCAGTGGTGGAATTAATGCAGTATGTGGAATTAATAACCAATACAGTCAGTGAATCAAATTATTTTTCATACAGAATTAGCAAGGAAAAATGTTGGCATTTTTAAAAGAATAACATTTATTTATTGCATGAGCGTCCGTGGGAGAAAATCCCACTTAGTCGGATCCTATGACTTGCACTTCCCTGCATTTATTTTCCTCCCATTCTGTAAGTTCTCCATCTTCAACCATCTGATGAAGTAGGATTTTCTCCTACAAGAGCTCAAGCAATAAATAAATGTGTTAGTCTTTAAAAGTGCCACAAGACTCCTTGTTTGTTTTGCTGAACTAGACTGACATAGCTACCTCTTTGGAATTTAAAAAACTGGTGTCAGATTAGCAATTCAGTCATCTGGTACAGAAGCTGATTTAAATGATAAACTACATACCACAATTAGTAGTTTTGCAATTTCATATTGGAGTTCCTTCAAAGCTCTTGAGTGAATACTATCTGGTCCTGATGACTTATTACAGTTTCATGTATCTAGTTCTTCCAAAACGTCCTCTACTGACATCTGAGTTTGGGGTATTTCCTCAGATTTGCCAAATAAAACGAAAGGCTCAGGTGTGGGACTCTCCCTCAAGTTCTCTGCAGTGAAGACTGATGCAAATAATTCATTTAGCCTCTACACAATGGCCTTATCTTCCTTGAGTGCTCCGTTAGCATCTCAGTCTCTAGCGGTCCTACTGATTGTACGGCAGGCTTTCTGCTTCTGATATACTTAAATATATTTGCTGTTAGTTTTCCAGTTTTCAGCTAGTTGCTTTTCTAATTCTTTTTTGACCTTCCTAATTACACTTTTACACTTGATTTGCCATAGGCTATGCTCCTTTCTGTTTTCCTCAGTAGGATTCATCTTCCAATTTTTAAAGGTGTTTTTTCTCCCTTTAACTGCTTTTTTTATTTTGTTGTAGAGCCATAGTGGGATTTTTTTGATCCTCAATATATTTTTTTAATTTGAGATATGCATTTAATTTGAGCCTTTACTATTGTGTTTTAAAGAAGCTTCCATGAAGCTTGTAGGCATTTCACTTTTGGGATTATACCTTTTAATTTCCTTTTAACTAGCTTCCTTGTTTTTATTAGTCTCCCTTTTTATCATTTGTTCTTTCAAAGGCAGCTTTGGATTTATTCAGCAGGGCTTCACTGGTTTATATCACTACATAAAGAGAATTTAACAGAATTTAAGGTTAGAAGGTACCATTAGATTATCTAGTCTGACCTCCTATATATCACCAGACATTGTCACCCAGACTACCCTACACTAAGTCGAGAGACTTTACTTGGATAAAAGCAGTTCAGTCCTCACGAGAATAAGCTGTGTGACAAGATGCCATCAACAGCCAAGGCCCCTGCAATGATAGGAAATTGATTAGGGGAGATATGCCCAAATAATTCCAGCAATAAACTAAGCTCCTTGCAGCAGAGGAAAGCAAAAAACGCTAAGGTCCAAGCCAATCTAACCTGGAGGAATATTCCTTCCTGACCCCAAATACGATAAGGAGTTTGACCTTCAGCATGCAAGTAAGACCCCCACCTAAGTATATAAAAAAACAGGATTCTTTGGACCATCTCAAAGGATTCTCTGGTTCACCACTTCTGGTGTCCTGTCTTCAGCTGTGGCCAATCTGATGCTTCAGAGGAAGGAGAAAGAAGAAAACAGAAAACAAGCCATAAGGAGACCACATGGCTCATAAGTCACAGTCAGTTCTCACAGGTGACACAAAATATTAATTGCTACTCTTTATACATTGTATTTCAAATTCTTTTCTTCATTCCATTTCTTTTTGTGAATGAAACCATCATCCTAGCGGAAATTCATCAGTATTATCAAAGCCATATACCTCACACGTCTCCTTTGCAGAACTTCAGACCGATCACAATTTACCATATTATTGTGTCAAAACAGATTCAGCTCATTCTTGTTCTGTTTTTTCCAAGTGGCCTTTATGTTTGACTAGCATTGCACACCTCCTCTTGCAGCTTGTAAAACATTTCCAATAACAAATCAGACTCATTCCAACCCAGACTCAAGTATTCTAAGGTGGCAGATGCTGTAAATGTTTGCAAATTTCTTCCCTTAAAAATAAATACAAAAGTTTTGGTAAAATTATGGACCATGAGTGCAGTGTGTTTGAGAGTAACTTGTAGTCTGGCAAACAAGCAATTAATTATCATACACAGACTACTCCATATCATTCTCTAGTTCCAAAGGGGTAGCCTTATTAGTCTAGTTCAGCAAAAACAAACAAGGAGTCCTGTGGCACTTTTAAAGACTAACAAATTTATTTATTGCATGAACTTTTATGGGAGAAAAATCCCACTTTGTAAGATGCTTGAAGATATTTATATCATTCTCTAGTTATCCCTCCTCCCGACTCAGGAGCAGCATTTGTTAATTTCATCAAATGATACTTTAACTTATGCTCAATTAGAAGTTGAGTCAAAGTAGGTCTGAACTGGGAAAACATTTAGGGGTCATGGGACTCATGAGGGTGCAGTTTCTTTTTTTCTTAATTAACACCATGTTGCTCAAGAGTAGACCAATTAGTTTACCTGAAGAGTGAAACAAGTCTTGTGTCAAGGATTCTCCTTAGCTGACCTCTCTACAGGAACATTCAGCTCTTTCTGGTGGATCATTTAGTCCTAAAAATCCAGATGACTGTTTTGTCAATAAAAGATAGAGTTCATTTAAGTGACTATGGACCACTTCCTTCGAAGACAGTGATTAAATGAGGATCATCATCAACTACAGACAGCTGATAGACAGCATAGTTCTAAGCTTTTATTTTGCATACATAAGGACATGGACCAGGAAAGTTAAAGCAGCATAGCTGTATTAATGAAGCTGTAAGATTTCTCATGTAAGCCCTCTATGCTGACTGGAGAGAGCTCTCCAGTCAACAATTGAACTACTCCTAACAAGCAGCAGTAGCTGTATCAGCAGGAGAGCTCCTTCCACCAACACAGCACTGTCCACACTGGCAACTCTGTTGGAGCAACTTTTGTTGCTCAATGATGTTTTGGGTTTTTTTACACCTTTGAGTAATATAAATTATAAATATATATAAATGTGCTGTTCCCCAGTGTTTGAATCCTAACACCTATTTTGATTTGCTGTTACAGCCTGACCTGATGCTATGTCATACACTCCCCTGCATTTAATTTCCTCCCACTCTGTAACTTTCCTATCTTCAAAGCGTCTGACGAAGTGGGATTTTCTCCCACGAAAGCTCATGCGATTAATAAATCTGTTAGTCTTTAAAAGTGCCACAGGACTCTGTTGTCTTTATAAATTATACTGACATAAGTGGTAGTTTAAACGAAGCTAAGACTCAACTTTTTATTTGCCAGGTGATCTTTAATTGCTATTTGAATAATAACTCAATAAGAGGACTTTGCAAAGTAAAATAACTTTAACCCATACATCAACAGGCCCACATTTTTTGGAGATTACTTTAAACCTCAGCAATGGTAACAGACTGAAATAAGCAAGAGTGAGCGTTCTTCCTGAAAAAATATCCTATCTCATATTATGTTTTCTGGTTTAAAAAAAAAAAAAAAGCCAATGTCACGATTTCAGAAAAATTGAGTGAGCATTTGATTATGTGGGGATAAAGAAGTTGGCATGCTAATTAATTTAGAGGAGTTATTAATGTGAGCAGTTAAGAATTGTAGTTATCTTTACTAAAATATTCTGAGGGGGTTAAATCGAGTAGTGACAAGGAGCCAATTTACAGATAACAAGGAATTAAAAATACTGAGGAACTGTTTAAAATAAGTTTTATGTACCAACTGTATTTATTCTATGTAAAAAATAAATGCATCCTTTTGGTTTAATAATATTGAATAAGAGACTCAAATACTTCTGTTGTATAATAAATGTGTTTTATTTAGAATAAAATACCAAAAAACTTAAGAAATAAAGAACTGCTCGTGGTAATGAGGGCCACGAACTGTCCTTTTTCTAAAACATTATTGTGACCTGAAGTGAACAGTTACTCCTTGGAATTAACATTATATCAATTATTTTTGTAACCTTAAAATGGGCATATAATCCAAAACTCAAGAGTAAAAGGGTTGGGAGTGAAGGAAATCAGTATCCTAACAATATAGAAATTCATACTTCACAAGTCTCCTGATAATTAGCCTCAAAATATTGTAGGATTATTAATTATCCTATAAAATTACTTGCTGCTTGACTTGTCAATCAGTTTCATTACTTAGACGACTGTTACATTTAAATCAGAAAGACAGTACCTGCAACAGCACCCAGCTGGGACTTAGATTCAGTATGGATTCAGAAGGAAAAGCATTATTCACTGAAGAGTTCCAGAGAGGTAGCTGTGTAAGTCTGTATATAGCAAAAACAATGAGAGCCCTGTGGCAGTTTAAAGACTAACAAATTTCTTCGGGCATAAGCTTCTGTGGGCTGCAGCCTACTTCATCAGATTATTCACTGAATGACTAATAATTAATTATTCATCAAGTTTTCCAAGGTCTAAGCATTGCCCAAGCCTGAACTTGCTTAGTTTGCAAGATCAGAGATATAACTGCAACTGTAAATTCAAGCAAACACTAACAACTCTCCTCAACTCCAAATAAAACAAAAAACAAACAACAAACCCAATCAGTAAAGTAACTCCGATTTGGATTCTGAGGTGAGAGATTTGAGTTCATACAAATATGCATTTTATGAATCTGTTAATCAAAATGCTGCCTTCAGATTGGTCTGAATCTGGAGAAAATGAAACAGCAGTTACAGTACTTTGGATTTACATTGGTCTAACAGCCGAATTTGAGAACAGTGTTATTCATCATGAATTCTTTGTATAGAAAGTAATACTGAATAGCTGATTACCGAGAAAAGGCAACAGAGTAGCGCCAAAGTCTGGCAGCACAAGGAACTAATTGCAATTAGGTCAACCCTCAGTATCAGTGTGTAGGTAGGAGACTTTAAGGTCTTAAAACAATAACGAAAGAGAAAGGAGTCGTTCTGAACAGCCACACTCTGAATATGAATAGGGATCTAGTGAAATATTGTGAAATCTTTAAGGAATCAATGCTTGCCCTGGATTATGTAGAGTGCACTTAGAGCTTTATCAGACTAATTCAAACAAATAATTACCAAAAGAACTACTAGAAAGTAGGGACTTTCGGGAAGAATGAAGAATGTGAGTTAAGACAGTCTTTCTTAGTGCACATTACCAGATACCTGGTAAAATTATAGATGTAAATTAGGTAGTATTTATATTGGAGGTAGTGAAGGCAGCTATAAAATCAATTTAATAGATTAGCCAATGGACCAGTATAAAGACTTCCATCTAAATGTGTATTTCTGTAACAGATTGCCTTTCCTTGACTGTAGATCTCTCACAGCCCTTATCAAAGTAGGCCAGATCTGTTTCATTCCCCTAAGGTTAAGCTGATGAACAATACATGGAATATTCATCAGCTGAGGTATGGTCCTCATCCAATTGCAAAAACAGTGAAAGCAATTTCTCTTCTGTCCTTTTTTTTAATTTTTTTTTTTTTTTTGGTGGTATAGTGTATTCTAGAAATGACTGCTATTCCCAGATTTATAATGCCAGAATCTTTAATTCCCACCTATTTTGAATCTAAATGCGCAGGAGGGAGGTATGTGTGTGGCCATTCTTAATTCATTTCAAGAAAGAAAAGGCTGCATAAGAAAGTTTTCAAAGAAATGATATTACAGGAGCTCTTTAGATACGGGAAGCATGTTCATCCACTGAAAAGTGTGTGAAAAGTGTGCTTTTCATTTGTTTAGTTAGTAACTCAGTGAGCAAAACTGACTGAGTCCAGTGTGAACTACATCTAGCTAGCCACAGCTAGAAGGACAGGTTAGCCTGCTGTGGTGCCTTTAAGGCAATAGAATAAAAGGGGGAAAAACTCAACATCAAACTAACATCTCACATCAACAGTTTTCTAGTGTGTCTAATAAACAAACATAATTCCTTGTTTCCTTTTAGAAAGATTTCTCTTGACTTTTCCACTTGTATCCAAGAGCTTTAATTGAAAAGTAGTATAAGAAAAAGAGCTCTATTTTTAAAAAATTGTATGAAGATTTGTTGCATATTAGTGGCAAAGAAATCAGTACAAAACTGACTACAGCCATGTCTAATATGGACAGGGACTATGAAAGTTACTCGCTGTAAAAACATCGGAGCTTTGACCCCCTAGGTCACTGAATACCAATACCTAATACCAACTGTGTTGGGTTTTGATGTATAAATAGTAGGCATTTTTGAATCAGTAACTCCTACCAAAACAGAAGTAAAGTACAATTCACTTGAAAATAAATGCAATTAAATGTTTTAGTCAAATATTACTTTGCAGTGAAATGGCATACTCTGTATATTCTCAGATACTCTGAGTTTGGTACTCAAGAACATAGGCTCTTCATTGCTTAGAAGTTTTCTTCTCTGACACACACTGCTGTAGCATCTTGAGACTCTGGAAAACCTTAATGAATTTACCTTCAACAGCCTTATAAGGCAGAAAAGTATTATTTCCATTTCAAAGACAGGGAAACAGAGGCACAAAAAGATAGGTCATACGTCACACACAAAGCCAGTATCAGAGATACATTATGTTTGTATTTAAGGTTCTTTTTTTCTTTAAGCTATAAATAAATAAAGTTAGCTTTAATTTACTCTAGGCTAATTCACATGCATTTCCTACTACATTTCTGTAGGATTTGCCCACAAACTTCAAAATTACTATCTGCTTAATATGCATACATCTCCCCTTACAGCTTCTGAACTAAATGCATCATTTTGTGATCTAAATTAAAAACAATGCAATATTTCATCTCCAGTTACTCTTTTAAATAACCACACTGAGATGAAGGTGAGCATGAAAAGAAATCCCAAATTTATACTTACTGTCAGTTTAGTTACATGTTTTAGAGGCTGCTTCTTTTTAAAAAGAAAAATTCAATTCTCTTGGGACTAGTAATATTTTGTTAGTATACAACTGTGTTTTAACCCACACATTGTATTTTTACATATGTAGTGGTTTTAGTTAATAAATAATAATAATTAATAATTAATGTAGAGAACATACAAATGTCCTCTGAGCTACAACAGTAGCTTGAAAATCAGTTAAAATACACCACCTATATAAGTTTTATGCCTATGCTTCATTATTGCTCAACCCCAATTTCAAGTCAGATCCCATCATTACACTAGTTACAAAATACACAACTATTATTTTTATTACAGCTAATAAAGCAACGGCTATCAACTTCTCAACCATCAAGAAAATAAATAATAGATGCCAGTCTTTTATCCTGTGTTTTTTTTTTATTTTATTTATTTATTTATTGGTTAACTGAAATCAAGCACTTTTAAAAGAAAAAAAACGAGAACTTGTCCCCAAAGGAAAGTGAAAGGCAGGAAAAGATTTATAAAGGACTTTTTAAAATGCTCAAAAATTAAAACAGAATCATCTCTAAATTACGATGAATGAAACTAAAGCCAAAATAGCTCAAGTATTATCCATTTACTCGTTTTAAAAGGTTATTTTAGGAAAAGGCATTACAGCTGTCAGGTGAACAAATATTCAGCTGTTTGTTTCACCGTAGAATTTTATGACCAGAATACATCCATTTTATTTTCTATTTTGTGTTTATTTTCTTCTTTCACTATTACTCACAGGTGGTAAAACATTCATTTGACATAGAAAAAAACCAATTAAGATATGTGTACCTTTAGCCCAGCATATTGGGAATGGACTACAGCCGCTTTTCTCCATATAGATAGCACCTGCTTGTTTCTGGGCCTGTTGGCCTGCCAATTCCAAGAACAACATACACACAATCGGATAGAGATCAAGCCAGGCTTCAGCGTACAATGTCCCAGTTCAGTGCTCCAACAGCATTTGTTCCTGCAGGGGGGCTGGGAAGCCAGCCACTTGAACGTATTCCATCCACAAGCAAGGAGAGAACTATTAACCTCGCCTACATTTGGTCTCTTTTCATCTAGTTTGCAGCAAAGGTAGAAGCAAAATACTGTAGTATTCCTTTCGCAATATATTCCAGCAGCTTGAAGAATGCCTTTCTGTTACAGAATCGTCTTATACAGCAACAATTTAAAGCAGAGCTCATCCTTTCCCAGGGTAAGCTCGTGAAGAGAATGCTACCAGCCAGTAATGTGACTGTGTGTGTCTGTATTCCGACATTCATTCAGGAAGGGAGGGAGTGAAGGAGGGGCAGGAGGGAAGGCGATTAGCAAGCACCTTATTAATATGCTAATCTCACCCTTCTGTTCAATTCACACAGCAGACTGCTGTTTACAAAACTGACAGCAGATTCTAAAATTGACTAAGCTGCAAATCAAGCCTGACCCAGGTCATGACTGTAGATGTGCTCCCCCAACAATTTTTGTTTTAAATTCATGCCTCTGGTATTTTACCAACATAGCCCGACATTTGATTTTCAATAACTTCCCTAATAAGATTAAAACAATACAAAACTGAACAATGAATAACTTGAAAATGTAGTGTACCCTGAAGTACCTAGCGGAATTCAAATGTATAGGCTTTCTTATATTTTCCATCAGATTTACTGACTATTTTACAGTAAATTTAACTTTATACATAACGTAACAGCAAGAGTTGAGGAAATTTCCCTAAACTTCAGTGGGAGCAGGATTGAGCTGTCAATCTGGAAACTAACAACTGCATTTTTTTAGAATTAAACTAGAGGAGAAACAATGATAGTCCAAAACACTGGTGAAAGGTGAGCTAATACTAAGGAAACAGAACACCATAATGTCCACTATAATCAGTACCATAGCTAGCTCCCCTATAAAAATATGACCACTACTTTATTTTCTGGTAGCTGAGAGAAGGAAAAGGTCATCACATAAACTTATCTGCACATATTACACCTCATTATCAAAGGTTAACTAAAGACAGATTTGATTTCCTTTCAATGTCTGGGCACCAGTAATAAAAACATTTTACATTATGTTTAACATATTTATGCACATGAAATATACCATGTAGTATTAATTTCTGCTGAATCACTTCATGTTATGTACTGAAATGAAACATGCTTATTATCTGTGTTATGGAACCCCTTTTCGGTAACACACTGTGTGCACTATGTGGGAGAGCGAAGAGGACGTACATATATATAGACAAACAAACATTACAAATATCTGGCCTTCTCTCTTTTAGAGGAAGGTTCCACAGTACACATTACAAATGTATGTTTCTCTACAGAACTTAACATGAACAAGTGATTTAGTCTAAATAAATTTTATAAGCCTCCAGGAACAAAAGATATCACTCCCATCATTAAGCTATGGATTTGTGAATATTAACCATCTCTAATGTGCAATCCTCAACAGAGAGGGGAAGTGAGTGAGATAATTAATACCTTTTATTGGACAACTTCAGGTGAGAGACAAGCTCTGTGTTAGCTTGAAAGCTTGTCTTACTCACCAACAAAAATTGGTCCAATAAAAGGTATTGCTGTTTCACCCACTTCATCTCTCTAGTATTCTGTGGCCAGAACAGCTACAACAGAACTACATACAAATCTCAATAGCAACACGTAAAGCTTAAATAACTAAGACTGAGACCCAAAGAGACTTAGTTTAAAAGTTAATCTCCAACTTGACATTTGCCTCAGTGTAAACAGCACACACAGGAACCTCCCTCATATACTGAATTATATTGATGTTCTTACAAATTACATCGCCACCATTTTGATTTCTCAATGCAGTTAGATGCAGATAACTAGAAGGGTGAACTTAAAATCTCTGGGTAACAAGTACGGTTGTTCCCTTCCAGAAGTACTCTTTTTTTTAAATTTGTTTTAAACTTAAAAGAAAAAGTTATTCACTGCAAAAACAGAGATTAGAGCACAACCACGTCAAAGATGTTCTGCATCAGAGCCCAGGCACAATAACTAAAGCTCATTCTGGGCTGAAGAGAGTCAAAGAGACCTAGGGATATGCAGGAGCAACTCCTCCTCCAAGTTTTTGAAGATATGTGATATTGTAGAAGCAACCTAATCTTGTTAATTCTGGGTTCAGATACGTTTACCTTCAAGCACATTACAGCACAAGTAATGGTAAAGGTCATAGTTCTTGTTCATTTCAGCCATACACCTGGTACAAGGTAATTATTATTACTGTTACCTGTTCAACGGTGAAAATGTGTGTTTTTGTGTAACATGCAAAGTTCAGAGGCAAAAGAGTATGGTCTTCTGATTAAGACTCCGGCCAGGGGCTCAAGAAAACGAACTTTAATATCCAGTTCTGCTACTGACTTCCTTTATGAGCTTGAGCAAGTCAGTGTCTCTTTTTTACCTCAGTTCCCCATCTGTAAATGTAGGATAGTATTTCCTTTCTTTCTCCCACTCTTTGCTTGTTTGTCTATTTAGAGTATAAATTCCCCAGGACACGACCTATGTGTAGGTGCGGCCTAAAGCAAAACAGAGCTGTGATCCTGCTTAGGGCCTCTAGATGCTACTGGAATACAAATAAATAGTATGTCCCCCTACCCTCAGAAGTTTACTGTCCAAAAGAGAGACATAGAAGCTGGCACTTAACAGGAAGTTCTAGTAAATCCAGGAAGTTTCAGACTTGTTTTTCTTTAAATTACTTCTTATTTTAAATAAAATAAATGTTCCTATTGGGGTGAGTTTGTGAGAAAACTGGATTATCAAGAAGGATCTTAATGAAGAGAATGCGCTGGTTCACTTTTTAAAAAAGCTTATATGGATGACAATACATTTCTTTATTAATACTCTTAACAAATGGATTTCAGGGGTTCTGACTACCCTCTTTCCACGATTTTTTTCCTGTTGTTATAATGACATCACAGTGCTTTACACCAAACCAATAATGCAATTTTTAATATGTATTCAATAGTAATATAAATATTTATTTTGAACAATTTTTTACAAATTTTAAAAAATTTACCAAATAGGCCAAACGGTCCTGTGATGCCAGAATTTTAACTAACAAAACCTGCTTGTGTATTTTCATTTGCTTTGAAACAAAAACCTTACAGTAGAACACAACTCAAAAGAAGCCAGGGCAGCAGTCTATCTTAAAAATCAAATAATTATTTTATCAGTATAGACCTGACTCAAATGGGCAGACAACTCTTTGAATATCTTAGAGCAGTGTTTCTCAATCTTTTTGATACCAGAAACTGGCTTCCTATACTGTGTCAGGGAGATCTCAGAGACTAGTGCCGGACCATGACCCAGTCATTGAGAAACACTCTCTTAAAGGCAGGGAAAACCAGAAGAGAAACAGAAATAGCTATATGGCCACACACATCCCACCACACACGTGACGTTTCAGTACCAGTAACTTCTTCTGAAGCTACTGACCAGTGGCACAGCAGTAGTCAACATTCATGTATTTGCCTAAGCTAGGGGTCAGCAATAATATAATAATAATATAGCCCCGTGTACTTCCTATATATGCAGGTAAATGTACTGTGATAAGTGCAATATATGTGAGTGAACATAATAAATTATTAGAAATAGCTGTATTTTTAATACCCCTTGATACATAAGCTTGACTCTCGTCACCCACCGGCTATGTTAAAAATGTTTAAAACGATTTGCTTACGTGATGGTCCGCAAAAGCTTTCAATGACAGTGGTCCACATAAAGGAAAAGAGTGGGAACCACTGATCTAATCTAAGCTCCTGCACAATGCAGGCCACAGAACTTCACCCACCAACTCCTGTAATAAACCTCTAACCTAGGACTGATTTATTAAAGTCCTCAAATCATGGTTGAAAGATTTCAAGGTACAGAGAAACCATTAGCCAATAACCCATGCCCCATGTTACAGGGGAAAGCGAAAAGCCCCCAGAGCCTGTGCAAATCTGCCCTGGGGAAAAATCACCACTTGCCCCCAAATATGGTGAGCAGTTAATCCGTGAGCATGTGGGCAAGACTCACCAGCCAGACACCCAAAAGAGAATTCTCTACATCAACTCTGAACCATCCCATCAAGCATCCAATCACAGCATATTTACCAATAGCAGTCAAAGACCAGTCCATTGCCAAACTAGTCTGTCCCATCATACCATCTCCTCCATACATTTATCAAGCTCAGTTTTCAAGCCAGGTAGGTTTTTTGCCCCCTCTGCGCCTCTTGGAAGGCTATTCCAGAACTTCACTCCTTTGATGGTTAGAAACCTGCATCTAATTTTCAGCCTAAATTTCCTGATGAACAATTTATAACCATTTGTTCTTGTGTCCACATTGGTGCTGTACTCAAATAATTCCTTTCCCTCCCTGGTATTTATCCCTCTGATGTATTTACAGAGAGCAATCATATCTCCCCTCAAACTTCTTTTGGTTAGGCTTAATAAGCCAGGCTCTTTGAGTGTCCTCCCATAAGGCAGGTTTTCCATTCCACAGATCGTTTTAGCAGCTCTTCTCTGCACCTGTTTCAGTTTGAATTCATCTTTCTTAAATATGGGGGACCAGAATTGCACAGAATATTCCAGATGAGGTCTCACCAGTGCCTTGTATAACAGGACTAACACTTCCCTGTTCCTAATGCATATTAGGACTGCATTAGCCTATTTTACAGCCACATTACATTGGCGGCTCATTGTGATCCTGTGATCAACTAATACGTCCAGGTCTTTCTCCTCCCCATTCACTTCCAATTGATGCATGCCAAGCTTATAGCAAAAATTCCTGTTATTAGTCCCTAAATGCAAGACCTTGCACTTACCACTATTAAATTTTATCCTGTTCCTATCACTACAGTTTACAAGGTCACCCAGTTCTTCTTGTATGATATCCCATCCTTCTCTGTGTTGGCAATACCTCCCAACTTTGTGTCATCCACAGAATTTATTAGTACATTCCCACTTTTTCTGGGAATGCACTTCTGTCATTGATGGCTGATGAGAGACTGACATCATCTGCTATTTTATTACTTGATAAAGCCATTGGACAATCTTTGGATCATTTGACTCTGAACTTCAGTTAACATTTGCAGGCTGTCATACAGTGTACCACTGCTTAATACTAGTCCCACCCAATGTTGCCACATAGTTCACTTTCTTGATGTTAGTACATTTCAGTTATTCTTCAAATTATTGCTTATGTATGGCATGAATAAAGACAGACTTACCAATCCTAGGGTGAAAATTTATCATCTTATTTGACAGGAATAAATTATGCATGAAAATCATGCATTATAGTAATAAAATAGGCTATAAATGCAATAAAAAAAAGGTATTCAGAGTTTAATAAATGGTGGGAGGGTTGCCAAAGACGTTCCTCGCCTGGGCACCATTTGATCTAGGGCTAGCCATGGTCAAATTGTTACCAATCTTTGCCAACTCAGCTCTTGTTAGAGTCAGAGTACATCAGTGTTTTCATTTAAGGTCATCAGTGTTTTCATTTAAGGTCATTGCCTAAAGGGAGTTATCCTCAAGGAACCAGGATCACACACATTTCATATTGTATTGTTATATGTAGCCTTCCAGAGCACTATTTTAGGGTAAGGGATTTTCAGAGACAAAGCTCTTTCTGGACTTTTGTAGCTTAGGTAGTAAAATGTATCCATGCAGTAGATGGTCTGGATCATGCACATGTTTTTGTCTCCCCCATTTTACTGAAGGCATCCCACCAATGTTCATGAAATCTACATAGGACTATGAGAGTTGGTTTCAAAGTTTCTGTGATGAACCTACAGGATTGACTAAGTTTAGTATCAATTTTATGTGCATGGGCCAAGCATGACCATACTAAATCACAATAATCTGCAGCTGAATAACATAAGTGCAAGACGGTTGCTCAGAATATTTTGGGGTAAGTTCCCCATTTTGTGCTAGCCTTTTAACTGAAATACACAATTTCTGGAGCTCATTTTCTTTTTCAGCTCTTTGAATGTCATCATTCAGTCTAATGTAATTCCTAGGTACACCAGATATTCATTGTGTAACTATACCATCCAACAATATTTGGAGCTTTTGCTTGGCCAGATTGTGTTTCAGGTGGAAGTTGCATATGAGTCTTGCTGAGGGGTTAGCATTCAGGGACCATGTATAAATAATAGTACTTAATGTGCTTATTTGCCCTCAAGTCTTTCTGACTGAGAGGCGATGCAAGAATCATCTGTGTAAATGAATCTTCACACACGAGGGAATTCTGGCTGGTCATTCATAGAGATATTAAACACCAAGGGTGACAGCACCAAACCTAAGAGCAGTCCATTCTGTTGACTATGCCATCAAATTTTCTGATCATACAGCTTAAGAAAGAACCCGTTGAATCTCAAGTCAGGGAGGAGATGAACTGGTCCATTTCAATGTTTCTCAAAATTCTTGCCAATTTCAGTAGAAGTCAAGAAAATCAATAGACACAGCCCTTCTCATTTTACAGGTTTTGAAGCCATCTTCAATCTGTACTGGGTTAGGTTTATGAGTTGGCTACAGCAAAAACATGCTGGGAAGAAACCAACTTGGTCATCATTAAGCTACTCATCCACTATTGATACTATTCTACCTATAACCATTTGCTCTCATAGACTGTAGGTCAAGCAGAATAAGGATATTGGATGATAAATATTTGTTGAGGCCGTCTCATTTGGTCAACCACTTTGGCCTGTCTCCACAGCCTGAGAATTCCATTGTCTCCAGGCATGAATTAAGGAAGTTAAACAACCGCTCCTGTGGCCTCATTCAGAAGTGTAGCAATAGTTCATTAGATATACCATTAAATACAATCACCTTTCCACATTTCAAGGGTTTCATAGCTAGTGTCAGCTTCTCCGTTTTGAGATGCTCCCTGTGAATTTTGCCGTCCCTGAGGACTGAGTGAATTTCCTCCTTGATTAGTTTCCTTCGGCCCTTCACTTTGTGGGCTGGTTTATATTTAGGATGAGTTGGTGTGCAACCTGTTTGGAAGAGACTGTGGCAATGAACTATGGTTGTTGTCCATCTGAGTTCAGCTCACGATTGGTGGCCGTTCTCCTGTTATAGCACAGGTTTGTTGTTTTAATCATCCTCCTCCAGCAGCTGCACTGTGATATAATTATAGCTTGTTGCTCTTTCTCTAAATCACAAATTGTTCTGGAGTGGGGGAGGGAAAGAGGTGATCCAAGTTTCCACAAAAGCTACTGCTAAAGAAATCTTTCTTGAAGAAGTCTCCCAGTTCAGAGGATCTTTTGATGTTGACTGAAAAAGTGAGCAACATGCAGTGTCACTGTAGCCATATCAGTCCCAAGATATTAGAGAGGCAAGGTATATGAGATAATATCTTTTACTGGCCCAACTTCTATTGGTGAGAGATACAAGCTTTCAAGCCACACAGAGCTCTTCTTCAGGTTTGGGAACGGTACTCCCAGCATCACAGCAACATGGAAGGTTGAACAGATTGTTTAGCCTTAGTAGTTAGTACATATTGTAAGCAACCAGGCAAGATGGCCTCTGGAGCCTTTTTAAAAATTGGCACACATAATCTGTCTTCAATTTATTTGGTACAGAAGCTGATTTAAGTGTTAGGCCTAGTCTACATTGGGGGTGGGGGGGAGTAAGTCGATGGCAGATACGCAATCTGTGTGGTGCAGATTGCTTATCTCCTGCCGACTTAATTACTCCTACTCACCGCGGCGTCTTCACTAGGCTCCGTCAACTTGAAGTGCCTCCCAGTCGACGCAGCCTTACTCCACTTGAAGGGATAAAGTTATTGCATCAACCAGAGAGCTCTTCCAGGATCGACTGAGCAGGCCTACACCATGAGGATGGATGCAGTTTTTTCAGTCTAGACAAGGCTTCGGATTACATACCACAGTTTGTTGTTCTGCAATTTCATATTTGAGTTACTTCAGCATTCTTGGATGAACACCATCTGGTCCTGGTGAATTACTGTTTAATTTTTCAATTTATTCCCTCTAACACCACCTCAGTCGGAGACAGTTCCTCAGATATGTCATTTAAAATGAATGGCTCAGGCATGGGACACTCCCTCACATCTTTAGCCTTGATGACCAATGGAAAGAATTCATTCAGTTTCTCAGCCTTGCTTAGCAGGCTGCTAGCTTCAGCATACGGTCCCCCTCAAACAAAGAGATTATACCATATTCTTCATGATGATCGAAGTACCTTTCCCAAACCTAAAGAAGAGCTCTGTTTGGCTCAAAAGCCTTTCTTTTTCACCAACTGAAGTGCCTTCAGTAAAGGACATTACTTCACCCACCTTGTCATAGGGGATCTGACCACATATGCATGGCTCTAACATAAGACATGGAGGCAGCAGATGTATGAACGACTCCTGAGGAGGCTTCATTTTTACTGCATTATTCTCTAAATAAAGATTTGCTATCTCTTTAACCAGACACAACGGTTGCAAAAGCTTTTCGTAGGATAAGAAACAACAGATTTACTTGTGGGCTGACTGACTATACCAGTGTTTTTCAACCGGGGTTCCGTAGGCAGAATCTTAGGGTTCCACGAGACCAGCAGGGAGCCAGGGTCATTTAAATCTCCCTCCCTGCTCAGCCCAGCCACGTGGGCTGTGCAGGGCGGGAACTGGGAAGACCCTGCAGCAGATCCTGCTGGCTGGATCGGGCCGTCAGCTCTGGGGTTGCCACTGCCGCCAGGGCCGGCCGGATCGGGTTGCCACAACAGCCACTGCCCAATCTGGGTGGCCCTGGTGGCAGCGGTGGCAGCAGCAGAGCGCGGGGCCGGCAGCGTGGCCTGATTCTGCCACGCTGCCATGCTCCGCTGCCTCAGGCTGGCCCCGGGCCTTTCCTGTCGGGGTTTAAGATAACAGGGAGGGGTGAAGGGGGCATGGGGACAAGGAGACTGGGTAGGGGCCAGTGGGGGCTGGGTAGTGGTGGATGGGACTATGGACGACTGGAGGGGGGACTGGGTGGGAGGGCTGGGGAGAGATGGAGGAGGTTGGGGGACTGGAGTGGGGACTAGGGATGGAGGGGCCTGGGGAGGTGTGGAAGGGGTTGGGGGGACTGAATGGGGCTGGAGTGAAGACAGGGGAGCTGGGCGGTGGGAGGTTAGGAGGGCTGGGGTGGGAGCTTGGGGGCAGGGAGCTTAGGGAATGGGG
>ML685784.1:24479178-24491554 GCA_007922175.1 Pelusios castaneus
GGCAACCCAACTCTTTCCCCACAGAATTATTTTGGCTTGTTATCTGAATGATGGCCTGTCAGATAACAAGCCAAAATAATTCTGTGGGGAAAGAGTTGGGTTGCCTGGGGCCTCATATTTGATAAAGAAAAGAAAAGAAAAGAAAATTGAGGAGGATTCCCACTGGGATGTATTTCACTAGTACCCACATCAGACCCCTCTGTCACCATGTTCTCCAGGGCTGCCTTGTTCTTTCTCTCTCTCTCTGCCTTCCTTCTCTCTTTCTCTTCCTTCTCTCTTTTCTTTCTTTCTCTTCCTTCCTTCTCTTTCTTTCTCTGCCTTCCTTCTCTTTCTTTCTTGTTTCTTTTTGCCAGCCATCGCACCCCTCCCATCTCCTGTCACCAGGGCCTTTGACCCCATGCTCTTCCCACCCCTGCCCTCTTTTGCCCTACCACACCTTTTCTTCTTTGTCCCTCTTCTTTCATGAGACAATGCCATGTAAGCATAAAATACATTAAAATTATTAATAAAACAATTTAAAATAACTTATTAATTTTTCATTGTTCTATATTTTTCAATAATTTCTGTTGCCTGAGTTTGCACAAAAATTTTATTGTTTATCTTTATAACTTTACAATGTATAATTGTATATTATGTGGTTTTGTTGTCAGAGAGATCATAACAAAAAGTTTAGGGTTCCGTGAATGTATTTGTTGCCTTAAGGCAGGGGTAGGCAACCCCCGGCACGCGGGCCAACAGTGGCACACAAGCCCATTTGGAGCGGCTCTCGGCATCCTCTGTAGCACCGCAGAAATTGCCACTTCTGCCAACCAAATACACTCAAAATGGCTTCTTTCAGGGGCAGCTGCAGTGCGGAGGTCCCTGCCATGTCCATGCCCTGGGCATACCGTGTAAAGAAGCCGCCCAGAGCGGCTCGTCTCTGTGGTGTGCCACCACCAAAAGGAGTGACTCCCGGCAACTTCTTTCCATGGTGTGCCTGGGGACAGGGTCGCCCGGCACGCTGCCGAGAGGAGCCACTCCAGGTGGCTTCTTTCCACGAGTGGGCCGTCAGCACCAACTGAGGGTTGAGGAGGGGCCAGCACAGGGGTCAGCAAAGGTTGCCAAACAAAGGTTGAAAACCACTGGCCTATACTTTTCTCCCACTTCTTCTCATGTTTCCTTTATCAGGGACTCGTGGAGAAAAACAGTCCACACAATATTCTTGAGGATAGCTTCCAATCCAAACACAAGCAGAACAGAGCAGTTCATCTGCATTTCTTTCTGCCCTCTGATACTAACACAGCGTGCCTTCAGGCATCAATGACTGAAGCAGTGACTCACTGCTGTTTTACAGGAATCAAAAGATGTCTTCACTTGATACTAAGCTGTCTCCATTCTACATAAAACCATCTTCATAAACAGCCTCTTTTGTTTTGCTTATGATAAGAAAACCAAGCACTCTTTAGCACCACCATATTCTTTATTTACTGTGACAGGGTCAGACTGGAGAGTTTCCGGAGAGTTCTAGAAAGCCAATATATTAGCCTCAGGCTCAGAAGTCCCTGTTCCACTTGTAGCTGAGCAGGCTTCCTGGAGATTAATTAGCACACTGGGGACTTATTAAAAAGCCTTCTCTCCAGAAAAAGGGAGTAGCTGGAGTGTGAGAGTGAGGAGAGCTACAGGAGGGTGAGAGAGGAGGCAAGGTGCGCCTGGAAGGCAGATAGATCTGTAGAAGGAGCAGAACGCTGGTCAGGAAGAGCCCCACAGGTACAAAGATTGGGGGAAGGAAAAACCCCTGCCTGAAGGGGGGGTGGGAGGGAATAGGACCTTTCCAAGGCCAGGAGACCTGAGGGAAACAGACACACTGCTAGGTGGAAGCGCAGGACCCACCAAAGTAGAGGAGGAACTTTGTCACATTACCTCTAAAAAGTCTAGTAGTCAGCGCTTTTTATTTTATTTTTTATTTTTTTTGTTGTTAAAAAAAAGTGCTGGTACTCTTCCCTTGATAGTAAATCTGAAAAATGTCTCACCCACCCCTCTTCTTCCTGCGCCACCCCTCTTCTGCCAGCGGACTCCTTTCCCTTGTTGACCCCTACCCCACAGCTGGGCAGCGGGGCCGGCAAAAAAGGTGCTGGTACTCCATACCTCTGCGTATCATCACAAATAAGTACTGCTAGTAGCTGATACTTCAAGACTCACAATAACCAAGCCTATAATATTAAACCTTCTTAACAAAAATCTTCCAGTATCTGGAATATCAGTGCTGTTAAAACCAAGTAAGAGATTGCTGGAAGTTAAGTTTAGATGGCCACCTTAAGAAATTGGTTTAAAAGCTACCAATTAACGGAAGATACCAAATAGCCGTAGTTTTAATTCTTCTGTAAAGCCTACGGTGTATGAAAAGATCACTTTCCTCATGATGGCTCTAATCAGGGGTGGTCTTAGTGATATGGGGGCCATGGGCAAAAGTCGAGGATAAGGCCCCCACACCGCAGGGGGCCCCAACCTTGCCTTTTGCCCCTAGTATCACAGAGGCCCCTGCCCCTTGCCTCCCCCATCACTGGCCCCCCCCCACCGCCTCTTCCTGGGCCCACCCCTCTACCCAGCCTCGCTGTCAGCACTCCTGTCACCTTGCCCCAGGCCAACACCTCGCTGCTGGGGCCCCCCAACACCTCCCCCCAGGCCCACACCTCCATGCCTCCCTCTGGGCCCATACCTCCACCTAGCCTCACTGGCAGCCCTCCAGTCACCTTCCTCAGGTCCACACTTCACTGTTGGGCCCTCCTGCCACCTTGACCTGGGTCCACAACTCTGTGCCTCATCCCAGGCCCGCATGCCCCATCTCCCCCCAGGCCTGTGCCTTCTCCGGCCTCACCACTGGCCCCCTCATTCCCCACAGGGGCCCCCAGCTACCTCCTCCCTACAGCCTCCCTGGTCCCCATCCCATTGGCTGCCACATAACCAGCCCCTCCCCGAGGTTCCCTGCCAGCGTGGGTGCAGCGCCAGCCCCCTGCTGCCTCCCCCCTTGGTCTTCACTGGAGTCTCCATCCCACATGCCTCTCCTGTCCCCTCACTCCCACATCCCCCCACCTCACCTGGCTGGCTCCTCCTGGCCTGGCCACTCCTGCCCTGGCTGGCCCACATGTGGAACTTGGGCTGGTGAGTGGTTGGAAGATATAAAACAGCCAGTCAGGCAGCCCCAGCCCCGCCCTGGGCAAATGCCCACCCTGCCCTGTAACTAAAATCACCTATGGCTCTGATTCAGCAAAACACTAAGCATGTACTTAACTTTAAACTTTCAGAGGGACATCAGCATGTGCTTAAGTGCTTTGTAGAATCATAATCTACAAACCCAAGAACACTGCTTGAGGGAACTGACATTAAAACACCTGCAGCTGAGGTCTCAGAACAATAGAAAAGGTATTAAATAACATTAGACAATGCATTAAAAAAAATCAACTGCAGGCCTCTTTGCTAACCGCATCAACAGATTAAATTCTAAAACAGCATAGATCAGCAGTGATGTGGTCAGCACATCCACTGCCCTAACGTGCCCAGAGTTCAGCTATTCAATAAATACAAGCATTTTAGATAATACAGCCAACGGTAACCAAACTCAAGTCAAATGCATAGTGTCTACAAATTCCACTTCTTTCTGAAATAAAGTAGTATTTTGCTTCCAAAGTTCTATAACTATTATACATTCCATTTTTCTTCTTGGGGAATGGTTGGCTGGAATCTAACTAATATCACAGAGTGACAAATTAGTAACTTCAGCACTCAGTGATATCGCATTGTTGAGATGAGAAAGTGAAAAAGCTTCTGCAAGATGCCTCCCGCCTCCTAGAGCAACTTGTGAGGATCTAATTGGACCCAACAAACGGCTGAACTGAGAACGGTGAAAAAACTTAACCATAACAAGGGCCTTGTTAGCTCTTATGAATCCAAGTCAGCAGATAATCTTAAATCACATTTAAAATGATATTTTAACAACAAGGACAAGTGCAAAGTCCTGCACTAAGGATGGAAAAATCCCATGCACTGCTACAGGCTGGGGACCAATCGGCTAAGTAGCAGCACTGTAGAAAAGGACCTGGGAGTTATGGTGGACAGGAAGATGAATATTAGCCAACAGTGTGCTCTTGTTGCCAAAAAGGCCAATGGCATATTAGGCTGCATCAGTAGGAGTGTTGCCAGCAGATTGAGGGATGTGATTATTCCCCTCTATTCGGCACTGGTCAGGCCGCATCTGGAATACTGTGTCCAGTTTTGGGCTCCCCACTACAGAAAAGATGTGGACAATTTAGAAAGAGTCCAGCGGAGGGCAACAAAAATGATTAGGGGACTGGGGCACATGACTTATGAGGAGAGACTGAAGGAACTAGGCTTATTTAGTCTACAGAAGAGAAGACTGAGGGGAGATTTGATAGCAACCTTCAACTACTTGAAGGGGAGCTCCAAAGAGGAGGGGGGTAGGCTGTTCTCGAGGGTAACAGAGGACAGAAGAAGGAGCAATGGTTTCAAGGTACAGCTGGGGTGGTTAAGGTTGGATATTAGAAAAAACTCTCACTAGGAGGGTGGTGAAGCATTGGAATGGGTTACCTAGGGAGGTGGTGGAATCTCAGTCTTTGGAGATATTTAAGGTCCGGTTAGACAAAACCCTGGCTGGGATGATTTAGTGGGAGTGGTCCTGCTTTTAGCAGGGGTGTGGACTAGATGACCTCATGACCTTCCAGCCCTATGATTCTAACAGAAACACAGCTGCAGTACTGTCCTTATTATGAGTTTTACCTTAGTACTATAATATACGAGACAAAGCCAGCTGAATGATGAAACCTTAGAAAAAATACCACAGATAACACTTTCAGAGAGATTCAGTAGATGATCTAATAAGTCTTTTCTGTCTTAAAGGAGAACTACAGAGTGTGGAACTACTATTTGGACAACATCCTTTGCGCCCATCAAAGCTGAATTAGGATAGAAGAAATTATTCTGCTTCTCCTTTGAGCTATATTGTACCTTGATTTTTATGCCAGAACTATAGTACCTTCAGGAAGGTTTACAACATGAACCCTCAACATTTGGCCACCTGAGAGCAGGTTTAAATGTTGTACACAGAAAACACTACATGACTAACATAGTATTATTTTCTTCCAAGGTCAATCTCAATTGAGCATATATCTCTCACATATATTAAGCATGATTCCCAAATGAGTCCACTGAGGGAAGAGTAGGCACCTTATAGCATTATTGAGATGTTCTGGCCAGTTCTCAGGAATCAGGTTCCAAGGAAAAAATCTGTTTAGCAACCCAATTCATTATTAACAGATGGTGTACAATGCATTTGATTCCCCCTTTTGAAATCTTCAAGAGCACCAGTATCATGCCTTGTAAAAAAACAGTCCAAAGCCCGCCCTTCACATTTCATAAAGCATTGCTCCACAAAAGCAGTGGTAAGGACTGAAGAAAACTGAACATGCATCATTTAAAAAAAAATTTTAAAAAAGAGACTTTCCTTTTAACAAGTATTCAATGCAGCAATATATATTTAACGCTTGCACTTCAAAGGACACTGTCAACATGATAACCTGCTCACTTAAAAAAAATTAGTAGTTGCAGAAACAACATCTACACTTAAGTTCCCAGGCCAATATTTATGCTTTGACAATTCCTTTTTTTATTGTCTTTCTTCTTCCCGCTGCTGTGTGAAAATGTGCATGAATTTAAAAAGGAAACTGGCTTAGTATGCAGGCAAAGCAGTTTAACTAACTATAGAGAAAAGGGCAGCCATACACATAGTCACCTTATATGTAAGAATATGTAAAAATATAATTCCGACACCCATATGTTTTTTTTTCTTTTGATTGATGGTAGCCACAGTATTTTACTTCAATCTTAGCTTGTATTTTGGTAGGGTGTTCCAAGACACTACTGATTCAAAGTTGGGACATAAACTCTCTACAAAGTAACTTTTTATGTAACAAACTGCACAAGATCTGATGTGATTTCAAGAGTCCTCTTTTTTCTCTTCTTTCTTCCTATCCTCACTTTTCCTTTATTTCATAATTGCTGCCACCAAAACTTTTACTACAAGCATTTGCAGCCAAATATCTCTTATGCAATTATGCCAGAGGGATTAAAAAAAAAACACATCCCAAAGAGCAAGAAAGGGCCATTATTTTTTTCTTCAGCAGGTAACCTTTTAAATTTAGAAATAGAATACATATTTGCAAACTTATCCAGACACTAAAACAGTACCATCACTATTTTCCATCTGCACTTTTGTTTGTCACTTCCATTGCAATAGAAGTAGTTCAGCAGTTCTCAATAGGAAATCTATCTTTACTATCCCAAACTGAAGGACCAAGAAACCAGTATTCCGAAGATGTCATCTTTCAGCTGGAAATCAAATTTTACAAACAAACATATATGCATGCATATCCAAGCAGCTCACCGTTTTAAAATAGTGGCTAGAGTGGACATTTTGAAGGAAACTGCACACTACATTTTTTCCCCTTTAGGCTTCAAAAAAAATTATCTAATTTGTCATATGGCATTAATCAAACGGAATCCAAAGCACAAATGCTCCGTATTGACTAATTTAACCTTATTTATTCAAACCAATTGACTTGTGAATATGTTCCAAAAAAGAAGAGTGGGTATTAAAATTTATTGCTTAAGCATTTTGCATAAATCCAAACCAGAAGGATTTTAAAGCTGACTCTCGCAATCCCTCATGTGCATTACTGTACACTTGAATTAAATGACAAATAGGTCTGTACGAATAGTTTCTTAGCTCAATTAAAATTTAGTATCCAAGCTACAGCATAAAAAAGAAACTGGCTCATTATAACAGATTGAGCAAAAATCGTAATTTTATTACGATAGTTTATTTCACATAGGCTGTATCCAAAAACAATATGCAGCAATGTTAACAGTTAAAAATATATTAACAAAATGTTTCTGAAAGAGTGATATACTATTTTTGTATTATACTTCTAATGCTTGCATGGTAATGGTTTGTAAATTTGTTAAAAGATCCTACACGAAGAGTTTAAAATGTTTAATAGAGAGAAAGAGAAATTCAGGGTAAATATACATCCTCAGCTGAAATTTGAGAAGAGATGGTGAGCATTTGTGTCACCAATGACAATAAATCTAATTCAAGGGACTCATCTCTTTAACTTTTGTAATTCCCACACCTATTAAAATACTATTTGAAACATAAATATACAGTTACATGGTGGTGATAGGCACATAGATATGAAATCATGCAAGCATATATTAAGCTGCTTTTTAATCATGTGCCTTTGACTCCTGTCCAGTAATCAAGCACAGTAGCATTTTTTCCTGTCATTCCAGATTCCAAGACAGATTTAATCAGCTACTTAACAAATACAATAGTCACCCTTCAAAAAAAGGTTCTCAATATTTGGGGGAAATCTGCCCCTCCACAAATACAGTGATTTGAGAGCAGGAAACATTCAGTTATGAACCAGTTTCAGATGTAAAGTCTGAAATTTTGCAACCCAACCAGGGTAAAAATTGGGGTCGTTACACTACAAATGAGAGGCACAGCCCTTAATTCTAGCCCATGAGGTCCTAGAACGATCAGACCTCCAATTTCTGTCAGTTTAATTTATAGAATAGCTATTTTAGGTCATTTAAAGAGATGTTTTTATCTGTATTAGTTTTAATTCTTCTTTCCCTTAGTTCCTTGCACAGGCAATTGCAATAACTAGGCCATGTGGATTCACAGGGGAATAAGAAATAGTCCCAATAATTTTTTTTTAAATGAACATATTTCTAAAACAGTTCTTCTGCAAAATGTGGCATATTCAGAGTACATATCTGCATTCGAAAAATACTGTATTGTGCTGGGGAGAGATGAAGCTATGAATGAGTGGGCTTCCACAGTACTGAAATAATGCTTAGGAGGACTGAATTAAAATCAGAAGCCATACTGTGCTAGGCACAACACAAACTTATTTCCCTACTGCCAAATGTTTACAATCAAATCTGTAAGCACTGTTCACACACATGCTTCTTCACAGCTTCATCACCACCTCACCTCACTCCACCCCCATCCATGCACGCACGCACGCACGCACACACACAATGGACTTCTGTCTCCCCAGCCTCTTAACTGAAAACAAGAAACAAGGTAAAGGCAGAGCAGTACTTCGTAAAATAAATTTGAGTGTTTTTGATGCTGCCACACTTCATAATATAGAAAGAAAACTGCTTACATCAGCAGGAAAGCTTTGCTCACGTTTGTTTCAAACCAACAGTGTATTTAATATTATGCCTTCTAAGCTAAATCATCTTACATTATGATCTCATCATATCTCAAAATAAGCAGGGTCACACCTTGGTAGTATTTACATGGGGTTACTTGATAGCTGGCATACTTGCCTCTAACCATCAGCATCAAACTGAAGGCCCACAGCAAGATGACAAGGATTAGTCTTCAGAATGAGACAGAAAGATACGGACTTAACTATTTCCTATCTTTGAAGATCCCACAGCACTTTTTGCAAACATAAGATTGTAAATGACTTTCTAGGACAGGGCGTCAAACTCATTTGCTATGGTGGGCCACATGTGACTTAAATGTACTTCATCTGGGCCATACATACCATAAATTAAGATACTAGGGCACTCTCACGGCATGATGGAGTGCTGTGTATGTGAAACTCTCCGTGATGTTGCAAGACCTCACACTCTCGCGGCATTGCAGAGCACTGGGTATGCAAAACCACACTCTCTCTCTGTTAGGGAGGGTATGGTCCTGCGGGGCACAGTCATGGGGTTCGCAGGCCGCATTCAGCTTGCAGGCCGCATGTTTGATACTCCTGGTCTAAAATAAATTTCAACTTGGATAATTACATTTAGCTTACCCGGGATCCTTCCCCTTTGCAGAATCCCAGAGCCTGAATGCCTGCATTGCAATTTATAGCCCTGCAGCCTGAGCTCCAGACATCCATGTCAGTTAACACAGGCTAACTGTGGGAGTTTTACTGCAGTGTAGACATACCGTCAATCTCTTTGTACTGAATTCTTCGTGCCTCCTATCTTTTTAGCTGTCTTGTCTGTCTAGATTGCAAGATCTTTGGGACATAGACTGTCCCTTTCTCTGTGTTTGTATTGCACTTGCCACAACAGAGCTCAGAATTCATTCGGGGCCTCTAGGCATTATTACAATTCAACAGACCAACCACAATAAGTTAGAAAGGATATATAAACACCCTACAAATATTTGAGGCATGTAAATACCAAGACAGGAGAAAAATTTAGCATGATATAGGAATACTGTTAGGAGCAGTGGGATGAAGTTTAAAATGGGAAATTTAGCCCGTATATCAAGGAACGCTTCCTTATTGCAAAATCTACTAACCTAAGGAACTTCCCATTGTAAGTGGTGGAATCTCCATTACTAGACACTTTTAGAACTAGAGAGAGGAAAACAGCAATACCCTTGGCAATAATCTTGTACTGACAGAAGGAGAGATGGCATGATATAATGGGCCTCTTCCATTTCCAGATTCTGTCATTACTATCAGCTAATGAAAAGAAATGAAACCATAAAAAAACCACATTCACATAACAAGGAAAATTCTCTGGAACCATTTGAAGGTTAAAGGTACCTTAGATGGTCAATCCAATCCAGTAAATCTAATCTTGCTTATGCTATGAAATCTTTAATCCAGTCCTCTCTCATTTAGAGTCAGCAATCACTATTACTCAGTCAAAAACATGAGAAAAGCTCATGTAATGCAAGTTGTAGACCTTTAAAATTACATGCATTCTTAAAATTTTTTATCATGTGTGTAAAATCATCTTCCCTATTTCCCTGGCTGCCAGTTACACACTGCATGAAGAGATCTCAGACAAAGCAAAAAAGGAAAGAGAAAGTAAATGTTTATATAGGAAAACAGGACTGGAAAAATCACAAGTGACAGAAGGATTCAGGGAAAGGAGGGAATACTTGAAATGTCTCTCTTTCCCCCCCACCCTCCATTGGCTACGTTTCATTTTGACTAACCCTTTAAACAGGGAGGTTAGGCAGGATACAGATTTTCCAATACGTTATTAAGCTTAATATCAATAGTATAAACAATTTCATGAATATGAACAATCTTTACATTTAAGTGAAAACCTACAGAATAGCCAAGGTAAGGAATATATGAATTGCCATGCTGGCTCAGACCCAGGTGCATTTTAGTCCAGTATCCTATCACAAAGTGGTCATTATCAATTGCTCTAACGGGAAGTAAAGAACTGTGCAGATGTGCAATAATCTGTCTGTCCTTTCCCACATTTCTTAGGTCTCATTCTTGTCTCCAGTTGGCCATCTCTATGTGTACAGCACGGCAGCAACACAGCTTTACTCATCCATTTTGTGAAGACACTGTGTGCTGATTGGAAAGAAGTCTCCCATGGGCATAAAAAAAAAAAACCCACCTCCACAAGTGACATAAGCTATGACAGAGCGCTGTGAATATGAATGCTTGTACCGGTGTACTCGGTCGCTCAGAGGGGTGGACTATTCACATCTCCGAGCAACATAAATTTTAACGACATAAGCACTGAGAATGGCCTAAATACTGAAGCATGAGGCGTAGTATCACTTCCAAAATGCACATTAATTATTACAATTCTTGATAACCATATAAGATGTTCAGTACTTTTTTTTTATACTTAAGTTCTTAGCCTCAACAAATTTCTGTGGCAATGAGTTTCACAGTCATATTAGGAGTTGTGTGAAAAAGTATTTCCTTTTATCAGTTTTCAATTTGTCAACTTTCAATTTCATTGAATGTGCCCTTGTCTAGTGCTCTTGTCTAGCTAACAGAAAGCTTCATCTTTCTTATGCTACATTTAGGATAGAGAGGCAATTGGTTCAGGGAGGGAAGGTGAGGTTACATCAACAATGTTATGGCAGTTTCTCAGTGAATGCCTATTGTATGCAAGATGGGGAAGGACTGTTTTTGTGGAATTAAGGGGTGGAAAGGAGTTGGTAGTTTTAAGTTAATGTAAGTCTTTAGTTGGCTGATTTACTGTAGTTGTCAAGGCAGCGATAGATCTTACAGGAAGACTGAATGAGGATGCGTTTATAATGCAAGAAACAAAACTTCCTCAGGCTGCACTGAAGGTGTCACTTCTGATATTTTGGTTCTAATTAATCAGTGAGAACCTGAAATAATTCCAAATTCTATTCAATATTTCAAGATCATGTAAAGAAAGCTTATAGCAGAATTCTAACCGTTGCTTTTGTGTGGATGAACCTGCATGCTGTCTGGCTAAAGTACGTTCTGTACACTTCAAAGGCTGCATCTCTTAAAATGTATCACATTGTCCTGCATCAAAGCAAGACAGACAGACACAGACAGAAAATATTAACTTTATTTTCATTAATTCATACCAAAAGAAACACTACCCTACCAATAAGAGCTCTGCTCCCTTTCAATATTGATGATTATCTTTAAGATTTCTTTCTATTGGGTGCTTTTGGTATTTCCGGCTACGGCTAGCATATACAAGGTTAAACCTTTCACACTTGATAAGTTCCGGAGGGGTAGCCGTGTTAGTCTGTATATGGCAAAAACAACAGAAGTCCTGTGGCACCTTAAAGACTAACAAATTTCTTCGGGCATAAACTTTCATGGGATGCATCTGATGAAGTGGGTTGTAGCCCACAAAAGCTTATGCCCGAAGAAATTTGTTAGTCTTTAAGGTGCCACAGGACGTTAGTTGTTCTCTTTCACTTGCTTTTCCTCCAGTTGTCCTGCTATTGTGTGTGGACACCTGATACTTTTTTTTTTTTTTTAATTGCTTCTTGATTTCACCTTTTTGTATCACAGTATCAAAATGGTCTTACCAATTTCATGGCCATGAAAAACGTGTCACAGACCATGAAATAAGCCCTTCCCTATGAAATCTGATCTTCCCTTGTGCTGCTTGGAGCAGTCCAGCTGGGAGCCCCAGCTGCAAGTCCCAATTGGGGCACTCCCAACTGTATAGGGGAGATCAGCTTCACCTCTCTGCTGCCTTCAGAGCCCAGCTTTGAAGGCAGCACAAAAGTGAGGGAGGTGATCCCTCCACTCCCTACAACAACTTTGGGATCCCACCTCAACGCCATTTTGGGTCAGGATCCCCCAGGTTACAACAGTGAAATTTCAGGTGACAACATCTGAAACTGACCAATTTTCAAATCATATGGCTGTGAAATAGACTAGAATGGACTGTGAATTTGGTAGGACATAAGTACCACAAATCAAGGGTCCTGTTGTGCTGAGTGCTGTGTAAAAAGTGGAAAATTATATGCACAGAATTAAATTTTTTTTAACGAGAGAGAGAGAGAGAGAGAGAGAGAGAGAGAGAGAGAGAGAGAGAG
>ML685784.1:24501970-24543973 GCA_007922175.1 Pelusios castaneus
CTGCTCTAGTAGCAGTTCCCTAATCCACTGGAAGTCAGGAAGTGGCTTCACCCCTACAATACATACCGTGATCATTCGTAATTCCTTTGTCACATAACTGACATATTTGTGCTGAACATTATGGATGTTTAACCCACCTTAAATATTCTAAAAACCTGATCCAAAATTTATGAACCTCTGAAAAGATCCTCAGAAAAATGTCAAATTGCCAGTCTTGCTTTTCCACTTCTTACTCTAACTGATGCAACCTTGAAAGCGTCATGCAGATTCTATACACAGATTCCAACACATTTTACTATCAAGTATGTTCAATGACCATTAAGGATGAGAGAGACTTTAAATTTCTAAACAGGACAAAAAGGAATAAGGTCGTTGGATCACATTCCTTACAGCACCTTCCATGGTTTTAGCGGATACCTTCTCCTGCTTTTCAGACATCATTTTGATCCTGCATATAAAGGTCAGACAAGCTGTGACTAAGGAAAAAAGAAATCCATACCAATGCATTTTCAGGCAAGATACAACTGCCAACTGAAACACTGGAATGACCAGTATAAATGAATTTAAGAATAGAATGGACATCTTCTAGAGAAAGGAATATTATTTCCTCTTCTATACCTGCTGAGATACAGAATGTACTGCCAAAAAAGGCCAGGGACGGACTCAATAAACCTTCAGTTCTTTCCATCCTCAAATATCTGTTTCTAAGACACACAATACTTAAAGACAGAATTCATGGCTCTGGATATTTTTCTAAAATTATACCTTTTTCATTGCCTATCTTTCTCAGATGTTATCTTGGCAACAGATTGGAGATTTCTGACAGATTTCTTTTCAGAGGTAACATTTATATCACCATAATAGAAACATTTTGTAAGTCTGATATTCATAACTGGAGGTAAGCAAAAAACACATCTACCCATGAAATCAGCACACAGGCACCTGATCTTTACACAGTTTGTAAGAGTGATTGTCTTCTAGAATTGTGAAGTCTCAGACTGCAAGTAATTTAGCTCATTCGCTATGGTACCAAGTGAATGCCTCTAGCCTAAAAATATGCTACTGAACTGTATTTAGGTGAAACCTGGGTTCAGTTCCTGGTCTCGGTCTCATCTGAACTCATCCCAAAGGCAAGGCCACCCAATAAAAGAGAGAAGCAAACAAAGATCTCTTTACACTCTAACCTTCCTGAACATGTCCACTGTAACTCACGCAAGTACTACTAGATAAACTATAAGGAAGACATTCTCACCATAAAAGATGCAAAAAGATAACTGACAGAAAGCTACCACATGACATGATTCATGGGTGTGCAAATGGGTATCGGAGACTTACTTAGAGAATACACCTCGCAAGCATTAGTGGATATATCCTCAACAACACCCCAAAAAGTAGGACTATATTACTTCCATTCAACAAATGGAGAACTGAGGCACTGAGCAATTAAGTAATTTATTCAAGTTCATATATGAAGCACATAGCAAAAGTGTGGAACTGAACCCAGATCTCCTAGGTTCCAGTCCACTGAATTAAGATATGTTAAGTTAAGATCACTTGAATTCTGAATAAGAATATCCACACCAAGATTGAATGCAGTTTAACTGATCCATTTTTAATATTAACTTTAATTTGGATCAATTTTCTTGAGTGACCCTGTGTAGATAACCCCTTAATGCCTCAGATCTGATCAAGAAGAAACTATTTTCCTGTCCAAATGTGTTCCAATATGTAGCATGTAACTCTTTCTACCTTATGGGTCTTGAAGATGCATGAATGGATTTGCCACATAGCCTTTGTTCCTTACATGGATACATGACTGCTATGTGTGGGTATTCTACCTCTGCACAGATGTATGAGTTCTTGAGACAACGAGCTATTCAATTAATCAAAGGGAGTTTTGAGGGGGTTTTTAAGGATCAACAGTAATGATCTTAACTTGCAATGAGTTTATTAAGGGATCAGTCAATCTTAGGGTCACAGGGAAAAAAATGTATACAATGCTGATTTTTTTTTTTAACTGAAATCTTTAAAAAAAAAAAAAAAAAAAAAAAACCTAAGATATTGAGTATTTTCTTTCCCCAAAAGAATTAAAAATCTTCACTGTTAAAGATATCTTCTTGAACATCAACAATATCCTCAACTGTATGGCCAGTAGCTATGTCAGCTTGGTTGGGACATTGTAACAAAAGAAAAAAATATCAGGAAGTGAAGAAACCCTAGACATCATTCATTCTATTGCATTCAGTGACAAAAAGGAATAAAAGGCAATGGGGATGAAATATGAGGGGAATTAAAAATTAAGAATTAAGTAAAAAACAAAATTTCTGCTTTTGATGAAGAACTAGAAAATTAGCACCAAACCCACCCGAAAAACAAACAAAAATCTAACAGCTTTCCATTATAATGGATTTGGTTCAAAAGAATCTTCAGGGAAAAAGGTTTCAACTACATAATTTGCACTATGTTTGCTCATATATTTTACCTATCTAACAAGGAGCTCGAGAGGCTTAGGCCCTGTCTATGTTGTGGGTGAAATTTGGCAGCAATCGACGGGAGTTGTGCAAGCTACACGGAATAACTTGCATAACTCCCATTGGCTCTGTAACTTCTGTTCTACATGCCTTCTTCACTGTGCTGCGCCAATGCAAAACGTGGTCCTGCTGATGCAGCACTACACCATGCCAAGGAGATAGTTTTACCAGATCGACTGAGCGTATCTTTAATGCTGCTCAATCAAAACAGATAAATCGATCCACAACCACAGTTAGTCATAGACATGAATAGATATAGTCTCAGTTAGTTAATAAAGCAATTAGAGATCCTTTGATGAAAGATTTTATGGGTCTGATCCAGCTCTCACAGAAGTAAATAGAAAGATTCCGATTGACTTCAGTGGGAGTTGTTCTGGGCCCTATGTAATGTGCTACACATTGTTCTCATTTTTTTGCTAATTTTGAGCCTACACTTCTTCACTATACAGAAGTCCAAGGTAGTAAACACTCATGCACCAGAGATTTCTATTAGACTTTACTGAGTATGAGCACATACAGATAAATTTTGAAGGATACACAGAGATATGGCCACTGATACAATTTATTTTCAGAATATGAAGTCCACTGTAATCAACAGGCTGGTTGCAGTGTTATAGGCATTTAATTTAACCCACTAACTCAAAACAAGGACACAAAACAAAAAGGCTGAGAAAACCCTTAGATTCCCACTGAAAACAGATTACAGTTCCGAAGCCTTGTGATAAAAGCTAGAAGAGACACAACATTAAGTAAAGGACAGGCCAGTAGCCATAACTTTTAATGTCTTTGCTTTTGTAAATGCAAGTTTGATTCTTTAATAAGATCTAGTGCTTTAAACAAATAAGTCCTTGGTAAAAGGCAATACCTTCAGCAGTTACCTCAAAGGAAAAGCTGAAGGAATGATTAAATAGCTTTTGTCCCAACATAACTAAACCCTCTTTTAAAAAGAGTTTCAAAATCTGGGGGTTGGAGGGAAAATGGTATAATGAATGTTCTAACTAGTACAGGTGGACATACAGAGAAAAGAAGAAAACAGGAAATTGAGGGAGTTAATGAATGGAGATAAGGAAAATATTGCTATTTCTATTGCACCACTTATGTACATGCTATTTTTACATGGGTCCTACCTGAATAACCTGAATTATAATTTAGATGTAATATAAGTGAAGAAAATAGAAATTGGCAGATAGTAAAAGGGCTAAAATAAAAGATCATAAGATTGCTTTGATTAGGTACATGAATCTTAATTGATTTTTTAAAATTTATTTAATGCTGGTATTTTGAGTTGTGGCATGTGGGATGTGGGATTATTGTCTAATGGGAAAACTGATGGAGATACAGACACTGTAGTGGGGAGTAAAATGATAGCACAACAAGTGGTGACAAAAAGGATTTTCAGAGAAATACTAACATGAAAAAGACTTTATTTTCCTAATTGGTGCTGTCACATACCTGCTGGTGCTTTCAAGGGATTCTCCTCACTTTTCATATAAAAGGAGTCCTGCTCACATTTCTAGTCTCTGAAAGACTATGATCAAACAGAGGATCCAGGTAATGTGACAGAACATAAACATGCAGTTTGTATACACTGTTTGCTCACAGTGACTTCCAAACACACCCACCTCTCATGTTAACATAAATATACATTTGACTTTCATATACTATTACAGTGGTAGCAGAATTTAATGTACATGACTAACGGTTTCTCAAGTCTACAGATCAAATGAAAATTTTTAATTTGACACCATTAAGACTTTATCAGTCTTAAAATATAGACCGTGTTTTTCCTTAATGTGCTGTACTGCTTAATCAATTGATACACAGTGAAACTTAATTTGACAGAAGTGCATTCATTATTTCTCTCTGTCTCTTGCATAAGACAGTTTGAGACCATGTCAAATGCTTGCAGAAAGATTTAGATAGGAAAATTTGTGTATTTTAGGTAACATCACATAAAATACGTATCTTCAATACATAATTTACAAAAGTTGCTTACTGTAAACTACCATTTAAGTTGTATATACCTGCCCAATTGCCTACACGAGGTCATCCTGTCACATGTATATATCCTAGTATTTTCAGGCTGATTTTTCTTTTAAAAAAAAAATTTCAGCCAACAACTTTTATTATATTATGACAAAGAACACTAACACATTTTATGAGCACTAGTAGAGGGGATAGGGAGACCAAGATAAGGACTGAATGGGTCAGAGGACTGTCAATAGACAATGCAAAATTTAGACTTCTACGTTGCAGGTCTGAAGTCAGCCAAAGTTGGTAATGAACAAAAGTTGCCACCTAATGGCTGTTTGGTGGCCTATGTGAAATATATTTGATGATGTCAGTGCAATTCTTGGAGGGTAGGTAAACAGATCATAAAAGCCACCACAACTGATGCTAACTGGCAACCACAGCATAGAGGCAGGGTTTAGAACAGCCCTAGATCTCCCCTTTCACTGCAAAAAGTGGGCCCCATCTCCCACAGGGCTCAAACACAGTGACTGGTGGAAAATAATGAATTGCGGCTTCCCAACCTGTACCTGACATTTGAATAAACAGAAGATTTAACCTCCAGGACTGTCATTCTGATATATTTCACTAACAAGTCCACAGACAAAAAACACAAAACATTTTTCAGATCACTGGGAAAGAAGTGGTGACAAGTGATTTCTGAATAATAATGTCACCTGAGAAATAGAGCCGGATTTTTATCTCTGTTACACCACAGTAAATCCTTCGTAATTCTACTGATTGCATGATTTGCACCGGTATCTATTATCTAGACTATTTCTCTTAAACAAATTCTGAAATTTTACTAAAATCTTGGGATTAAGCCAGATTTTATGATAAAAACAGCTATTCCGATTTCACATACCATAATATCTCTTTTCATTTGAAAAATCAAACTGAGCTTTATGCTAGGTTGGAAAACTTTGGAAAGCTGAAGTACTTCAAGGAGAGTTTTGTTTTTCTAATCTTTGTGTCTAGATGGAAGTATCTTGTAAAAATAGATTTTCAAGTTTGTACCCTTAAACGTGGTTTGAATCAGTCCTATTGATGTATAAAATGCGATTAGTAGTATAAATGTTGTGTATTACTATGTCCATATATTTACTCCATATTAGATTTAAAATAGCCATTACTCATGCATGGGAATAAACAAGAAACAGTTCAGCGGGGAATATCACAACAATTAATAAAGGAGGATCACAACAAAGGTTCTAATATTATCATATTTGATAGAGATATATGTCATTTAAATGCAGAAAACATAACTTTTGAACAAACATAAGGACTTACAATACATTCAAGATTAATATTAAATTGTAAACAAACACCTTCCCATACCCAGCACTTAACTGCTGAGCAACGTTGCCATAAACCTTACTTACCACAGTATAATCTTTCCATATAGATTCTCTAGCACAAATGATATCTTCTGGAATACAGTATTTAGTATGGTTTTAGTATCCTCAACATTCAAATGCTTAGTTGATGTTTAATATTTTTCTCAGATGTATAAAGCAAATAATGCGGTATCCTTTCCTTGTGAGCTTGACACAATCTACACTGAAGCCAGTGGAGTCTCTTTTGTCTCCTTTCACTCAAAATCAGGCACAGCAAACAAAAGGCATCCATCATTAAGTCCATTAGCTTCAGCTGACGAGACAACTCTAGGTTGCCAGATGGGCAAACGTATTTTGCTAAATATGGCAGCAGCCACAATAAATTGTAAAAGACGAACAACCATAGTGATCAGCTTTTTAATTGCTTACTTTAACACTTTAGCATGCAGTTTACCTCACCATTCTACTTCTTTGAAACACCAGCATCAACTCATTTCATTCACTAGTTTCATCAGGACAGCGTACAGCAAATGCTCTCAATGCAGATTTTCCTTCCCTTTTTATTTTTGGGGCATGGGAGAAGAAAGTGACATAAGAAATCTAATTTTCTTGAGAGAAGGGCAATCTCCCTTCCTTATCTAACCAACTTAAATTCCGAAGTTACTGAATCTCACAAGGGGGGGGAGGGGAGAGAAAAAACACGAGTCACACTGATAACAGAGAAGAAACACACTAACAATTTAGAAGTGAAGTACGCCAATGATAAGCTATAGACAATGGAGATACATAAAACAATTTAAAAATAAAAAAGTGACATACTTCGGTTTAAGATCCAACAATGATCAAAAATAAACTGTGTTGATCACACCAGAAATTTTAGTAATTAGAACTTTGCTAGAAGTTTTGCACAAATTTTGACTACCTTATCTCTAGTTTAGCTCTCCCAATAAAAAAGCTGCCAATAGACTAAGCACATGTGGGATAACAGGAAACCGATATTGAACACCAGCCTGGGGGTCTATCAGATATTTGTTTTGAGCAGGCTGCTGTATATGGTGGCAAGACCGGGATTGCCTTCAGCAGGCATGAGACAAGACTAAATACCTTTTACATCCCGTCATTTTTAAAATCAAGTGGGAAATCAAGATTCTTCATACAGAAGTACTTGAGAAAGAAAAACTGACAATTCTAATCACTTCCCTCAAACACACATGGCTAGCTTGGTCATCTGCATCAGACGGGTGAGAAGCATTCCAAAGGATCTCTTATGAACAATCTGAAGATGTTCCAAAGACATTGGGACATTGAAAGGTTTCAGAGGCGTAGCTGTGTTAGTCTGTTTTCAGCAAAAATGAAAAGGAATCCCGTAGTACCTTAGAGACCAACAAAATAAATTTGGGGGGCATAAACTTTCATGGACTGGAACCCACTTTGTCAGATGCATGAAGTGGGAACTTCAATTTGTTAGGTAAGATACACGTGCAGGGCGAGTTACAATTTTTGAGGAGGGCAAGTGCTAACGAGGTCAATTCAGTCAGGGAGGAAGAGGCCCATTCAAAGCAGTTGATGAGCTGTGAATTGCCAAAAGAGGGAACATAGTGAGCTAGCCATTCCCAGTCTCTATTCAGGCCTAGTCTGATAGTGTCAAGTTTGTTTATGAGTTCCAGCTCTGCAGTTTCATGTTGAAGTCTGTTTTTGAATTTTTTTTTTTGCTGAAGTATGGCAAATTCCAAGTCTGTTCCTGAGTGTCCAGGGAGACTGAAGTGTTTGTTACCATTTTTGATGTTTGATCTATGTCCATTTATTCTTTTGCATAGGTATAGTCCAATTTGGCCAACATACATGGCAAATGGGCATTGAGATATATTAGTAGATATGCAGGTGAACAAGTTCCTGATGGTATGACTAATGTGTTTAAGACCTATAATGGTATTACTTGAGTAAATATGCAGGCAGAGTTGACAATGGAGTTTGTTGCATGGATAGGTTCCCAGATTAGTGTTTCTATTTTATGGTGTGTAGTTGCTGGTGAGTATTTGCTTCAGGTGGGTTGGGGGAGGCTGTCTATAAGTGAGGACTGGTCTGCCATCCAAGGTCTGTGGCATTCTGTTGTTTTCCTTGTCAGGCTTGTCCTGCAGTAGGTGACTTCTGGGTACACATCTCGCTCTGTCAATGTTTTTTCAGTTCCTTAGATGGATATTGTAGTTTTAGGAACACCTGACAGAGATCCTGTAGGTGTTCGTCTCTGTCTAGGGGATTGGAGCAAAAAAGAGATGGATATGAAAAAAAAAACTGAAATAAAAGAAAAAAATAAAATGAGAGGTGGTTGAGAGAGAAGAAAAGGAAAAGGAAAGCACAGCAGACCTCAAGAAATAGCAATGCTTTGGCTTCATCTTCTAGCCCTGTAGCCTGCATTTTCTGTGGCATGGACTGTCCTTTGAGGACAGGATATTTTAACCATTCATGATGCTGTAAGCATGACATGCAGTAACTGAACTCCATTGGTGCTTACACAATCGTCTGTTGACATGAACAGTTGCCATATGAAAGACTAAATTACTTAAAAACATGAAAGCTTAAGGCCGAAGAAATTTGTTAGTCTTTAAAGTACCATAGGACTCTCATTGTTTTTGCTGTACACAGACTAACACGGCTACCCCTCGGGATAAATTACTTAAGACAGTGACAATGTCTTCTATTCTTTTTGACAGTGCAAAGTACATAGACAGCGCAGATTAAATAACGAGCCACTAATTTTCCCAGGCTTGTTTTTAAATCCTTCTATAGTTAGCATTATAATAATCTTTGCCTCCTGAATTTATATCACTATATACCACCATATATATTCATTCAGATTAAATTTAGTTTAAAGCATAAATTTGGGAGGGGTTGGGGGTTTAACTATATTATATTATATTATATATTTATTTATTTGTAAGAGCAAAATCAAAGTAATCTGAATAATAATTTATCTTTAATTAGATTAATTAGATTTTTCTGGATTATTAACACAAAAGCTTTTAAATATACTCTTCAGTGCAAAGTGGTTCAAAATGTGTGTGTGTGGCAATAAAAATACCAGAAACAGTTAAGATATTCAGACATAAAAACCAGCTATTGCCTAAGTATAGTAATACTTCAAGTGCTTTTCAGTATCTACACGTACTTTTAAGATGCAGCAGAAGATATAAATTACACGGGGTTTTTATTTAATTTTTTTTCTATACATTTTGTCAGCTTACAGGTTAAGAGTTCTTGACAGTCTGAAGCCAATGCAACTTCAGACTGCATATGCTAAAGACATCATGTCATGGAATTAGTGTTAAATAATAGGACTTAAGCAGTTCCGCTCAATACTGGCCTACTAAACCACCACCTAGGAAATTACACTGAATTTTAGCCACATAATTATTAGAAAAATATACAAACTGGAGTTGGCTCAAAGAGCAGCAACAACAACAAAAACAAAAAAAAGGTTGTATAGTTCTGTAAGTGACACAAACTTCCCGCCCCTATCCTTCTTCCCCAAGGAGCAAGCTCATCTTTGAGTTCTTCTCCAAGGAGTTCATTTCCATTCTATCAGTGTCTGAGTCCTACCATTGGTTGGGGCTCACAGGAGTCCATGAAACTAACAGGTGTTCATGGCCTGGTTCTTTCACCCCTCTCTACAACAATGAAAGAAATTGAAAAGGAAATCATGTAGCTGCCCATGTTAGGAGGAAGAGGAAAAAGACAGCTCATTACCAGTTGCCAGAAGACACTTACTATTTTCTAGTGGCTCTTCAGAAATGACTGCCTGCCAACCCATATATCCTTCCTTGCATAGCCACAGAAAAGGGGAAAGAACCAGGCACATCCTTGGGCAGTGTTCAAGAGATTTCCATTCTGAGCCATTCTGTTATATCACAGCAACTTCAGATTTCATGCCACATAATGATAAAGTAGATAATTCTACTCCTTTTCAGATCCTAGATCTCAAATGAGACCTCAGACAGAGTGTGA
The DNA here is from genome assembly GCA_007922175.1 of Pelusios castaneus. Lineage (NCBI taxonomy): Eukaryota > Metazoa > Chordata > Testudines > Pelomedusidae > Pelusios > Pelusios castaneus. The sequence continues at coordinate 24,511,851 of ML685784.1, forward strand.
CTGTTATTATTATTATAATTTTTATCCTGTCCAAGGGTAAAACAGGCACCTTACAGAACACATAACAAAGATAACAGCGGATTTCCATAGAGTTTATCATCTAGGTTCTAGTATGTAAGAACATTTTGGGACAAATTTGTAAGTCACCACAGAGAAGCGGATGCATTGTTTTCTATTACCCTAATTGTCACAACAGAATATGTTTAGGTTTTTAAACACCGATGCAGAACAGGAAAAAAAATGTATTTTCACATCTATCTGTGGACATCGGATAATGTCAATAAATAACATACAGAAGCAATGTATGGGGGCACAGGACAGATGGGGTCATATGCTCTCCCAGATTTCTAGGGATGCCTCTTATCAAGACGCCCAAGCCCTCTAGAAGATGTTGTGTAGAGTATCTGGACAGATGGACCATTCATGATTGTGGAAAGAACTACTGAGATGATCTGCCAGCATGTTCTGGGTCCCAGAAGGTAAGACACCTCCAGCTGCATGATGTGGGAGATGCAGCAGTACCATAGCCAGAGGGCTTCTTGGCACAGGGGAGAGGAGTGTGCTCCTCCATCTGTTTATATAAACATTGTTCCATATTGTCTGTCATGATCAATACACATCTGCCCTCTATGTGAGGTTAGAAGGTTTGGTATGCTGGGAGAACCACGCTCAGCTCCCTGAATGTGATGTGGAATAGCAGGTCTCACTGAAACCAGAATCCTTGGATCCTGAGGTACCCTAAGTGTCCTCCTGTCCCAATTCGGATCTATGCATGACCAGAGACAGGGATGTTGGAGCCTGGAGAAGGGGATTCCCATACAAACTAGCTGAGCATTGAGCCCCTACTGAAGGGAGTCAATGACCAAAGGGGGAAGTGAAAACATCCTATCCAACTTTTCCCTACTTGGTCAGTAAACTGATGCTAGCCAGACATAGAGAGGTCTGAGCCACAGTCTTGGGTGCTGCATCACATATGTGCAGGAGACCATATGGCCTACGTGTTACAAACAATTTCTCACTGTTGTAGTCGGGAAGCGGCTCAAGTCCCTTATGATGGCGTGCTCATCACCTCGAAGTGAAACACTAGCAGGAGTGCACTCATCTGAACTCAGTCCACGATTGCCCCTATAAACTCTACCCACTGGATAGGGGATAATGTTGACTGAACATGTTCAGCTGAAGACCCCAGTTGTTGAAGATTGACTTTACCAGGCTGACTTGCTCTACTACTTGTTCCTTGGAGAAGCCCTGAACTAACCAATCATCTAAATACAGAAAAACTTGCCTGGACACTTCCTCAGGAAGGCCATTACCACACCATGAACTTGGTGAAAACTCATGAGACTGCTGACTGTCCACAGAGGAGGAATGTAAACCAATAGTGAATGTGATTTACCACAAACCTGTGGAACCATCTGGGACATGATTATCGAGATATCAAAGTAAGTGTCCTTTAGGTCAAGGGTAGCATATCAGTCTCCTGGATCCAGGAAGGGAATGATCACAACCACAGAGACCATGCAAAACTTCACCTTGTTCATGGAAGTGTTGAGGTTTTGCAGATAAAGAATGGATCTGAAATCACTCTTGGTCTTCAGGATTAGGAAATATCAAAAGTAGAACTCCTTTCCCTTTAGTTCCAGAGGAACCTCCTCCACTGCTCCCATTTGCAGGAGTTCTTGCACTTCCTATATAAGAAATTGCTCGTGAGAGGAGTGGGATGTTAAGAAGGAGGAAAACTGAAACAAACAGGGAAGGGGGAAAAGAGTAGTTGCAGTCCCTGCTACTGCCTCATCCAGGGACAATGAGGAGGATGCACAGGGAGGGGCGGATCTTCTTGCCCTACAAGGTCTGCGGTTCCCCTGGAGCCTCCGTCTTGGTACCATGGACCTCTCTGGCACTGGGTTTCATACCTGAATCTATTCTCCCCTTAGTGCCATGACCATCGTCCCTCAGTCAAGGGGGCACAGGCACTGACTGGACAAGTACTGCCAGGGGGAAAACATTCCAGTGACTGTGCAAACACACACCAAATTGAAATCGAGATGAGCAAGCACTTGAAGAAGAATAGTGACATGTCAGAACTCCTAAATTTTAACTTTCTATACCCTGAGCAACACCGAGCAGATCTATTTCTGAAATGCTTGTAGAAATGTATTACCATTTTGGACTATTTAATTAAAGTAGTTCACCATAAAACAGGAAAAAACCCAAAATCTCACAAAAATATAACTGGCCTTTATGGTATCAATTTGTTTATCTTTGTTGTATTCAGGCCTTCAAGATTCAACCTCTGCAGGAACTAGTACTCCCACAAACTCTGCTTCTAAAGAAAGCAAGCATATTGTAACCTAACTACAAATGATCATTTCATAATTAAAAAATTGGTTTCTGTGACTCAGATTGCCTTTGGTACAGACTGATAGTGTCTATCTTATCTACATATCACTTATTTGGTCAGGCAGAACGGAGCCAACAGACTATTTTGACACCCTTAGGCCAACATGGCTCTGTCCTTTAGTCAGCTTCTCAGATGACATTTCCTAGATAAAAGGAAACAGACAAGTAACCTCCATTCTACCCTGCAGAGAACTGAAAATCAACATACTGCAAGCAGAATGCCCAATCAGCTGATCTAAATCAAAGACAAAATTTCCAGCTAAGAAATAACTCCATAACATATCTGAACAGCAGTCCTCCGCCAAACCAAGTTTATGGTATGTCTATAACTCTTGCATCATGACAGAGATCTGAGATTTTTTTAGGCAATATTTGACTAATAAATTAAAACAAAGTTTAAACTAACAGCACTCATCCTATTAGCAAGGCTAATCTCCTATTAACAATAAAACAAAACCATTTATCCCACAGACAGTTATTTCCATCTTCCAAACAATTTAAAAACAAACTAATTCAGCCTTAGAAAATTTCAATCATGAAACTTTACCATCTGAAGCATAAAAATCCTGACATATATCCCTCCCAGATGACAATAATTAAATTTGACCCACCCATCAAGAGATGGGTAAAATTATGCAAAACTGATCTAACAAATGTCTGTCAATCATGTAACTGTCTTAGTTACTTAGTGCCTTTAGGGAAATGCTTCCAAAAAATTGAAGTCCAATCATTGGTCAATTTAAGTCATTGGGAGAGTGTCACAGTCGTCACAGACACAATACATTTAAATTTGTTAAGAAATTTTGTAAGAGTGAACAACTTAATTCTCACTGCTCTCATGTCACCAACTTTTTCCCTATATTAGAGGTATCATCCTGTTCTTATTTTCCTCTCATATCTGCATTGAAAAAGTAAGTCTAAGATTTTAGCCATCTATACTATAAGTTCAAACTAGGAAAAGCAATTTTCTTCCATTGGTAAATGTCTACCTTAGCCTCAGTCTTTAAAACAACAAATTTAAAAAATATTCAAATATACAAATCAATATCTAATATCTGCTAAACCTGGGGAGGGAATGTTATTAGAGATTTAATAGAATTATTCTGTAAAGTGAGCTACACTACACCAAAGATTTATTGTCAATTACACAAATGTATTCCTCCAGAAATCTTTTAGTATTCATGGACTATGAACATTTTTGTATTCTAAAGGTATTTTTACATCCATCCATTTAATTAAATATGTTCAACATACATACTAATACATACCACTATTTGCACAATTCAAAAATCCAAAAACCTGCATTTTTCCACTGCAGAAAAAAGAATCCTTGAAAGGAAAGTATGTTTGGTTGGTTTCCTTGTCCCTGGGCTGCTCACATCTGTCTCTGCCTCCCTCCCTAAAATCTCTAAACATTTGAGAGCTCTCAAATTTCTTACCAGGCAAATCAAAACATGTCCTCACTCCAAAAAACACTTTACGCAATTTTAGTGATAAGAGGCAATAGGAGGAATTACAAAAAACCCAAGTTACTAAAGGAACCGTTTTAAATTTTCATTAACAGGCTGCTTATGCTCAGCAGACCAAACCACCCAAGCAGGTATTAGTTGCTCAGGACACCACAGATGCAAAAATAAGATTAATTGAAGAGATGAAATTTGTTTGATTCCTGCATCGTTGTGCACTTGAGAGAAGGGTCAGTCTGGTGAAAAGGAGGACTTACGTCATCTGTGGAAGCAACAAATGAATTTTCTATTTCACACTCTTATATGATTCCTTGAATTCTGCAGAATGCCTTATTATAATTTTCACAATAGTAAAATCTATAATTAAGGTTAATTCAGGATTTTCATTATAACCTTGTTTTCACATGCTCGCAAGTTGGTGAAAATTTCACCTTTGTGAGTCTTCCCATTGTTGTTTGCAGTTTTTGTAGCCATATTGGTCCCATGCTGTTAACAACTAATTGTGTTGATCTGTTACATTATTTATTTAGCTGTGACTTTGAGTAAAGACCTAAAGAAAGGCCTAAAAAAAAGCTCTTTGTAACTCGAAAGCTTGTCTCTTTCACCAACATAAGTTGGTTCAATAAAAAATATTACCTCTCGTATCTTGGCTAATGTTTGTGAGTATAATTTTCCATGAGGAGGTCTCAGCTGAGATGTAATTTTTATATCTGAGTTAAATCTTTCCTGTATTTTTCTAGTAAAGCAGAAGAGAACCCCCACCACTACCACTTTTGCAATTTAGGTCAAAGTAAAGTATCAATGATACTCTTGCTCACATAATTCAGAACAGGTCAACTTTAATAATGTGAAATTGTCATGCTAGATAGTCCTTACTCCTTGCCAATAGCATTCTCCTTGGAATTAATTGTAAATTTCTCTGTATTTTTCCCCAAGTATTTAAAAAATAACACAAATAAAACTTGTATTAACTGAACATTAAGACTGGAAGTCAGGAAACAAAAAGTAATTCTCATACTACTTTGGCCATTTTGCATATTTCCATTTCGATGCTGCTTTTTTTTAAAAAAAAAAGTTATGTGAGGGTCTTTTTTTAATTAATTGCATTTATTTGTTTTAGGCCTACTAAGCTAGGTGTGTTTGTTATTGAAAGCAAGTTCAAAGAAGCATGCCCTCTTTTATTTGAATTGAAAAGTAGTGATGCTTGAGTCATGAAATCCCACAGTAAGGTCTATGTTCTAAAATGGCCTTAAAGTGGAGCATAAATTAATGTTTTTCCTCTAAAAGTAGGTAATTAATTGGTGTGAAATTTCACAGCAAACATTTTTATGCCCTTTGAATTTGCTATGTAATTTGTGTTTCGTTTCTCCTTATAAGTTATTAATAAAAAAACTGAAGTGGAGCTCAGACTGAAATTCTCCTTGGACGTCCTATTTTTCATTGCTGGCTGACATATACGCAAGATGTAATAGAGAGGTGGGTCTAGAGAACTGGTTGTGACCCAAGAACCGCATGCCAATTAGCTGAGAGCAATGAGATATATAGGGCTACAGGAATCCCCTGGATTCACCAAAAGAATGTAATATAATTTATGCCTCTAATGAAAGCCTGTGTCACATTGATCATCACAACAATTCTGATATGTATGTATGGGGAACATGTGAGGAGGTATGTATACATACTAATCTTTGGACAAGAGGATAATTTGTTAGTTACATTTAGGCTTACTATGTGGGTTCGAAGTTGTTTCTTATCTAACTACTTGTTCCCATATCTCAAGTATATTTTTATTTGAATCAGTATTTTTCTTCAATAAATTTCCTTTTATTTTAGAACCGAAGTACAATGCATAATATTGTAGTGGTGGTTTAAAATTAAACTGAGATATTGTAGTACTGTACATTGTCTCTTTTGGAACAAAAAATATGGGATTACTGTATATGTATCCATTGTTGCAGGACAAGCAAAGCGTTATAACTGTAACGCTTTCCCCCATCCACACATTAATCCTTCTAACACAAAGGAGCATTCACATGCTCCCTTGTGTTTTCGTTAGAAGAAGCAGTGCGTGGTGGGCACCTCTCCCTCCATGTACTGCCCAGCCAGCCTTTTAGGCTGGCAGCGGGGCTCTCTTGCCGCCGATATCGATGGCAGGGGAGTTCCAGCAGTGGGGACCGCAGCAGCAGCGGGGCTCTAGCCGCCAGGAGTGCCAGCGGTGTCAGCAGCTAGAGCCCCACTACTACAGGGTGTCCCTCAAGCTGCCCAGAACCGAGCGGCTTGAGGGTCTCTGTGTAGCAGCGGGGCTCTAGCCACAAGGAGCCCTGGCAGCTAGAGCCCCGCTGCTACAGGGAGTCCCTCAAGCTGCCCAAAACCAAGCGGCTTGAGGGACTCCCTGTAGCAGCGGGGCTCTAGCCACTATGAGTGCCAGCACTCATGGCAGCTGGAGCTCTGCTCCTACTTGTCAATTTCACTGCTCTGCTAGAGCAATGAAATTGACAAATATGACAGCTCCCGTGGCCTCCATTGGCACTCTGGGACATTTCCAGAGGCTGTCTAACCCGCAATGAGTGTACACACACACTCTATTGCAGGACAGACGATCTGTGGTAAGCATTATCATGATCGTCTGGGTGGTTTACCTGTTGTGCGGCAAGAGGGCTGTTGCCATGCAACAGGCAATATTGTACTGTGTACGCTCATAGCCTTATCACACAGTAAAGCTCCTTACTGCGCGATAAGGCTGTAGTGTGTACAAGGCCACTGTTAGGGAGAGAGTGTGGTCTCATGGAGTGCAGTTGCACACATGGTTGACACCCCTGCTCTATGGCCTATGTTATAAAGCAGGTCATAAAAAATTATCCTTTCTGGCCTTGGAATCTAGGAATGAATTAAGCCTTGAATCCCCCCCCCCCCCCCCCCAATATAATCTCTCAGAACCACTGCCTGCACTTTCCATGTCCCAATCCCCGGTGCCCTCATAGCGAGCTACTTCCTGCTCATTCTCTTCCTTTCCACAGCGCCTCAGACTTTTGACATCCTGAAACACCCTTGCTGAGGATGTCTGCACCAGGGAGGATACAAAATGAAATGCACAGTATGCAAGTCGCCTTTATTGTAGCGTCCTACACAGAAAGTTAAAGAAATCATTAGAGAAGATAAACTGGCTCAGTTTCACTAGTGCACTCAGCTTTTACAGAAGTTTACAGTTCGTGAGGTAAATGTCCCAATTCAGAGTATTTCAAAATGCATAGATATCTTAATTTGTTATAATGCTGTAGCTATAGAATAATCACTGCAGAATTTTTTTAATGTTGCTGTGCATTTTACAGTGGTATCTTTTATGACTTTTGCATAACTTAAGGCAAAGAAAGTGCTCACTTTTGGAATGTATTATTTGTATTGCTGTAGTGCCTAAGAGCACCAGCCTCAGATCAGGACCCCACTGCATTAGGTATTGTAGAAACACAGAGCAAAAGCACTACCCCTGCCCCATGAAGCTTACAATCTAAGTATAAAATAAGAGACAGAGACAGCCAGATGGGAAGTACAAGAAAACAATAAGACAATATTTGTCAGCATGCTAGCCTGTGGTCTCAAGTAGCCTAACTATTGCTAATTTTTTTGTAGGCCTCATGGCAAAGAAGAGTTTTGAGGAGGGATTTAAAGGCAAATCATGAGGTAGCTTTGCAGATGTTTATGGGAAAAACTTCCCAAGCATGAGGGGCAGCACGGGCAAAAGCATGAAGATGTTTGTTTGAAAATTTAAACAAGTAGGTAATGAAAACTTGAATTATTAATACCATTAACTTGGGTTTGAATAGAGAGATAGGCTGGCCTTCTTATTACAAAAGATGATTTTCAGCTCTCTCAAGCTCCCAGCCTTCTCATTTGCTGTTCCACACAGTGTGAATCTAAACAACTTGTTTAATTTGATAAAATAATTTGACCTGTACTTGTCACTCACACTTCACAATCTTAGTCAGATTGCTGCAGTATCAACAGCCCTATTAAACTACAAAGCCAAATCCATCTGCCTGGGTGATTCACAATGTATGTGCATATGAAGCAGAGTCCCTCATGCTGCCTGACACCAGTTTGAAAATGATCCTGGCAAAATGAATGAATGCTAAGAGAGCTATCATAGGAAGTTGTTAGCTTGACCCCATGTCCCAGAATTTCTGGTATGCGTCCCAGATTGGACTGCAAAAAAAAAAGGAGCAAAGCAGCAGAACAGTATATGAAGGGATATATGCCCAGAATACTGAGAAAACAATTCAAACTAACACTGAGGTGCATGAATGTAATGATTAACAATGAAAATACCACAAGAGTGTGTGGACACACTACCATTTTCAACAGTTACAATCACTGCATTTTAGAGCCAATGAACTACATCTTAAGAATGGTCTGGTTGTCTGAATCCAAGTACCTGTTTGACAAATCTTTTCTAAGAGGCCATGATAACTGCATTCACTATATATAACCTGCAAAATCCAGTTAGTTCTCTTTTTAAATTTCACTCAATTACAGTCATTAAGCACTTTAATATATTAACCAAAACAAAAAACAATGGCTAGGTAATTGTAAATTGCTAGCTGTAAAGATAACATAATTGTCATGATAACATTGCATGACCAGCAACAACTTAGATTTATACAGCCCCTTGTATCCCAAAGAGCTTTAAAGATTGTATATAAAGAGATAACTGACCCACCACTGGGGCGGAATGCAATAGCTATTCTGCACAAGTAATGCTACGCATTTTTTAAATGGGATGGAAGCATGTCTTAGGTTTCTATATAGAGCCTATCACTGTGATTGTTAAGCACTAATGTAATCATTCTGCACACGCTTATGGAGGAGCTAAACTTTATATACATGGACATGTTTTATTTAATTGAATGAGACAATTTATGGGCATGCATTTAAACATCTGCTTACGTATTTATAGAACTGAAGGCCAAAAAGAAAGAACTTCTTAAGTTCCAGCTACAATGGAGAGTATTATCATCTTTGGGTGGACAGATCATACTTTACAAAGTTGATATTAGGTCATGGAGCAAAGATTAACATTATGAGAGCTACAAAAATAATCAAGTGCTATGGGATATTTAATGAAGCAAAATCTATCATTTAAACTTTTTCTGAAAGACACACCTCCAAAACCAGAATGCCCCTCGCATTACAGGGATGCATTAGTTCAATTCTGTCACAATGAGCAATGACATCTATTCAACCACCAATACTGTTTCCTGTAGTATCTCTACACAGGTATCTGGGTATGCAAAACAGTTCAAATGGGGATGTTGCAAAAAACTGGCCAATAATTAAGCTAATCCCAGTCTCTTCCCACTGCCCCAAACTGACTAAACAAATCTACCTCCTTCCATACCCATAAACATATCAGAAAAATGTTAACTTAAATGTAGTGTCTCTTGCAAGGAATTATTTCGAGAAAGTTCCATGACCTGTGTTACACAGAAGGTGAGACTAAATGACCTTGGGATCTATGTATCTATCTTTTCTTACTTGTCATAGTACTATCTTTTACAATACCACCATTAATGGAGCTGAGTGAGAGCTTTATAACAAAGTCTTATCCAGGAAGGTGCACTGTACTGCAAGATATTTACCTAACAAATTAAGAAATATACAGTTGCCATGGTTTCACCAGGATATGACTCAGTCTTTTACACCCTGTGTATTCCAAAGTACAAATGGCTGCAGATCAAAAAGCACACTTGTACACAACATCATGACATTAACAGCTGTTCATTTTAAAAGGTCAACTGAAATGAGAGGAAACAATCAAGAAGATCCTAAATGTGGATAATTCACATCTAGGCTTCTACACATGATAAATACATTTTGAGATGAACGGGAAGTCTTTTTACCAACAGACAATTTCAGGCGCTGACTTTTCTGGGTTTTCCATGTTACTACTGAAAACATTGCTAACCTCTAAAGCAAAGCAGGAACTGAACAGCCTTCATTATTCTAGACGTCAGGGATATCATCAACTCCTACTCGAAACACATAAACCTGAATTCAAGTATCAGCAGGTAAGAAGCCCCAGATTATTCTTTAACCACTGGTGTTACAAACTGTGTAAAGCTTTTCAGAAAAATGGCTCAGACTTCCATCACCCATTATAGGAAGTCTCGAACACCTACTCTACAAGAAAAATTAATTCCCCATGCCTCACCAAATGTTAGTAGATCAGCTATCTCTTATCCAGTCAAGAAAACTTTTAATGTATTTCCCCAAAAAATTTCTATTCACTGTCAATATGAAAATTTAAGGCAGACTGAAAACCTGGGGCACTATCAAATAAAGTAAGTTTTTATAAAAAGAATGTAAACACAATATGGCCCTGGTCTATAACTAGGGTTCCTAGATGCTATGGTAATACAAATAATAATACTTAAATGCTATATTGATTAGACTTGACCTGGGGAGAGGAAGAAGGACGGTCAAGGGGAAAGAGGATAGTAGAGGTCATATCATGTACACTTGAGGACCCTGCTGATTAATTCAGGTTTCATATGCTGTACAGGACACTGGCTCTTGGTCTCAAGAACAAGTGCTTTATTGTTTGACCTAACTAACAAAACGAGATGGTTACTCACTTGTGCAGTAACTGGACTTCTTCGAGATGTGTGTCCCTGTGGGTGCTCCACTTGAGGTGTCGCGTCCCGCGGCGCCCAAGATCGGAAGTTTTTCTCAGCAGTAGGGAGCGCAGGGCCGCGCATGCGTGCCGCCGAAGCCGGAGCCGTTGGCGCGCTCGGATGCACGCGTGCGCGGCCGTAGCCCGCCATTCCTTCTCTACCGCATGACCCTAAAGGAAGGAAGAGTATACGAAGTAGAGGGGAGGCGGGTGGGTCGTGGAGCACCCACAGGGACACACATCTCGAAGAAGTCCAGTTACTGCACAAGTGAGTAACCATCTCTTCTTCGTCGAGTGATGTCCCTGTGGGTGCTCCACTTGAGGTGACTATGTAGCAGTACCCTGAAGTGGAGGAGGGACTTCGGACGACCTGGCTACAGAAAGTGTGGAAAGTACTGACATGCCAAAACGAGTGTCATTGCCGGCAAGTTTGTCAATGGTATAATGTTTAATAAAGGTCTCAGGAGAGGACCATGTGGCCGCCCTACAGATGTCAGCTATGGGAACGTCCTTAAGGAAGGCAGTCGATGTAGCTACCGCCCGAACTGAATGGGCGTTAGTCCTTGAGGGTGGCACTAATTGTCTTTGTTTGTAGCATAGTTGGATGCAGGATGAGATCCACTTTGCTATTCTTTGACTGGAGAGACATTTCCCCTTTGATTTGGGGGCCAGAGATATAAACAATCTGTCTGACTTTCTAAACGATCTTGTTCTTTGTATGTAAAACGCAAGAGCTCTTCTAACATCTAAGGTGTGCAGGATGGCTTCTTCCGGATTGTTGTGTGGCTTTGGGTAAAAGACTGGTAGGTGAATAGTTTCATTGATGTGGAATTCCGACACTATTTTAGGTAAAAACTTTGGGTGCGTTTTTAGCGACACTTTGTCGTGAGAAAAAACTGTGAACGGTGGGTCTGCCATCAGTGCACTGAGTTCACTAACTCGTCGCGCGGAGGTAACTGCCACCAAGAAAGAGACCTTCATAGAAAGGTGTAGGAGCGAGCAAGTTGCCAGCGGTTCGAAAGGGGGCCTTGTTAAGGCTTTGAGAACAAGGTTGAGATCCCAGTATGATTCTGGAGCGTGAACTGAGGGATATAACTTTTGCAAGCCTGTAATGAACCTTTTCACCGTAGGGTGAGACAGTAGGGAAAACCCCAAGTCAGTCTTCCTAAAAGCTGAAATTGCTGACAGATGGACCTTCAAGGAAGCGACAGAGAGACCAGATAGCTTGAGCTGTAGTATATACTCCAAAATTGTTGAGATGGAACATGATCTGGAATCAGATTGTGACAAGGCACACCACATGGAGAATCTCGTCCACTTATAGAGGTAGACCTTCCTGGTGGATGGCTTTCTGCTGTTGATCAGTACATGTTTGATTTGGTCTGAGAGTTGTAGTTCCTCCCACGAGAGCCATCTATCATCCAGGCTGTTAGCTGCAGTCTGCGAATGTCCGGGTGTAACACCCGCTCGTGATGCTGCGAAAGAAGATTGTGCTGAAGAGGTAAAGTGATTGGTTTGCAGATTGAGAGGTGGAGTAGGTCTGCAAACCAGGTCTGCCTCGGCCAGGCCGGGGCTACTATGATGACCCATGCACTGTCGGTCCTTATTTTCTGGATAACCTTGTGCAGAAGAGGTAATGGAGGGAAAGCGTATAGGAGTCCCTTGGCCCAACTGACTACAAATGCATCGCCCATGGATCGTTTGCCCCTTCCTGCCCTGGAGCAATACCGATGGCATTGACGGTTGGTTTCTGTTGCGAACAGATCTATTGTTGGTTTGCCCCATAGGCTGAAAATGGCATTGAGAACTCCCGTGTTCAACTGCCATTCGTGTGTATCGGGAAAATTCCTGCTCAGGGCATCTGCTGTTGAGTTCTGTAGGCCCGGCAGGTAGGCTGCTGATATGGTTATCCCGTGGTGGATGCACCAATTCCATAGTTTCAACGCTTCTAAACAGAGTAGGCGAGACCTGGCACCACCCTGGCGGTTTATGTAAAACATGCAGGCGATATTGTCCGTCATGATTTTCAGAGAGGTGCCCTTTATGAGAGGAAGGAAGAATTTGCAGGCATAGCGGACAGCTCTCAATTCCAAAACGTTTATATGTAGGAGCGATTCTAGGTTCGACCATCGCCCTTGAGTGGTCAGGTGTCCGAGGTGTGCCCCCCAGCCCATGAGGGAAGCATCGGTGGTCAGTGTGGCCGAAGGGCTCTCGCGAAGGAAAGGGACACCCTTCCGCAAGTTCTCGGGGGCGGTCCACCAACGGAGGGTGTGTCTGGTTTCTGCAGGAATTGTCAGCACCTTGTGTAGCGAATGCCTCGATGGCCTGTACCTGGTGGCGAGCCACATCTGGAGCGGCCGCATTCGAAGTCGCGCGTAAGGCACCACAAACACTGCAGCTGCCATGTGCCCCAATAACTGAAGGACAGATCTGGCAGAAACCGAGGGAGTTGCACCCATTGCGCGTATTAGCTCCCGAATAGTTGTGCACCTGTCCTCCGGAAGGAAAGCTTTGGCTAGCTGGGAATTCAGTTCCGCTCCAATGAATTGTACACATTGAGCTGGCTGTAGGCATGACTTTTCCCTGTTCACTCGCAGGCCTAAAGTGCCGAAGGTTTGAACTGTGAGTTTCGTCATGTCGATTGCCTGGCTCTGGGTTGTCGCTCGTATGAGGCAGTCGTCCAGATAGGGAAAAATGATTACGCCTTGTCTGCGGAGGTACGCTGTCACTACTGCCAAGACCTTCGAGAACACTCTGGGAGCGGTTGATAACCCGAAAGGAAGAACCTTGTACTGGAAGTGTTGTTGTGCAACTGTGAAGCGTAGGAAGCGCCGATGTGCGGGATGAATTGTGATGTGGAAATAGGCATCTTGGAGGTCGAGGGACGAGAACCAGTCCCCCCGCTGCAGTGATGGAATTATTGTACTCAGAGTTACCATTTTGAATTTTTCTTTCTTTATGTATTTGTTTAAGGGTCTTAGATCCATGATTGGCCTCCACCCTCCTGATTTTTTCTGAATCAAAAAGTAATGGGAGTAAAACCCCTTTCCCACGTGATCTGATGGAACGCGCTCTATGGCTCCTATACCTAAAAGGTGTTGAATCTCCTGTAACAGGACTTGTACGTGAGTTGGGTCCCTTAAAAGGGACGGGGTAGGGTAATGTGGAGGGGGTACAGCCAAGAATGGAATTGCGTACCCGTTTTCGATAATCTGCAAGACCCATTTGTCTGTTGTTATAGACGCCCAGGTGGTAAGAAAAGGTCTCAGGATAAAGTCGTACTGGCACTCGTGAGTTACTGTTTGCAGCGCAGGAGTCCTCGAACCCTCGACCAGCCCATCAAAAATTGTTCTTATTATGAGGTGGCTGAAGGGGCGCGGATTGTTGCTGTTGGTTCTGCCTGCGGCGCTGAGGACGTTGTCGCAATCTGTGATTGTCCAACTGTCTGTTCCTGTTTTGTTGAGGATACCTACGTTGGTAGGGTTGAAAGCGGTATTGAAAAGTGTTGCGTCTATTGGCAGGGGTGTACATGCCTAATGTGCGTAACGTCGCTCTTGAATCCTTCATGGAGTGAAGGACATCATTAGTCTTTTCTGAGAAGAGATGCGCCTTGTCGAAGGGTAAATCTTCTACTTTCATCTGTAAGTCTTTGGGCACAGCTGCACTGAGCCATGACGCTCTGCGCATAACGACGGCCGTGGCTGTTGCCCGTGCTGCCGTATCTGCCACGTCTAGTGACGCTTGTAATGCAGTACGTGCCGTTAACTGTCCTTCAGCCAGTAATTTATTATACTGATCTTGTTTGTCCTCCGGTAAATCCTCGGTGAAGAGAGATAGCTTCTCATAGATACCATGATCATAGTTAGAGAGGAGTGTAAGGTAGTTGGCTACCCTGAGCATCAAGGTTGACGATGAATACACCTTCCTCCCTAGTAAATCTAATCTTTTCCAGTTCTTGTCATAAGGGGATGACCTGTGAGTTGACTGTCTCGCCTTATTTGTTGCTGCATCCACCACCAGAGAATTTGGGGTAGGATGAGAGAACAGAAATTCCATATTCCTGGGGGAAATAAAATATTTTCTGTCATTGCGCTTGTTGGTTGGCGGTATCGAGGCTGGAGTTGACCAAATTGCTTCTGCCGGATCCATGAGAGCTGGGTCCATTGGGATGGCTACTTTGGCTGAGGCGGTGGTGTGAAGAATTCTCAGCATCCTGTGTTGGGCCTCCTTAACCTCCTCCAACGGTATGTCGAGGTCTCGTGACATTCTTTTAAGGAGATCATTAAATGCTCTGGTATCATCAGCCGAGGCGCTCGTAGAAGGTACTACTACATCATCCGGGGATGAGGAAGACTCATGGACATCAGAGGAAGGTTCCCTATATGAAGATACAGCCTCGTCCCGAGATTGTGATGAGGTGTATGATTGTAACTTTGGTGATGCTCTCCTTGGGAACGGAGACGATGGAGGAACTGAAGGAAGTGGTGG
Organism: Pelusios castaneus; assembly: GCA_007922175.1. Lineage (NCBI taxonomy): Eukaryota > Metazoa > Chordata > Testudines > Pelomedusidae > Pelusios > Pelusios castaneus. Next base: position 24,526,872 of record ML685784.1, read on the forward strand.
TTGACAGTGCCTGTAGTATGGATAATATGGGTCCCAGTGACCCAGGTACGGTGGTAGATGCGGGTGCCAGGATCTGGACGCATAGTGTGGATGTCTAGTATGGTGGAAGAAGTCAGGAGGAGGAGAGAGAGCTCTGCACGGCGAAGAGTGTTCCGAAGAGAAATATGCATCTTCAGGCAGTGGGGACCGACTAGGTGAAGATATTTGCCTGAGCTGCTGGCGTTCAGAAGAAGAATGCCTAGGAGAGGGTTCCGCATGTTTCTGCTTAGACTGCCTCTTTCTAGGTTGACTATTGGTGTTAGTCGGTGCCGTGGTAGGGCGAGACGGATCCGACAACGGTACCGGGTGCCGGTCGGACGGTACCGTGGGTGGTTGCGGTTCCGAGGGGCCCGGTGCCGATCCCTGCGCCGTCGGCGGTGCCGCTATCGGTGCCGCTAGAGCAGGCGTTGGTCTAGGCGCCGTGTCGGATCGGTACGGCGTTGTAGACTTCGGTGCCGAGGTCGGTGCCGTAGGTATGAGCGGATCCGCGGAGCCTGGTACCGAGCTCTTAGAACGGCTTGATGGCTTTCGAGATGCGCTGTCGGCGCGCTTCCTCGACTCCTTATCGCGGCTAGTCGACATCTTAGACTTATGCCGCTTATCGGTACCCGAGGAACCAGAAGCCTCTTTGGTACATGCCGCAGGAACAGGGCATACAGGCGACCCTTTCGCCCTTCGCGGCGTAGAGACCGGGGACCTGGTCCTCTTCCTCGGGGAGCGTTCCACAGGCTTCCTTGGAGGTCCGGGATCCGAGGCTGGTCTCAAGGAGCTTTCTAATAGGAAGAGTTTCAGTCGCAGTTCCCGATCTTTACGAGCCCTCGAGCTCATGCTCTTACAGTGATTACACTTAAGGGGAACGTGCGACTCTCCCAAACAACGGATGCAGGCGGAGTGGCCATCTGAGGCTGGCATGGCGTCTTTACAGTTTGCGCAACGCTTAAAGCCTGGCGAACTCGGCATTTCGCGAGTTGTCCCGCCTTCTTCCTTTTTTTTTTTTTTTTTTTTTTAACCCAAAGAGAGGGAAAATTTTCTAAAACTACCTTATCTATAAGTAAGAGCGAGAAGAAAGGGGTCAGAGAAAAAGGGATTTCTGAGGAAAATTATTTTTTTTTTTTTTTTTTAAAACAGGGAAAGAAAGCGGGGAAGAAAAAACTATCCTAAAACTAAGACTAATCCTGTCCCTTTCTCTGTCAGTTAGACCCGAAAAGGAAAGAATGGTAATAGAGAGAACTGCTGAGGTGCTCCGTCTCGGACCGGCGGTTGAGAAGGAATGGCGGGCTACGGCCGCGCACGCGTGCATCCGAGCGCGCCAACGGCTCCGGCTTCGGCGGCACGCATGCGCGGCCCTGCGCTCCCTACTGCTGAGAAAAACTTCCGATCTTGGGCGCCGCGGGACGCGACACCTCAAGTGGAGCACCCACAGGGACATCACTCGACGAAGAATCCAAGTTTTTAAATGAAGTGATAAAATGGAAGACTACTAAAAACTTGACCTTTACTATTTTTAACTTGCCTGAAAAAACAGGAAAACCAACTTTAATCATATTAATCTATTCATAGCTGTACAATAATTTCATATAGACAGCCATGATACATTGGAAATGAGGGGAAGAGTGGGTGGGCAGCAGGGGAGAAGTAATTATTCACCCAGAATTTTAAAAGTAAAAAAGACTAATTAGCATCCATGATATCCTTGGGTAAGAAATTCAAGAAAGGGTTCCTGTGAAAGAGAAAATAATCAGTAGGTGCAGTACATTTGGGTAGCAATGAGACAAATGAACCAGCATTTGGTGACCTTTACTGGTGATTGAACGTGTACAGATCAACTATGTCACAGGCAGCATTAGATGGGTTTTATAGGCAAAAAGGGGCACCTTTGAAATTAATCTGAAAAATAGCTTGCAGTGTAACAGAGACAGGGATGCAATTACATATTCACTTCATAACAGCAGCATTTTGTACCTGCTTACATGTATTAATTGTTATTGCAGCAAGAAGGACATTACAATAGCCTAAATGGGCAAAAATAACGGGATGAACTGCATCAGCACATGAGGCGGTGAGGTGCTGCAGCAGTAATCCTGAACTATCAGCAGCAAGATTTTGTTAAAGGTCAAAACATGAGTGATACGACTCTTGCTGAACTCTGGTCTTCCAAACTGCTCACCACAGAAGAGTGTAACAACAAAAACCACTGAAATGTGGGCAAAAAGAGTGAGTGACTAGTTCCCACAACTCTACTTTGATTGCAGTCACTCATTTGAAAATTCGAGACATCCAAGGGTATAAACAGCAAGGAAACAGAAGTCAGAAAAATATCAGTCTCAATGTGGAAAAAATGTAACCTTGTGCTGATGGATCAAAGCACCTAGGGAAAGCCCAGATGAACTAAATAAGAGGACCAAACAGATCTCATGACACAAAGAATAAAAGTAGAGGCTGAATACCACCAACTGCAGACATATTGAATGGTTGAGAGTTGGTAGAGTTAATGGACGGTGAACACAGTTTCTACTTGTAACCACCGAAATTACAATATGCATTTAGAGGACTTAAAATTCTCCTTCATTACCATAGTGTCATCTAGACTCTACAGTTTCCAGCTGAGCAGTTTTGGTATGGAAGCAGCTACAAAGCTTTTGTAGTAAAACTGGGTCTTACCAATGTCCCTCATACAAGCTGTCCACACAACAGATTGAGTTTAGCAACTCCTGCAGCCATCACAGTGGCAGGAAGATTGCAATAGTGATGTCACAAAGAAGCCACTTTTATACAAGGCCCTCATAAAAAACACTATAAAAATTCAGGAAATATCATTTACAACTTTGTGGCATAGTATGTGAGACACAAACAAATGACCCTCAGAAGAAAATGGCCTCAAAGGACACAATTTCCTTATGTAGTTCAGAGCTTTGCATGTGTGGCCAACCTCCTTACAGCATCAATACTACTAATTTATCATCATCATCATCATCATAACCACTTAGCACTCACAGTGCTTTTCATCAGTATATCTCAAAAGGCATTACAAAGGAGGTTAGCATCATTAACTCCATTTTAGAAATGTAGCTACTGGAAGGTAAAGTGATTTTCCCAAGGTTACCAACCAGACCAGTACTGAGCCAAGAAGAGAATCTAGGTCTCTCAAGTTCCAGTCCAGTGCTCCATTCACTAGGAAACACTGCATCCCTTATTCTTAAGAGAAGTGTATTTTTGAGTGCTTTGCGTAACAAGTTTTCCTTAATTAAAAACAAAAAAATCACCTTTCAACTAAGCCCAAACATGGCAAACAATCCAAAATAACAATTCTCACCCATCCCTCTTTTGGAAAAATGAGTAAACAGAAGGGTCATGAATTAGACTTTTAAATGTATAGAGCTATAAATAAATCTGTTTTACAATGTATAATGAAAGGATTACATAATTTCACATACTACCTAAACTAGACTTGTACCAAAGGCAAACTGGAATGATTCTTATTACAGTTTAACATTAACTTACCACTGGGATCTTCTAAAGCACCTAGAGGAGCTAAACAAACAAGGAGTCCAGGGGCACTTTATGTAGCAGAAGTCTGATTGAAAAAGAATCAGCAGGCCTTTTGCTCTTTTAAGGCCTTCAAGTGCTTTAGAAAAACAGTTAAAACAATTCAGTTTACTGGACATTCTACATACCTTAAGTAGATTTTCCAGCTCTTGGTTTCAGGCACTTGCTAACAGCAAGATGGAACTTTAAGTCTGAAAGAATAATTTAGACTTGATCAGGAACCTTTTTCAACCAACCAAAATTCAGTTAGTCACATACCTGATAACAATGAATGCAAATAGCTTAACAGTGACCCCAGAAATATTAAAACAATTTTCCAAATGAAGAGACTATATGACAGTCAGTTGGGGTACCTCTTGTTTTAGGATACCTACCAGAGACAGAAGTGAATGCCTTACAGAGTACTGGAGTGTGTTGTTGACAGCACTGTGAAGGTGGCAAAAAAAAAAAAAAAAAAAGCTGGAGACTTTGCCCTTATTATTTCATGATTTCAAGGTTTTAGATGAATAGGCCCTGATGAAACCATAATAGTCTATATACTTTTATGTTAATTTCATGCGCATGTGAATCACATGTATACCACAAAAGAAGCCCCTTATTGCTAAATGAGAGCTCTAGGTGCTACAACACTACAAATATCAGTAGAAGAAGGAGAAAGGCTCCCTGAAGAGAATCTGAAAAAGTATCTAGTGAGAAGAAATGGTTAATCACCCTGTACAATAACTGTAATTCTTCACAATCTGTCCCCTATGGGTGCTCTACTCAGCTATGCTTGTGCTCCCTGCAGCTTTGATGGCAGATTTCTCAAGCAGTGCATCCATTTGGCCCATGCATGTGTGCTGGTCAGCTTCATGCCACGTCCTGTTAATACATAGAACTGTGCAGGCCAACTGTCCTCCAATTTCGTCTCTTATTATGACGCTCCATACATACCAGAGAACACTGAAGCAGTGAGGAAAGAAAGGAGATAGTGGAGCACCCACAGTTACACACATCTTAAAAAGCTAGTTATTGCACAGGGTGAGTACCCATTTCTTCTTCTTTGAGTAAGGTCTCTATTGGTAATCCCCTCAAAGTGATTATTGAGCAGTTTCCCCTAAAGTGGAAGGGACTCCAGAGTCCAGTACAGAAGAAAGTACAGCCAAGCCAAACGTATATTATGAGTTACTACTGCGTAGCATGCAAAGAATGTGTTCATAGAAGCCCAGGTAGCAGCCTCACAAATTTCAATAATGGGAATGTTTTTGAGAAATGCCATGAAGGAGGTAATACACCTCACACAGTGAGTTTGTATGTCCAAAGGTGCTTGAATATTACAAAATAATGGGGGGGAGAATCTTCCTGAAGGGTTTGGTTCTATTCAGATAGAAATGCTCTCCAGATGTCAATGGTATACAATAGTACCTCTTGTTTATCTAGGTGAAGTTTAGGGTGGAAGACAAGCAGATGAATGGGTTGGTTAACATGGAACTGGGAAGAAAACAGGTAAAAATTTGGGGTGAGGTTGCAACATGACTTTGTCCGTTAAAAATACTGTAAAAAGGGGGGGTGCCATAAGCATTCCTTTTTCCCCTACCCATCATGCCAACACAATGGCTATCAGGAATGCTGTTTTCATTGATAAATGAACCAGCAAGGAGGTAGCCATCACTTCAAATGGTGGCCTTATAAGGCATTTAAGAACTAGACTGGGGTTCCCAAATCAGAGTAGGACACTTCACTGGCAGATAGAGATTTCTGAGCCCCATGAGGAACCTAGCTGTTAATGAATAGCCAAAAATGGAATAACCCATTATAGGAGAATGGAGAACCATAATGGCAACCAAGTGTACTCTAATGAAAATCAGTGACAGCCCTAAACTTTTTAGTTTTTGAATATAGTTCAATATATCTGGAAGCAATGAGGTCTTCGGTAGAATACGTATAAAGATCATGCCAACAAACAAATCTCTCTCATTTTTCAGAGTAAGTGTAGTGAGTAGACTGGTCTCTGCTGTGGAATACTACTCTTTTTACCTCTTCTGAGCCGGATGTCTCTAATCCTGTGAACTAGCAACCAACCGTGCTTTGACACGAAGCACTACAAGATTACGGTAAAGGATCTTCCTGGGAGAAGAGATGTGGAGATGGCTGGAGAGTGACTGATGAGCAAACAGCCACCTGTATCAGGTAAGGAAAGCATGTTTTCTCAGACAGGTTGGAACTATTACAATGCCTTTTTTTATTTTGACCAGGACTTTGGCTAACCGAGGAGTTGGTGGGAATGCTTACAGTAGATCTGATGAGCAATGAAGGTGTAAGGCAACCCCATAGGGATCAATGACCCAGTCTGCCTCTGGAGCAAATCTGGGCACATCTCTTGTTTATCGTTGTAGCATACAAGTCTATCTGGGGGATGCCCCATTGTCAGAATACGTGGTGCAACATGCTGAAGTATTTTCCAATCATGATCTTGGAAGAAATAACTGCTGAGAGTATCCACAGTCACATTCTGAACTCCTGAAAGATAGACTGCTGTGATGATGATTAGACTGCATATGCATGAATTCCAAAGCTTGATAGCCTTGGCTCAGAGGGAAGGGGAACATTTGTCATAGAGCATGACTCTGAATTCACTGCCTTCAGAGGTGGCTCAGGACTGTTTATTCACCAAACAGATGCTGTTTAAATATGTTACATTCCATACTCACTTCATAAAAAATTCCCTCAATTGATTTAAAGACCATCAGTGTGTGTGCAGGAGTAGCCATTTGTATGCCCTTCCCCAATGATCCTCATAATGACTACTGCTTCCCTGCTAGAATGGAGAATTCATATGGACTCTCCTACAGTACAGGGCAAGTTGATGTCACAAGAGACCACACTACACATCAATCTCCTGGAACTCATAGCAATCAGATATGCTTGTTTCCAATTTCTACCACTAATCAAGGGCAAGTGCATAAGGCTAAAGATGGGACATGTCATGCATGTTTTCTATCAACTGGCAAGGCTGAGCAACTATTGGTTGCTATGTGCCACAACAACTGTGAAGACAGTTCTGACTGGCATTTGGGGGCTGAGCTGGATTGTATTGCTTATGCTGGAAAAAGCCACAAATCTTTGCAGAGGAAGGTAAGTACTTGCTATTATTGAATTGAGATGAGCACTTACGAATTCTACATTTTGCCAATGGGTCAAAGTGGATTTTTGAGCGTTCAACTATAGGCCCAAGTTCAGAAGGAAATCTATAGCTTCAAAAGTTGCATGTAAAAGTCAGTTCCAAGGAGCAGTCAGCCAATTGCCCAGGAAAAAGAACACTGAAATACCTTTCCTGCAGAGCTGCACTGCTAATACTGACATGACTTTCAAAAAGACCTTTGGGGCAAATGAAGGTGACACAGAGCATCCTGTTCTGGAAGTGGTAAAACATAGCAATTGTTTGTGAGATGTGTGGATCGCAGTATGGAAATACGCATCAAGGTTGAGGGCTGAAAACCAATCTCTTTGATCTAATGAAGGAATAACCACCACAAGTATCACCATTTTGAATTTTTGTGACTTTACGTAAGTGTTGAGTAGCCTCAAATCAAGGACAGATCTCTAATCACCATTCTTCTTTAGTACCAGGAAGTACCTGAAATAAATCCCCTTTCCTCTGCGCTGCATGGGATCTGGTTCTATAGCACCCAAATGTAGAATAGAGTCTATTTCTTGCTTCACGACAGTGGTTCCTAAAGAGAGACAAGAAAAGGAGGTTGATTGGTGGAAAAGAGGGCAGCATAACCTGTGGAAATACATCACCAAAACTCACTTGTCTCTAGAGATCAACTCTAAAGCCCAGTTGAAGTGATAAAAGCGGTCGCCAAGAGGAGGAGAGCAGATGAATTGCTGCAGCTGGCAAAGATGAGGATGGTAATTCAGCCTGTCAAGCTGCTTTAAGATGGAAGAGTGAAAGATGGAAGGTTGAGAGGTGGATGGTTTCCTTTTTTGGAATTTCAGTCTCTTCTGATGAGGTTCATATGACCTCTGGGAGATCAGGCATTGGGCAGGACAAGAACTCTGAGCCATCTGGAACTTGCTAATCCTTCTCTTATAGGTAGGCATGTAGCTCCCAAGAGACTACAAAGTAACCCTGGAGACCTTTAAATGTGGGCAGAGATTGGTCCATTCTGTCCACAAAACACCCACCAAAAGATTTAGTTTTTGATTTAGTTGGGGATGGTCCTGATTTAAATTTAGACCCACAAAATAATCATAGCCAGATCAAGCAGAAGTTGACTAGCAGGTCTGTTCTAAACAAAGGAATGTGTGCTCCACTTAATTTGCATTTAAGCAGTAAACACAGTCATCAAGCAGGAAGAGGGGACAGACAAAGCTCTAACTGGTTGAAAAAACCAACGGGAAATATCCTTCCCTATAGACACTGCCTCCTGAATCTCAGCTGGAAATGCTTTTCAAGACTGAGACTAATACTGTAAAAAGAAGGAACAAACACACCAACGCACCCTTTTTTCTCCCCCTGCCCACCACATTCATGGCAACTAAATCCACAAACGAAACATTCACTGGATTCTAAGAGAAAGTGTCCTGACCCAAATGGTTTAGTCAATAAGACAGCTTAAAGTATTGGTGAAAAACATTGCTTAAAAAACTGATACTGTCAACATTTTAACTTTATTTTCATATAACCATTTCTGACTTTTTTGCCTCATTACTTGTTGCCAAAATCTCTCTTCTTTGGAATTAATAAACTTGTTTTTGTTGTTTTGTCTAATCCAGTGTTTAAAGTGAGGGTCTGTGACACTCTAATTAGGGTGGCAAGCTGTGTGCATATTATTTCTATTAAAGAAGTAACCAACTGCATATAAACTTGTACTGTACAGGAGAGGGCTAGGCAGTATAATACATACACTTCTGGCAGAAAATCGAAGACTAGAAATGTGTTGTTATCATACTGTGGTATAACCAGGGCAAGTAAGAGCGAAGGTGTGGCTGGCTGGCTGCAGCTCACACAAGACGGTGGTGAAAGTGACTTGCTTGCTGGAAGCTATTCGTAAGCCGTTCAGGCTGGAGACTACAGCAACCAACAACTGTAAAGGACACTCCAGGTTAGAGGGCGGGGTGACACAGCTATGTATTAGTCTGGAGACTGTACCCTTGTAGAGACACTATTCAAACAGCAAGCATTTGTTTCCTCAAGGTATATGTACAAGCAGAAGAGCCAGTCTACGTTTTAGCTAATTTTACAAACGTACACAAATAAATCTCAGAACAAAAGTGAGAGTCTAGTTCAAAGGGTTGTTCTTTTTTCAGGATGTGATTGTAGCAGTTTAAAATGAAAGTGCCGTATCAGCCATAAGCTAATTAGTGTGACATTAATATACTTCACTTTTAAAACAAAACAATTGAAGGGGGTTTTTTCGGTGTGGCACCACATTGTCTATTATTGCTAAAGGTAGCACAATCCTGCACAGCAAATGCAGAAAAGCTGCATTCAGTAACACAAGGTGTTTTATAATTTGATTCAGTGCATAATCATGAGTGTTTGTGAAAGAAATCGTGACTTTCCCAAAACTACTCTATGATCTTTTATTCACCTTAAGCAGAACAGTCATGTACAGCACAAACACTCTTGACCCTGCCTTCGGTTCTTTGGCCAGTCAGCTAACCTAATGCAAAGGCTGTGAGACTGAATGGCTTGAGACCACTAACCCCAATTTTCCTTAGAGCAAATCTGCTAATTTAATCTATGATTCATGATGTAGGACGGGGATGAAGGTAAAAGGATTACAGTATACTGAACAGGGAACATAGCCCATCCTTGTTTACTAAATCTTTTGATGGGTTTTTTGTGGACAGCATGGACCAATCTCTGCCCACATTTAAAGGTCTACAAGGTTACTTGCATTCTCTTGGGATCTATACACCTGCCAATACCAGAGGTAGCTTTGGCTAGATAGTCCTCTTTGGCCAGATAGTCCTCTTTCTCACCCTCTATCTTTAGTCACAAGATATTAGGGGGAACCCTTCATGCCTGTGGGGATTCACACTGCTCAACTAAGTGTGCTCTTTCCTTCTACACTGTACTCCGTCTAGACTGGTCTGTGGTTACCAAGCAGTACTACACAGAGAGCTATATCAGGGAAGGGAATGATAGTTAAGGCAAAGGGCTCACACTATATCCTGCAGGGATAGCTCCAACTCCTACGCTGCCCAAGAACAAAGAAAATGTGTGTGAGAGATGGTAAATATTTGAAGTATAGAAAGAAAGAAAGAAAGAAAGAAAGAAAGAAAGAAAGAAAGAAAGAAAGAAAGAAAGAAAGAAAGAAAGAAAGAAAGAAAGAAAGAAAGAAAATTCACAAAAAGGTAGAAAAGAGAACAGTAAAAGAGAAAACCTGAGGAATGGGTGGTGAAAAGAGAGACATTTTTCTTTCCTCTCCTGTTGTGTGTGTCTACATGAGAAAGAGATCAAAAAAAGGAAGAAATATTTTAAAAATTAAAAAAAATCATAAGAGTAACCCTAACTCTAATCCTAACCCTAAATTCTAATGAAAAGATTCATAAAAGCTACAAAATGGAACCCCCAAAAAAGTGAGAGAGAAAAGTATACACATATTCAAATCCGTACATGAAATGTCTATCAATGCTTAATAGCTTGAAAATTCATCTTTGAGGTCACAAAAAAACAATATATGCACATTTTCTCTTCCTCTCATACCAAGATATAAAAATATATGAAAAACCAAGTACACTGAATACATATCCTGAATTTTTAACTTAACAAAATACTATTCTTTTAAAACACTCTCACAAAAGAGAATATTCCTCTCTGCATACTTACAGAGATCCCAAGAGTTCTTTGAGCACAGAGAATCATAGGACTTGAAGGGACTTCAAGAGGTCTTCCAGTCCAGAACCCTGCACTCTCAAGGCAGGACTAAGTATTATAATCCATCCCTGACAGGTATTTGTCTAACTGTCTCTCAAAAATCTCCAATGATGGAGATTCCACAGTCTCCCTAGGCAATTTATTCTAGTGCTTAACTATCCTGATTGGAAGTTTTTCCTAATGACCATCCTAACCTGCAATTGCTGCAATTTAAGACCACTGCTCCTTGTTCTATCAACAGAAGTTAAAGTGAACAATTTTTCTCCATCCTCCTTCTAATGACCTTTCATGTACTTAAAAACTGCTACATCCCCTCTCAGTCTTCTCTTCTAAAGACTAAACAAACCGAAACTTTTCCAATCTTCCTCACAGGTCATGTTTTCTAGACCTTTAATCATTTTTGCTGCTCTTCTCTGGGCTTTCTCCAATTTGTCCACATCTTTTCTGATATGTGGTACTCAGAACTGAACATAATACTCCAGTTTAGATCTAATCAGCATGGAGTTAAAGCTGAAGAATTACTTCTAGTGTATTGCCAACAACAGTCCTGCTAATACATCCCAAAATTGTTTGTTTTCTTTGCAAGTGTTAAACCATTGACTCATATGTACGTTGTGATACATTATGATCCTCAGAACCCTTTCTGCAGTACTCCTTCATAGGCAGTCTTTTCCCATTGTGTATATGTGCCACTGATTGTTCCTTCCTAATTGGAGTACTTTGCATTTGCCTTTATTGAATTTCATCCTATTTACTTCAGAGCATTTCTTCAGTTTGTCCAGATCATTCTAAATTTTAATCCTATCCTTCAAAGCACTCGCAACCCTTCCCAGCATGCTACCATTCACAAACTTTGTTAAGTATACTCTTGATGCCAGTGGTTCCCAACCCTTTTGGCTCAAGGGCCACAGATACCATTTTTACAACCCTGAAGGGCCACCAGTTTCCACCAGCACACTGCCCACCCACCATCTCCACTGCAGCCAGACAGAAGGAGTTCAGCGAGGAGGCTGCATCCTCTCTGATCTCCTGACTTCCTGGCTGTAGGAGAGAACTGCACACATCTTGTAGTCCTTTGTGTTCACTTGAGTCCCTATGCAGTGGCTCCCTTCTGCAGCCAGAGGGACAGAAAATCAGGGCTCCTCTCCCTCTGGCTACAGCAAAGACCCCAGCACCTATGGACCCAGGCAGAGCACTTTCCCATACTTCCTGTTACAGCCAGGCAGAGGGGAGCATTGATCTCCCATCCCCTTGGCTGCTGCATGGAGCTTGCACCAATCTTTTAGCTCTGTGGCAATGTTATCAACCCACATTCTTATGCAGTGACTTCCTTCTGCAGAGGAGCCACGGGCCACTTTAAAAGTCCCTGTGGGCCACAGGCTGGAACCACTGCACTATGCCATTATCTAAATCATTGATCAAGATATTGAACAGAACCTGGCTCAAAACTGATACTTGCAAGACTCCACTCGATATGCTCTTGCAAGCTTGACTATGAACACTGATAACTGCTCTCTGGGAATGGTTTTCCACCCAGTAAGATGGATGCATAACTCCATCTAAGTTGCATTTCCCTAGTTGGTTGATGAGAATGTCACGTGAGCCAGTAAAAAAAGCCTTTGGAAAAGTCAAGGTATACCACATCCATTGCTTTCCCCCCATCCACAAGGCTTGTTACCCTGTCAAAGAAAGCTGTTAGGTTGGTTTGACCTGATTTGTTCTTGACAAATCCATGCTGATTATTACTTATCACCTTATTATCTCCTAGGTGTCACAAACTGATAGCTTAATTATTTGGTCCTTTATCTGCTCCGTTACCTTTCCAGATACTGAAGTTAAGATGTCTAGTGTATAATTCCCTGGGTTATCTTTATTCTCCTTTTTCTAGATTAACACTATATGCCTTTTCCCAGATTAACATTATTTGCCCTTTTCCGGTCCTCTAGAATCTCTCGCATTTTCCATGACTTTTTGAAGATAATTGCTAATGGCTCTGGTATCTCCTCAGTCAGCTCTTTGGTATTCTAGGAGGCTTTTCATTATGCTCTGGTCATGTGTGAAGACATCTAACTTGTCTAAGGCCTTGCCTACACTAGAGTTTTGCCAACACAAGTTATACCAACTATCAAAAACCACTATAATTACAACGGAGTCTTGTGGCACTTTTAAAGACTAACAGATTTATTTATCGCATGAGCTTTCGTGGGAGAGAATCCCACGTCGTCAGACGCTTTGAAGATGGGAAATTACATCACTTGCACGTTCATACGACGATCTTCCTCCTGGCAAAGCACATCCACAGTTGGAGTTCCAGCGTCAGCGGTGAAAGCTATGCACTATGGGTAGCTATCCCACTGTTACTCAGCACCTTCTGCAGCTAGGAGTTGTGGGAAAGGCAAAGCAGATCGCAGTGCATCATGGGTATGGGCTCAACATCGCATAATGCAGTTTTTTTCTGCCTCATGATTCTATGGGTTTTCAACTGTGTTTCATGCCATTTTTCTACAGACCATTTACTGTCATCTCTGTCTGAAGAGGATTCTCTACTACGCTCCACTGCTATGAACACATTGTGGCTGGTCATGCAGTAAATCATGAGCTTCCAATCTGAACACAATTCTGAGGTGCATGACCTGATGTGCACCATGGTAAGAAACAATGCCAATCACTTTTAACATTCACGGAGCAGCTGCACACAACAGATTGTTGCCATTAGACTCAGGAAACAAGCACTAAATAGTGGTTTGGCATTGTTATGCAGGTAGGGATTGTCGACCAGTGGCAGAACAACTCTGAAATGCCGAAAGCCACCTTCTTTGAATTGTGTGTGGAGCTCACCCCAGCACAGTGGAACAAGGACACTAAAATGAGAGCTGTCCTACCTACGGAGAAGCGTGTGTCAATCACTATGTGGAAGCTGAGAACTCCAGATTGCTATCGGTCAGTCACGAAACAATTTAGAGTCAGGAAGTCCACTCTTGGGGCTGCATTAACCCAAGTGTGCAAAACCATTAATTGCATCCTACTATGAAGAGCTATGACTCCTAAAAATATGCAAGCAATAGTGGATACAGCTCCATTCTTGCTTCCAGCAGCCTCAGTTACTACTTGCAGGAAGACTCCAACACACTCCCAGTCCTGCAAGTAGTAACTAAGGCTGCTGGAAGCCAGAATGTAGCTGCCGACTGGCTGCTGGGGTAACAGCTGCTAAACCAGGGCAAAAACACAAAAGGTGTGACCTGCAGGCTTGTTGTCATCATCTCCGGTTGAGAGCTACAGCAGCCAATCTTGGAGAAGAACCCAGGATTGCAGGGTAAGTGCTAACAACCCCTCAGCGGTCTGGAAAGCACCCCAAACCCTACAACAGTGATACATAAACAGGATTAAAATATACGTACACAAACATGAACAATAAATCAACTTCAATAATCTGCTCTCTAGGGGTAATTTAATTTTTACCTCTTCTAATTGTGTTGATATATTTCTTCAAACCTTTCCTAACCAGTACGGTCTTTTGCCATTTGCATTGTATTGTATTCTTCATGCGATGTTGCCTGGAACTCCAAGGAGCAGGGACAATTGTTTTTTAATCTGTTTATAAAACTACATGTATTCCTCTATTGTTAAATAAACAAAAACTGGAAGTTTACTTCTGCACCAAGAATTTAAATTATATCTTAGTCTTAGGAAACATTTAATTATGCATAACTAAATTTTAACAGCCCTTTATGCAAGAAAACGAAGTCAGTTATGGGTTCCAACCAAAACATAAGGCTCCTTCAAAATCATTGATGTGTAGAGTCTTAAGTCCAGAAGGGACCATTAGATCATGTAGTCTGACTTCCTTTGTAACAATGGCCCTTAAACGTCACCCAAATTACCTTTGTCAGAAAGGAATCCAGTCAAGACCTGAAGGCTTCAAGAAATGGAAAATCCACACTTACCTTCACTGTTAAAAAATTGTGCCTATATCTTATTTGAATTTGTTCATCTTAGAAACCATGGCCACCTAAATGCCCATCAAAAAGATAGACTTTACAGCACATCCAGAAAATTAACACATCTAGTCACCATCAGACCGAAAAGGGAAGCAAAATCTTTGCCCCACACTGAGAATTATTCAGCAGGAGCTCCCTCTTTTTGTGTGAATGTAATAAAGAAACACAGGGAAAGAAGCTACTTCATAGGTAACTGGGTCCGAAACCATTTAGAACTATTGCAATTAATACCAGTAGCCTGAACTGCACTTCCACTTTAATAAGACCCTCCACAGTCAAAATCTTGCATTAAATAACACAAAGAAAAGAGTGATGTCCGCCACCATCCTGAGCATTATGCAACAAAAAAAGTGGATCAGATATAAATCAAAAGTGATGTTTAATTTTCCAGAAAGTAACTTCTTAATCAAATTCTCATCTTTGAGCATAATCATATTTAAATTAAGTCTTTAAAAAGGTCAGACTTACACAGTGTAGATGTAAAATACCCCTATATGCATATGCACATGCACACACTTACTCCTAGGTATCATCCATTTAACTTTAATTTTGACTGTCCTCCAAATCCTACTCACCACTTCTGACTAGCCTTCCAACACCGACCTCAACTCAATCTCTCCTACCCTTTCACCTGACCTTGATCCCTCTAGCTATCAATATTATAAGACTTAAAAGAATGAGCTACTAATAAAAAAATTTACATGGTTTATAACTAAATTAAATATAAGTTATTTTACTGTTGTAAACCACATCCTCCCTATACATCCATCCTTATAATCTGCTATGCTATCATAAGGCTAATGATCTTTCTTCCACTTCAGACAGAGTTTTTTTACCATATACCTCAAAGAGAGCTTGACTCAGTCTCTCAAATGCAAGATCCCAATGCAAACCTCTTTTATTTGGCTACAAAGAGCCACATACACAGACTGAGTTGCAGAAACCCAAACTCGAGTCATTTAATAGTAGTACTCAGACGAAAGGGGAAGGGACCATAGGGATATGAAAACTGAGGATAAATATCAATATTTCTTCCAGCTGTGAGCATTTGCAGTTATTTTCAGTTGTGCTAGGAAAAAACCACACACACACACTTTAAAATAGTGTCTATAAATACACTTAGCAATCAGCCTTCCTTTTTTGCTCAATCAAATTAAATTAAAAACCCAAAAATCATTAGGTAAAATTCTGAATTTCAAAGGTACACAAGAAATCAATACAATAGGAATACGTATATTCATTCGTCACATCAAGATTTAAACTTCAGTAGCTAGTCTGACAAAACACTTTTAGCAATTGATTAAACAGAAGCTACCAGATAGCACAAACCATGTGGAAAAGATGTTTTGGAGGATTTTTTTTTTTTAAAGCAACATGCAATTTGCCAAACCTTGAAGGCTTACATGAGTTTCATAAATTTACCTCTTAGCTCAGCCCTTTGGCTTGAAGATAACTCTCTATACTTTGCAGTATACTTCAAAATATGCCTTTTCTAAATCTGCCTGGAACCCAAGTTATCACTACCTGCACTGGAAAGCACCCTTCTAGCTGCTGCATAGACTTCCCCCAGGATGTTAACTCAAGAGGCTTCTGCATCTATTGAGATTTACAAGTCTGAGATTTGTTAAACCATAGGAGTTAAAGAAAAGACCTGTTAGATAAATGAGTCCATTCTCCTGTTTGAGTTCTCTCAAATACAGGATGTATCATTATAAGTTTCTGGTAAAGGCCACAATGGGATAAACGTCACAAAAGTAAAAGATGATAATCCAGATTTTAAACTTGAGTCTACACTTACATTTATCAAGACACTGAAAAATGTAATTATCTAATCTCAGTAGTGAATTCCGTCCCTCGAATGACTTAATACTTGATCATCAGTGGTGTTCTGCATGTCACTTCAAAACAAACTCCCTTTCTAATGCATTTGAGAGGAAGCCTCTGATGTTACGTCAGAAGTGAGAGCTTGCATATTTTAAGACTAAAAAAAAAATTGGTATAAAGTCAATGCACACCAAGGAAGGATATTCTCAGCAAAAATTTAACCTGTTATTTTGAAATCAGCAATGCTAACAATTGCATAAAAGCAATATTCATTACATGAACTGCATCACTAGATGGTTTCTACCTTTCTTTCGCCATGAAAATACACAAGAGAAACTATAAAATGGTCACTAATGTAATTGTTTGCAGAAATATGAGCATTCACACCAGTCTAAAAATCAATTGGGAAATAACAGAGCTAGAAACATTCAGATTCAGAGAGTATCTCCAAAGAACATGATATCATTTAAGGCAGGGTCTCAAACTCAAATAACCACGAGGGCCACATGAGGACTAGGATATTGGTCCAAGGGCTGCATCACTGAAACCTTTTCATACAACAGTTTTTAAAACCCTGATGGGTCACCAGTTTATTTTATTAAAATTAAATTAAAAAAATTAATTAATTGAATTCAAAGCGATTGTAAAAATTAATTAATTTGGTTTAATTAATTGAATTTGAATGTATTTTTAATTGACATTTATGTTAGAAAGGTTTTTTTAAACACCTTTTTAAAAAGGTTTTTAATTAAAATTAAATTTTGAAAGGTTTTTTAGAAAGAAAGAAAGAAAGAAAGAAAGAAAGAAAGAAAGAAAGAAAGAAA
>ML685784.1:24552893-24591365 GCA_007922175.1 Pelusios castaneus
GAACGGAAAGGAGGCAAGCTCCACAGGGGTGGCCGTGTGGGGCGAGCCCAGCAGAACGCGCTGGGGCACTTTTAAAGACTCGCCCACTGATTTATGGCGTGAGCTTTCGTGGGCTCGCCAAGCACCTGAGGAAGCGGGCTGTTGCTCCCACGAAAGCTGAGGCTCAGACAAGCAAAGGGGTGAGCCCCGAAAGCCCCGTGGGGCTCCTGGAGAGAAAGGCGGAGCGCGCTGTTTGGAGATGGCCCCCCGGGACTGGAAGGAAACAGGCTCTGGTTACAGGGGGGCTGCAGCCTGGCTTCGGGTTTGGGTTAAAGGAAAACCCCGGGAAGCGGGCGCCCCCGCCAACGGCTCTGGCCCCGGGGCCGGGAAAATCAAGGCGCCCCACGCCGCCCCTCAGACACCCCAACCCGCCCCGCCTTTGTTTACTCGCCCCCCGCATCCGCCCACCTCGCCGCGCTCCACAGCCGGGCCGGGCCGACGCCCCCTCCGGGAAGGCCACGCGCGGGCCGCCCCACCCAGCCGGCGCGAACGGGGGGCTCGCGCAGCAGCGGCGGGGCTTCTCCCCCTCGGGGGGCGGGCGCGCGCCCGAGCCAGCGCCGCCGGGGGAGGCACCCCCCCCCCCGCGCGCGCGCGCGCCCCGTTACATAACTCGGGCTCGCGCCGACCGTTGGGACTCACCGGCCTGAGGGGCGCGAGCGGCCGCCAAGTTGAGTCGCCTCCGTCCGCCGAGGGCCCCGGCTCACCCTCCCCCGCCCTCCCCGGCGCGCTGCACCATGGGATACGCCGCGGCTGCCCCCTCGCTCGCGCGCTGCTGCCATGGCAGGGAGGGACGGGTCAGCGCGCGGGAACACCCCCCGCGCGTGCAGGGGGCTAGCCAGGGGCACCCCCTTCTCAGTCCGCACGGGCCACCCCAATGGTGCACGCCTCAGGCAGTGACCTCCAGCCTTCCTTCCCTCTCGGCTGGAGACAGACCTGCCCGGGAGGGGAGAAGATGGAGCATCTGACGAAGTGGGATTTTCTCCCACGAAAGCTCATGCGATAAATAAATCTGTTAGTCTTTAAAAGTGCCACAGGACTCTGTTGTTTTTTGCACGGGCATCCTCTTTGGAAAGTAAACCCATTGTTTTGCAGGCTCTCCCCCAGCAAATCTCAGCCTCAGGGGTGAATTCCCTCTCCCTTTTGGGCTCGGCTGCTGGCATGGTCACCGATTGCACCCCGCGCTTCCAAGCATCTGTGGGATTTTTCGCCCACGAAAGCACATGCGATAAACAAATGTGTGAGTCTTGTAAAGTGCCACCAAACTCTTGTTTGTTTTGCTGAACTAGACTAACACGGCTCCTCCTCTGGAGCCGCATTTTGCAGCATTCCTAGGATTTCTCGCTCCTGCACATCTCGTTACCTCCCTCCATCTGCAGTTTCAAGATTGGGACACCTATCTTTTTAAAAAAAAATCTAGTTATTATATGGCCATCAGGCCAGTACCCATAGCATCTCTTTGATGTACTTATTTCCACAACATCCCTGTGAGGTACTATCATCCCCATTTATGTATGGAGAACTGAGACACAGGGAGACTGAATAACTTGCTCAGGGGCATACAAAGAAATCTGCGAGGGAACAGAGAAGTTAACCCCTATTTCCTGGTTACCTGTCTATTGTCCTTTCTTTTGGATCGTTGTTCCTGTCCCCAGCAGCTAATACAGTAAGTCAGGGGTCAGCAACCCTGGGCACGTGTGTCAAACATGGCACAAACGCCCATTCAGAGCAGCATGCAGGGCTCCTGGCCCTGTGGCTGCTCTCCCCTGCTAGCCATGCTTCCCCAGCAGGGCCTGGAGCCACACACGGGCAGCAGATCCTGATGGGCCCTCCCCCACAATGGCCCCAGGTCCTGCTGGGGGGCAGCAGAAGCATGCACAGCTCTTATGGCCTCCGACCTTGCTGGAGGGCGGGGTCAGCAGGGAAAAGGAGCCACTGTGCATGGCACTTCCTGTCCCTTGCTGGCCCCACCCTCAGCACCTGCTGGCCCCGCCCCTGGCACCTGCTGAGGGTGCAGGGCGTGGGGCTGGCACAGGGGCTGGAAAAGGTTGCCGACCCCTGTAATAAGTTAAGGACAGGACTTATGTATAAACAACTTCACCTCCCAAAGTTTTATTTGTGGTGCAAAATCGTACTTTTTGATTAGTTATTGTGAGCAAATTGGTATAAAATCCTAGACAAATAGAGATGTTTTGCATGATTATTGAAAAACTATAAAACAATGTAATCCATGTAGACTTAAAACTGGATGTGGAATAATTAGTCACCAATTATCATTTGTTTTGTATCACTGTAGTACCTACAAGCCCAAGTCCTAGAGCAGGAATCTATTGTGCTAGGCACTGGACAAATACAGAACAAACAGAACAGAGTCTTTACCCCCAAAAGCCTGCAATCTAAATATAAAACTAGAGCCAACCGATAGATACAGACAAATGAGGAGTAAAAGTAAACAATGAAACGGTATTGGTCATCATAATAGGTAGTTGTTTCAGTATACTAACCATAACTATGGTTATGGTTTTCGCAGACATCCTGGCAAATGGATTTAAGGAGGAATTTGAAGGAGAAAAATGAAGTGGCTTTGCAAAAGTTGTCAGGAAACTGCTCCCATGCATGAGGGGCAGCATAGGAAAAAGCACGAAAGTACTTGTTGGAAAATTTAACAAATGGGTGGTAGTCAACAGTTCAATAGTGAATTGGAGGTGGGAGGTAGGGTGGGGATAAGCAATATATAGCTTTAAAAATGAAACAAAGGAGCTTATATTGCAACAGAGAAGGGGGAGCCAGCAGATAGATGTTAAAAAAAAGCAATGACATAGTCAAAATGAGGGATTAGGGAAATGTTCTTTACAGCAGCATCTGGAATGGGCTTGAATGGGGCAAGATTGTATTTGTCAAGGCAAAAGAAAGTGATTTGGTAGTAATCGATGTGCTAGATGACGAAAGCCTGGATGTGAGATGGATAGGAAAGGCCATATCTTACACATGTTAGGCAGAAAGAATCATCAGGATTTTTAAAAATAGCCTAGATGTGAGGACCTTGAGAAAGGTCTGTGTTAAAGTTGACACCCAGGTTATGGGCTTGAGTGACAAGCAACATGGTGCTACTGTCGACAGTGATCAAGAACTGAGGTAATGTGAAGGGTTTTGGGGGGAGCTCTTAGTTTTAGCCAAGATGAGTTTGAGATGACAGACATCTACCAGGATATGTCAGGAACTGTCCGAGATTTTTATTTGGACAGGGACAGAAGAAGACAATTCGGGGATACAGAGATAGATCTGTGAGTTGTCAGTATAGAGATAGCTGAATTTGTGTTTGCAAATGAGGTTATCCAGAGATAAGGTACAGAGGGAGAAAAAAAGGGAACCAAGGACAGAGCCTTGAGGAGCCCCCACAGTAAGTTGGTGAAGAGGATCCTCCGAGGATACACTGAAATGGCAATTTGAGAGGGAGGAGAACCAGGAAAGGGCAGAATCATAGAAGCCATAGGGGGACAAGATTTCAAAAAGAAGAATGTGGTATATGGTGTTGAAGGTGGCTGACAGGTTAAAGTCAAAAAGGATATTATGAATGGAGCACTGGTTATGAGTATTGTCTAGGAATAGGTCATTAGAGACATTGGTGATCAGTTTCAGTGGCATGCAGGGGAAGGACACGGGATTGGAGATGGTCTAAGGGAAATGGACGAGAGGAACTCCAGACAGCAATAATAGAAAATACTGTCACTGAGCTTAGAGATGAAATGGAGAAGATGGGGCAGTAGTTGGATTGGCAACTAGGGCCAAAGGTGTTTTTTTGTTTTTTGTTTTTTTAAGATAGGATAGACTAGCACAATATTGCTTGTATTGTGAGTGGGGGAAAGCCAGACACAAGTGAGATCAGGAGAGGGAATGGGGTTACTTGGGCAAATGGAGGTATTTGAGGAAGACAGCAGATGAACGATTTGTGTCTCACAGAGGAAAATTAGAAGAAGCTAATAGGAGCAGGAGAAAAGAAAGGAGAGGGACATGGTCACATTGTATTTTATCAATTTTCGCTGGGAAGAAGTCAGTGAGATCCTGTGTGGAGAGAGAGGCAGATGCAGGAGGAGCAAAGGATTTGAGAAGTGAGTCAAAGAGGGCAAAAAGGCGACTAGACAGATGTCTACAGAGATTTACTTTGTAGAAGAAAAAAAACCTGCCCTTCTGTCAGTAGTAAAAATGATCCAGAAGTGTGCTGAAAATACTGTTTTCAAGTTTTTATTATATATTACATTTAAATTTCACAGGAAATAAGCGTAGGGATTTATTTAGAAACATTTAAACATTTCATTATTATGGGTTAATATGAAAAAAATATTCAACACAGCAAGGTCCAACAGCATCTAACACACAACTTCAAAGGCAGCTGTCGGGCCACTGGTTGAAATGTCTGTGTCGACTAACAAAGAGCCATATGCCACTGCAAAAAGCATCCTTCAGAAATTAGTATCTGGGCCACTTGGCACATATGTCCCTTGTAACCCTTCTGCAAAAGAAAGGCTTTTGAATCCTTTATTTTAATTTTATTTCTTTGCCCTATAGAGCATCGATCGTAATTAATCTTTATAAGATTTCAAAAGTCTAAATTACAAAATAATTTGATTCTATCTAGCATGTCTTTAAAATAATGATCTTTATTAAGGATGAGATTGTCCTTAGCCCTTGCACAAAATAAATATATACCATATTGTAACTATTTACCAAGATATTGGCTGGGGGAGGGGAACCATACATGGTAGCACATTTGGGAATAGGAGACAGCTGTATACAGGCGTAATGTTGAAAGCAGAATATTACATTACTGAGTGACTTGATTGTTTTAAAACTGGCCAGCAACTCCATTGTTCTAAATCTACTATATTTTAAAGATATTTTGAGTTTAAAAAATTGAAAGATGCTAAAGAAAAGTTATTTGATAATTTGTGAACATAAAACTGCTGTTTGCCTTTTGATGTTTCTTGATGTATAATGAACTTTCCAATTAATGATTGATAGACTTTTTAATGATGGCAATGGGCCAGAACCGCAGTGTTACAACGCAACTGAAAACATGGCACCTCCACCATGAAAGAGTTGCAATATCGTGACAAGTTCCAAAGGGGGAGCCGTGTTAGTCTATTGCAGAAAAACAACAGAGTCCTGTGGCACTTTTAAAGACTAACAGATTTATTTATCACATGAGCTTTCGTGGGAGAAAATCCCACTTTGTCAGACGATTTTCTCCCACAAAAGCTCATGCGATAAGTAAATCTGTTAGTCTTTAAAAATATCGTGACAGAGCACTGGTTCAGAACCAGTTCAATAGGACGTGTTCCTTGATGATAACTTTATGCAATGTTTTACATTTTCATTATGCTTTAGAAAATTATTTAGGGCCCACTTCAGTACCAACTGAAGTCAATGGAAAGTTTCCCATTGATTTCAATGGGCTTTTGGTCAGAAATTTAATCCTCATAAAACTCTAAAACATACTGTAGGTAAGTAATATAATCCAAATTTTGTACAGAGAGAATCAGAAATAATGTACCAAAAACCACTTAGGAGCTCCTTTCTCAGTCTGCTAGACCACACCTGATCCAACTTAGCTTGATACATGTCTGGGGAGAAAATCACAGATTTTGTAACAAAAATATTGAACTACTAGTAAATGCTCTAATTATGTTAAAAGTTGAACTGTTTTATACTGCACCTAATTCCATCTTAATTGGATGTAGCATACTAGAATGTACCATCCTAAATGTACCCCAGTATCATGTATGTTACTCTGTTTAAAGGCTTCAGGCTGACTTTTAACAAATCTATCTAATGATTTTTTTTACACTGTTTTGACTTTTACAAAATCCACCATCTACTTAATTTCTCCTGAATTTAGTTTTGTGATGAAGAGCTAAATCCTGCATGCTACATGGAATTACTAGCGTTTTTATTTTCCTTTGTATGGTACGTGAGGGCTTTTAACCATTAAGATATGGAAGACCAACATTCTGGTCTTGGAGACAGGGGAAAAAAATGTGCCAGTAGGGATAAAATATTCTATAAGTTTTGGAAATAGCCAGCCTGGAATTTTGAGTCTATATATGATTTCTACAAAAAGGTCTCCCTGCTACTTTTCATGCTTGACTAACATTTTCATTTGCACCTAGAGGAAAACATGAGAACACAATTGGGACTGTATGTGTATCCAGTCTCCATATAACCTTAGTCTGCCTCTGTCTGGCTAGTGCAACACAGGAAACTAAAATAAAAAAGGCAATTCAAGTAGCAGGAGAGGTGGTGTTTTCAAGCTACTCTACTTGACAGAGTTCTTTCAATTAAAATAATGCAAACGCTATTACCACTTACGATAACAAATAAGGACTGCAGTTAGACTCTGTTAGCCTTCTAATCTATAGTTAACATTTGTCTCTTACACTCCAGCTTTAGAGTCGAATACTTGTAATCATTGAAAGTCTGTTTGTATTTTGTAAAATATCCGATGTACAAAATTATGGGAGCTAGTAATTTTTACCATATTTATGATGTTTTTGTTTTAGGAATATAGCAAAAATGTCTCCTTATTTTTGTCTCCGCATTATAATTAAAGAAACAAATATTTGAATTGAGAAAGGACATGATTGGAGCAAAAGTAAACCAATGGGAGTCCCTAAATGAAGAATCAAAGAAAAGTAGAGCTGGAAGGGAACTAGAAAGGACACTTAGTACTGACCTCTGTATTTAGGTAGACTTGGTCCTGCCTCAACCATTCTTGACAGATGTTTGTCTAATCTGGTCTTAAAAACCTCCTGATTCCATAAGCCCCTTAGTAACCTGTTCCAGTACTAACAATGAAGATTTTCCTAATATCTAACCTAAATCGTCCTTGCTTCAGATTAAACCCGTTACTTCTTGTCCTACCAACAGTTCACAGGGAGAACACATGATCACCATCTTCTTTATAAATGTGAACCTTTGACCTATTTGATGAAGACTGGCTGTTATCAGGTCCCTACCTCCATCTTTTTTCAAGAAATATGCCCAATTCTTCTAGCTTTCCCTCATATGATGCATTTTCTAAACCTTTTATCACTTTTCTGCTCTCCTCAGGAGTCTCTCCATCTTTGTCCACATCTTTCTAAACCTGTGGCACCCAAAATAGTCTTCAGCTGAGTCCTCACTAGTGCTGAAAACAGCAGAATAAATACCTCTAGGCTGACCATACATCCAGTTTTAAGCCAGCCAGGCTGTAGGGTGGGTTTGTCCCTTTTCTGTTACTGACATAAAAATCAAACTTAATTATATCTTCATTTTGAAGAGCACACTATTCCCACCGTCCCAATGTGACCACACTGATACTATGCCTGTGATGTCACATCGGAGGGGAAGGGACAGGCATGGTGCTCTTCAGAATGGCATTCTCCATGAAGTGTGATCTCACAAGCACCATGCATGCAAGATCATACTGCCAGGGCCGGCATGAAGCCAACACCATTCCCAGATGTACTGGAACATTCAGTGTTCTGGTAATGTCAGTAACCACCTAATTACCTCACGTCTTATATACAGCACCCCTGCTAATGCACCACAGAATATTAGTCTTTTTTACAACTGCATCACATTACTGGCGATATTCAATCCGTGATACACCTTTTCAGCATTATTAGCCAATTACTCAACATCATGTAGGGCCAGTCTTCACTGACGGTGGCAAAATCGCTGCCATCAGATTGAACTTCCCAATCGACTGATCAGGTCTGTATACCTTGATTTTAGGAAGGCTTTTGATACAGTTTCCCGCAGCATTCTCGTCGGCAAGTTAAGGAAGTATGGGGTGGATGAGTGAACCGTAAGGTGGATAGAAAACTGGCTAGATTGACGGGCTCAGAGGGTAGGAATCAATGGCTTGATGTCTAGTTGGCAACCGGTAACGAGTGGAGTGCCCTAGGGTTCAGTCCTGGGGCCGGTTCTGTTCAACATTTTCATTAACAATTTTGATGATGGGATAGATTGTGTGTTTAGTAAGTTCGCGGATGACACCAAGTTGGGGGGAATGGTAGATACTCTGGAGGGCAGGGACAGGATCCAGGGAGACTTAGACAAATTGCAACACTGGTCCAAAAGAAACCTCATGAGGTTCAACAAGGACAAGTGCAAAGTCCTGCACTTAGGACGGAAAAATCCCATGCACTAATACAGGCTGGGGACCAATCGGCTAAGTAGCAGCGCTGTAGAAAAGGACCTGGGGGTTATGGTGGACGGGAAGATGAATATGAGCCAACAGTGTGCCCTTGTTGCCAAAAAGGCCAATGGCATATTGGGCTGCATCAGTAGGAGTATTGCCAGCAGATCGAGGGATGTGATAATTCCCCTCTATTTGACACTGGTCAGGCCACATCTGGAATACTGTGTCCAGTTTTGGGCTCCCCACTACCGAAAGGATGTGGACAAATTAGAAAGAGTCCAGCGGAGGGCAACGAAAACGATTAGGGGCTGGGGCACATGACTTATGAGGAGAGGCTGAAGGAACTAGGCTTATTTAGTCTATGGAAGAGAAGACTGAGGGACTATTTGATAACAACCTTCAACTACTTGAAGGGTTGCTCCAACGAGGAGGGAGCTAGGCTGTTCTCGGTAGTAACAGAGGACAGAACAAGGTGCAATGGTTTCAAGATACAGCTGGGGAGGTCGAGGTTGGATATTAGGAAAAACTTTCTCACTAGGAGGGCGGTGAAGCATTGGAATGGGTTACCTAGGGAGGTGGTGGAATCTCCGTCTTTGGAGATTTTAAAGTTTGGTTAGACAAAACCCTGGCTGGGATGATTTAGTGGGAGTGGTTCTGCTTTTAACAGGGGGTTGGACTAGATGACCTCATGAGGTCCCTTCCAGCCCTATGATTCTATGACCTGCTCAGTCAATTGGGAAGTCGATCTATTAAGACCACCCCACCAACTGGAGTAGCGCTGAGTTGAAGGGAGGCCCCTCCATTCAACTCAGTGCAGCAGATGAGCCGGGTGTACAACAGTAGAACTGAGACACGCTATTTATTTTAAGTAACTTGCATATCTCCATTCAACTGCTGCCAAATACAGCAGGCAGTGTAATCCTATCCATAGTCAGCATTTGGGGGATTTTTTCCTTCCTAAATGTAGTACTTCGCAAGAAATTTTTGTAGGAGAGTGTATTTTACCACTGTCAAATAAAGCAAATATTTGCAGCTTCAAAAGGCTTGATACATTTTCCTCTTGTGTTCAGCAGTGAGTACTCTGAAAAAGAGTGAAGTAGCTGATTATACTGCTTTTCAACTCTCTCTCTTGTCCAGAATATCAAGCCAATTTTTTGTTATTAATTTCCTTTGGGCAAAGTCCTCAGCTGCTACTATAAACTAGCATGGCTCCACTGAAGTAAACAGAACTACACTTACTTATGCCAGCTGAGAATCTAACCCTGTCTGATTTTTTGTTTTTGTTTTTTTGTTTAAAATTATTAGGTATATTAGGATAGCATCCCAGCGACCCAATCAGAATCACAGGCCTGTTGGACAAGTCATCCTACAAACATATAAATAGACCAGGTCCATATTGTTAAGAACTTACCATTTAATTTCAGATACTACACAAGTAAGCAGCAAAAAACCAGAGGTAGGAGGGGAAATGAGGGTAAAGGTAATAAGGCCCCAGTTTAGCAAGAAGCAAAGCATGTTCCTAACTTTAACCACATTAGTCAATGGACGTATTCATATGCTTAATATTAGGCATATGCTTATGCAACTTTGGTTCCAAAGCATAATTAAAAAAATTAAATATTGGCCACTACCATCCTCAAAAACAAGATGATGGGGAGAAAATATCTGATTTGTTTGGGTTTGTTGAGATATTCATTCAGACCTCATAAGTGAGGTACAGATTAAAGCATGCACAATATGCTGTGATCACTATTAATAACAAGGGCTGCGTCTACACTGGTAAATTAAGTCGACTTAAGCTTGCTTAAGTCGATTTAAGGAAATAATGCTAGGCTGTCACAACTGTAATGCAAGTTCCAGAGGGGGAGCCGTGTTAGTCTATTGCAGAAAAACAAACAGTCTTGTGGCAGTAATTTTGCAGGCAGTAATTACTATGCAGCAAAGTGGTAATGCTCTTCTGCCTCGATCTTAGACACCCCCAGTAAAGCTTTGGGTACATAGAGAGTTATTTACCAATACCTTCGCTTAGTGTACGCATATGCAGGTCTCAGAAGACTTCTTTTGGGGGCATTCCTCACACCAATGCTTTATTTTAATTATATTGTGAGTGCCTATCTGGCTTTTGCTCTCTAGGTACTTCATAATAACACAAACAGTTTCAACCTGACTTCTATCAAGGAAAAAGAGAACAAATAGGCTTTCCCTTTAAAATGAAACACCAAGCCATGCTGATGGCTATATGAAAACCTTTTTTACAAGTTAAAAGGGGAAAATTCAATGGCGTTTCAAAGAAAGAAAAAAAAGCCCAAGCTGCTGAGACAAGAATGCAAACTGAAACCAGACAAAGGTAGTGTGTGAAAGGGTAAGTTCAGTGAGGTCTCTTGGACGTTTCTAATGCACCCATCACTGTGGTAGTTAGCTGCAGATGACATCTGATGTGTTAAGAACTTTATATTTCTTAAAACCAAAATCTTAAACTCAATTCCTGCCCCAGATTGGTAGGTAATATAGTCTCTACAGGCAACAGGTAAGCTGTATTCTGTCTACCCACTTCCCGTAATAATAGAGATCCCACTTTCTGCACTAACTGCAGATGACAGATGAGCTTTTGTGGAAGCACGTTACAAAGCACATTGAACATTCCAGTTGTACAAAGGAACTTATCAAAGTAGCTAGAGCAGCACGTCTGGTGACATTTTAAAACCAGCTCTCCCTACAGCTGACACCTGATCTTATCATTTGATCTTTCTTGCCTCTTTTCACAGACAAGGTCACAAATGGCTCTACCTACACAGTGGAGACTTTTCATATTAAAAGGATACTATTGGGTTAAAAGTAATCTAGTTTTTAAATGTCCTTCTTTCCATTATTAGTTACACCTTGGTTTATGAAAACTGGAAATTAAAAAAGAAATTTTACTTCACAGCTTAAGCTCTTATTTGTGCATTTCACTTATCTAAGATAAGTCCTGTTGTTTACAATAAGTTGCTCTTCCCGCCTAGCTTCAGGGTCTGGGTTGCAAAAACTGCAAAGGAATATCTAAATCAGTGGTTCCCAACCTGTGGCCCAGGGGCCAAAAGTGGTCCATAGGGGCTTTAAAGTGGCCTGCGGCTCCCCTCTTCTGGTTCCCAAATGGAGCTGTTGCCACAGAACCCTGGTGGAGTGCATTTCTGTGGAGATAAAAGACCAGTTCAGGCTCCTTGCTGCACTCAAGGGGATGGGAGATCAGCGCTCCCCTCACCCTGGCTATAGCAGGGAGCATGGCAATGTACTCTGCCTGGGTCTCTAGATGCTACTGTCCCTGATGGAGCTAGAGGGAGGAGAGCACTGACCTTTTGTCCCTCTGGCTGCAGAAGGGAGCTCCTGCCTAGGGACCCAGGTGGAGTGCACAAGGTACGGGACGCATGCAGTTTCCCTACTACAGCCTGGAAGCCTGGAGATCAGTGAGGAGGCAGCCTCTTCATCGAACTCCTTCCATCTGGCTGCAGCGGGAGGCAGCCTGCTGGCCTGCAGGGCCGTCCCTGGGTGGGGGCAAATGGGGCGATTGCCCTGGGCCCCGCGGTTACGCGGGTGCCGCGCTGTCCCACTCCCAGTGGGGCAGTGAGGGGCCTGCACCACAGCCCCCCGACAGCCACACTCTTCCCTGCTCCCCGCTGCCTTTGGCAGGGAGCCGAAGGCAGTGGGGCGGGCCAGGAGCACTAAGCCGGGTCTCTGAGCTAGCCCTCCCCGCCCCCAGGGTGGAGCAGGCAGGCCCAAGGGTGGGGCAGGTGGCTGGGGCCCGCCTCTGGGATGGTCTGCTGTGTCCTGCCCCATGCGGCCAGGGCCAGCCCTCACCGGAGGGGTGCCCTCGGCCGGAACCGGCTCCTGGCTGCGGCCAGCTCCCCCCACCGGCGACCCCCATTTCCAGGGCCAGGGCTGGAGCCGGCGGCCTCAGCCTCCCTGCCTGGGCTGGCTCCCTGGGTGGAACGGCCCGACTCCCCTCCCGCATGGCCAGTTGGCCCTGGGCCCTGCTCCCCCCACGGGACAGCGCTGCTGGCCCCTCAGGGTTGTAAAAATGATGTCTGTGGCCCGTGAGCCAAAATGGTTGGGAACCATTGATCTAAATCGTAACTAAATCTTTAATCCTGTAACTGCCTCAGCATGGGTGGGCTCCCTGTTCCCTGCTCCAATTGATTTTCTAGAAATGTATTTGGGATTTAAAGCGTATCTGCACAACTTGGATGGTTCCCTATGTATACGCTGGAATGTGTGTGGGTGCTTCTGACAATGCTGGCTTGCACTTGAGACAGCATGACCTTTCTCTGCACACAGGTGAATTCTCAATGATAGAAACTTTAAAAAAAGCACGCTGCTATTTTCTTATGTCAGTCACCATGGAAAAGAAAGGACAGCACATGAGTGTTTCGCCAGGTTTTTGCCTTCGCTGTGTCACAATGGAAACATAACTACGGGTTGTAGAATTTCGTGGCTGTGATGGGTTCTCAGCTCTTTATTTACCACACGTTCAGTTTGCTGAAATTAACAATGCCATGTTTGGTCCAGTATGACCATTTCAACTTCTCATGTTAAGCACAGTTCAATTTCTGGAGCAATTCTAAATCCTATTTTAGAAATTATCCCATTTGAGGGAATCTTGCCTTTTCTCTGCTTCTTCTAGTTTTACTTCTGAGCTGGGCTCGGTATGGCATTCTTGTTCATTTTTTCTCTAGGGTAGAAACTTAGTCATGTGACAAGAATCTTTATACATGCAGTGTGTAGCCCAGCAGGTATTAAAGTTGCCTGACTTCGCCTTGAGTTCCCTTTTTAAACATCTGCTTCTGCAGTAAAACAACAACAAAAAAAGTCAGTAATTACATCTAAAAACGACTTGACAGTTGTTAAAGAAGCAAACTTCAGCACTCAAGCACTAAAAAAAACGCCACAGTTAAGGAATGCTGTGAACTATATTTTCAAAGCTTCTTTCACTTTACATTCAAGGTGTTAGTAATTCAGGTTAAGAGTTTTGTTTGTAACATGAGCCTTCCCCAGTAAAACACATGGGAGGAGACTCAGGGTGAGAACAGCCCCGTGAGGATCCTCTTAGTCTCACCCTCTAATGGTATGATGGGGGAGGAATCTTTATTCCCCAGCACCTAGGAAAGGCTGCAGGACACAAGTCTCAAACCTGGTGGATCTATAGGGGGCAAATGCCATCTGCACAGTGGTCTTGTCCCTCCACACTAGTGCTCTGGCCCCTATTTGATCTACAACTCCCATGTAGATGGGAACTATTGAAACCACACTACTAACACAAACAAGGGGTCTTGAGGCACTTTTAAAGACTAACACATTTATTTATCGCATGAGCTTTTGTGGGAGAAAATCCCACTTTGTCAGATGCTTGAAGATAAATAAATGCAATAAATAAATAAGTCTTTAAAAGTGCTACAGGACTCCTTGTTTGTTTTGCTGAACTAGAATAACATGGCCACCCCTTTGGAACACACTACTAAGGACTCCTTCTGCCATAGCTACCTGTCAGTCTGGCATCAATTCTGGTCAGGATAATGGAGCTGCTGATATGAGATTTAGATTAATTGTATTATCATCCTCTAGTTCTTTATTAATGCCAATCTACGTGGGTTTATGGAAAATTCGTCCTGTTGAACTTGATATCTTTGATGAAATCACAAGTTTGGTTGATACAAGTGATAGTGTTCATTTGGTACCATACAACATTTTTTATTAAAAAAAACTAGAATGATATGGTATAAAATTAGCATGTCTCATTAAATGGATTAAAGATTGGCTAACTGATAGATCTCAAAATGTAATTCATAAATGGGGATTCATCTTCAAGTGGATGTATTTCCAGTTCCACAGGGATGGGTTCTTTGCCCTGTGCTATTTAACACTTTTATCAGTGACCTGGAAGAAAAAGATAAAATCATCATTGATAAAGACTGTGGATGACACGAATTGGAGGAGTGGTAAATAAAGAAGCGGCTCGGTTACTCATTCAGAGCACTCTGGATGGCTTGGGAACCTGGGCACAAGCAAATGTGGTGGTTTTTTTTTTTTTTAAATACAGCTAAATGTAAATGTGTTCATCAAGGAACAGTAGTGTAGGGCATATTTACACAATGGGGTACTCTACTGTGAGAAGCATAGGCTCTGAAAAAGATTTCAGGGTGGTGGTGGATATGAACAGCAGCTACCGATGTGAAACTATGGCCAAAAGAGATAATATTATCCTGGGGTGCATAAACAGGGAAATATTGAATGGAAATAGAGAGATTATTTTGTCTCCATTTTTGGCACTAGGAGGTCTGCTGTTGGAATACGATATCTATGTCTGGTGCCCACAATTCAAGAAGGATATTGGTTAATTGGAGAGGGTTAGGAAAAGAGCCATGAGACTGATTACATTATTAGAAATGATCCCTTATTGTGATAAACTCAAAGAGGTCTCTGCTTCTCTTAATTAGGAGAAAGTTAAGGGGATGACATGATTAGTCTATAAGTATCTGTAGGGAAACAAGTATTTAATAATGAGGTCTTCAGTCTAGCAGAAAAAGGTACAGTATTATTCAGTGGCTGGAAGTGAAAGCTACTCAAATCAGATGGCAAAAAGGTGTACATTTTTGATAATGGGAGTAATTAACCATTGGAACAATTTACCAAAGGTTGTCATGGATTCTTCATCCCTGACAAACCTTTAAGCAAGATTGGATGTTTTTCTAAAAGATAGCCCGTAGGAATTCTTTTGGGGGAAGTTATATGGCCTGTGTTACTCTGTGCAGAGTAGATGATTACAGTGGTCCTTTCTGGTTTTGGAAGCTATGAATTGTGGTGAAGGAGGACTGAAGGTTCAACAGAAAGGATATTACCATCTCAGTTGGAGTTCTCCTCAGGCCAGTATCTAAAAGGTTGTTACAAGAAGAAGGGAAAAAATTATTCTCCTTAACCGCTGATGATAGGACTGCAATGGGCTAAATTACAGCAAAGGAGGTTTAGACTGGACATTAGGAAAAAATTCCTAACTGTCAAGGTGATTAACCACTAAAATAAATTGCCTCGGCAGGTTGTGGAATCTCCATCAGTGGAAATTTTTAAGAGCAGGTTAAACAAACACCTGTTAGGTATGGTCTAATGGTACTTGGTTCTGCCATGAGTGCAGGGGACTGGACTCAATGGCCTCTCATGGTCCCTTCTGTGATTCTGTGTATAGCTCTGTCCATTCCTCCACTGGAGGCCTACCCAGCCTCCACAACTTCATCCCATTCAGATCTCTGAACTTCTGGAGAGGCCTTTGCAACATCCAGAGATTGTCTTGATGGTGCATTGGGACAACTGAGCCCCTTTTCCCAGCAGGCTCAGCAGCATGATCTAGGGCCATAGTATTGACTATAACTGTTTCTTCAACTTAATGTGTTGTAAGTTTGTTGCTGTATTACTGTAGAAAAAATGAAATATACATGACTAACATGCTTCTAACAACTACGTTAATACATCTGCGTACTAACCTCAAAGATTTCTTTTCCTTTAGGCTGTGAAACTAAAACTGGTGTCTCCATCTTTCCGAGATTACAAAGTTGGGATTTTTCTCATTGGGTACTTTTGTACGTATAGTTAGAGCTGTGCTTCTCAAGCCTGGGGAGCTGACTCAAGTACTACAGCTAAGACCCTACTAAATTCTCTGTCCATTCTAGTCAATTTCATGGCCATAAGATTTGAAAATTGGTGAATTTCGTGATTCCAGATTTTTCATCTGAAATGTCGGGGTGGGAGTTCTGACCCAAAATGGAGCTGTGAGGGGTCACAAACCTGTTGTAGGTGGCTCTCAGGCTTCTAATCGCCCATGTGCTGCAGGGAGTGCCCCCCCCCCCCAACACTGGCACTAGGGGCTCCAGCTAGCTCACTCCTAGCAGTATGGGAGAGATTGGGGTCTCCTCTGGCTGCAGAGTCCCCTGGGGCTGCTACCAAGCCCTGGAGCTTCCTGCAGCTGGAGGAGGTACCGGAGGTGGGTCGGATCTCCCCCGTGCTGCTCAGAGTGTCCGAGCCTGGCTGGGGCTAGCAGCTAGGTGTCCCTGTCTGGTGCTTTCTCAGCCGCATGAGGGAGATTTGATTTCATGGGGAAAGGCCAATTTCATGGTCTGTGATATGTTTTTCACAGCTGTGAAATTGGTAGGGGACCTAATTGTATCTGTATTTGTTATGCAGGTCTGGTTAATTTTTTATGGCCAATAATTGTTGGAGTCATTTATGTTAAAAGTAAGGGTGATTGAACCTCATACCTCTAGGCCATAGTCTGATTGCTATCAGGGCTGGGAAGAAATTCACTGATTCAGATAGAATTGCACAATAGCCCAGAGCTAACTTTTTACTGTGGCCACTGATTTTAAGAACACAGGGTGCCTCAAGCTGAAAATTTGGCCTTTAGTGCTTTATGTGCATGATGGGGAGGGATTCATCTTCTCTGAAGCATAAGGCACCAGCCACTGTTCAATCTAGAATACCAGGTTCAATGGCTTTGATCTGTGAAACTAAAACTGGAGTCTCCATCTTTCCCAGCTTACAAAGTTGGGATTTTTCTCATTGGGTACTTTTGTACGTATAGTTAGAGCTGTGCTTCTCAATCCTTACCCCTTTCAGAAGTCCGATTGGTCTTGCGTACCCCGAGTTTCACTTCACTTAAAACCCATGTGCTTACAAAATCAGACAAAAATACAGAAGTGTCACAGTGCACTATTACTGAAAAAATGCTTACTTTCTTATTTTTGCCATATAATTATAAAATAAACCAATTGGAATAAAAATATTGTACTTACATTTCAGTTTACCCAAAGCCCAAGCCCGGCCACCTGGCAACGAAGCATGGAATTTTGCTTTGCAGGGCCTCCGAAGCATGGAATTTTGCTTTGCAGGGCCTCCTGTGCCATGAGACCCAGAACAATTACTCTGCTTGCCACCCCCTAATGCTGACCCTACATGTGTGACCAAACCATCCAGCAGGTGACTCACAGGTTGAGAAATACTAAACCGGGTAAAGAAGATGAGTAGATGTACCCCTTTGAAGATCTCTGTGTACTCCCCGGGGTATGCATACCCCTGGTTGCCAGCCACTGAATTAGAGGATGTCAATCAAATCTTCCCCAACAATTAACAGAGAAACTGATGAGATCCCACGCTTCATGGGCAGATGTCTAGCCAGCGCTTTTACCTCAGAATGTTAGGTTATTCCTCTTTCCTTCCTCTCCACTAATATCAGAGAAGGCCTCGTAATACAAAAAGCTAAACTCTTAGAGCGTCTCTCATGGGATTAGCTTATTTCACTCTGTGCGGTGTACCACTATTTTTCATTTCACACCGGTTTCCAAAGAGGAAGTGAAAGATACAAGAGGAACCACTCAATTAATAGCTAGTCACTATTATGCATATTAGAGTGCGGTTTTGAATTTATGCCAAGACTCTCCTGTCAGACAAACGGCCACCTGCATATGCCACAGCAACCGCATGCTAAAGGGAGCAAAATGTGCGCCTGGTTTAAAGTGCTGTTAAAAGGCACACAACTACTTGGTTTACTATTGTAATAAAGAATTAATTTCAGCTGTTTGAAGCTGAGCACAGAAATCAAACAGCAACAGTATATTACAAGGTTTCTACATTTCTTGTTTACTCACCAGGCTGTAAACATAAAAATGGGCCCTTCAATTATTTTCAAATTCAGCCTGATTTTCAGCAGCTCTCACTATGTTAATTTGCTGCAGTCAAAAATACCCAAGTAATGCCATTAAAATTAGAGAGTCAGGAAAATCTGTTTAACACCTTAATAAACCACTTACCAGAATACCTAAAATATGGTTCCACATCACATCTCTCCTGAGCAACTCATTCCTTTTCTCATAAGACATCCATACAATTTCAGGCTGTTCTCAAATAAAGCCAAGGGTACACACAGCTACTCCCAGTACATCATTTCTGTGTGTTAATTGGTCCTTACTCTTGCCAAATAAGGAAGGTCTTATGTTTCTGCTTACATGCTGTCTGTGCAGAACTCTGAATCCAAGAACAAATTGTTCCTCATACTTATTCACCGTTCCACCCTGACCCCTGCTCTGTTTGCTTCCAACCCTCCCCCAGAAGATTCAGAAAACAAAACAAAACAAAAAAATGAGGGGTGGCATTAAATTCTGTGTCTCAAGTCATAGAATCATAGAACCATAGAATAATAGGGTTGGAAGGGACCTCACAAGGTCATCTAGTCCAACCCCCTGCTAAAAAGCAGGACCACTCCCCCTAAATTATCCCAGCCAGAGTTTTGTCTAACCGAGCCTTAAAAATCTCCAAAGATGAAGATTCTACCACCTCCCTAGATAGCCCATTCCAATGCTTCACCACCCTCCTAGTGAGAAAGTTTTTCCTAATATCCAACCTTGACCTCCCCAGATGTATTCAGTTCAGCCTGCCAGCCACCCATATTTGACCTTTGATTAACCATGATGTTTGGCCCCTAGCCGCTGAAAGGAAGTGTTTCAAAGAAGCAGGTGGGTCCACAGATACAAACACTAACTAGAATCAACTGGATTAGAGTAAATATTCCTTTCTTATTACAGTCTCCATCATAAGGCATTCCAAAGTGTCTCCAGGCCCAACAGACTTCAATTCATTCAGTTCTCTCCCCACCCAAACTGGCCAATGACAGGTTCCTACTGTTACCCTTTTGGAGGGGATGTTTTTTATACACTCCCCCCTTTTGGAGGAGACCGGGTGGGCTCTACAGCCCTCTTGCTTTTGACTATTAACTCTTCCCTTGATTCAGCCTCCTCTGAGATCAGAGATCACGTTCTTTCTCCTTGGGAGCTTTTTACTGTGCCTGTCCCAAACCAAACAGACTTATGCCACTACTTTCAAGTATCTTAAACAAAGCAACATTTATTTGGCACGAGGATAAAATTAAAGAGGAAACCCACAGACAAAAACTAAGCAAAATAAAAACATGGCTAAACTGGCCTGAATTCTTAGTCGCCATCTGTTGCGAAGCAAGGTTGAAAAGCTGAAATGGTAAAATAATGCTCTTTGTGTTTAAACATCTCCCTCTTTCTCTGGGAGTCTCTTATATGGTCTACCAAGCTCGGTCCTGGAAGAGTCTCTTCCCCATGACTAGCGTCAGCCTGTCTAACCAGAGATTCCCTTGATTCTAACTCCTTGAAGGCTTCATCAGTTTAAGGTGTTTTTAAAAAATCATTAGAATGCTAGACATTACCTCAGCTGGTACCTCAGCCGTCCTTTCTGTTGTCAATATATTTCAAAAGCCTATCTGACTTCTCAGGTACTTGGAGG
Organism: Pelusios castaneus; assembly: GCA_007922175.1. Taxonomy (NCBI): domain Eukaryota; kingdom Metazoa; phylum Chordata; order Testudines; family Pelomedusidae; genus Pelusios; species Pelusios castaneus. The sequence goes on from ML685784.1 coordinate 24,572,434, forward strand.
GGGAGATAGCATAGAATAGTCCTTTGAGGAAAAATGGATATTCTGTTGACATGTGAGGGATGGTGGGTCTCAGACCAGGAGCACCACCTGACAGCTCTCTGGAACCAGCAATCAGCAGGGAAGAGGGGATTAACAGATTTTCTGGCCCATCGGAGGCTCTGCCCATGAAGTCCCTGGTTGGAGCAGACATCTGGCTCCTTTTGTCCTGGATGCACTACTTAAGCCTGAGGGAGGCGCAGGAAGTTGTCTCAGCAACTGAATGAATGCTGATCTATTGCAGTGGAATTGATTCTTGATGCTGCTATCTGGTTTTGACTCCAGCTTTACCCTGGCACTTTTCCCTGACTCCACTATGACCTTTGGCACTGCAATCTGACTCTGACATGACCTGTTCCCTGGTTCCTCAATCTGGTTTAGCTGTGGGCTCGGCTGCCCGATTGTGACTCCATTCTCAGTCCTTGGTGTGACTCCTGAAACTGATTCCAGCTCTACATTTGGTGTGATTCCAGCCCTGGAATTGGCAAAACCGGGGCCATAGAAATCATAGATTAAGATTGGAAAGGACATCAGGACATCTAGTCCAACCCCCTACTCAAAATAGGACTAACTCCACCTAAATCATCCCAGCCAAGGCTTTGTCACACAGCATCTTAAAAACCTTTAAGGATGGAGAGTCTACCACCTCCCTAAGTCATCCATTTCACTTCTCCCCACACTCCAAGTGAAAAAGTTTTTCCTTATTATCCAATCTAGCCCTCCCGCACTGCAACATGAGACCATTACTCCTAATTCTGTCAACCAGTATCACTAAGAACAGCCTAGCTCCATCCTCCCTGAAACACCCTTTCAGGTAGATAAAGGCTGCTATCAAACTTCCCCTCATTCTTCTCTTCTACAGACTAAACAAGTCTCATTCCCTCCGCCTCTCCTCATAGGTCATGTGCTCCAGACACTACTCATTTTGTTTCCCTCCTTTGGACTCTCTCTAATTTGTCCACGTCTTTCCTGTAGTGGGGGATCCAAAACTGAACACAATACTACAAATGTGGCCTCACCAGTGCCAAATAAAGGGGAGTAATCGCTTCCATTCTTCTCCTGGCAATGTTCCTCCTAATATGCAGCAAATTTCAGCCTGGCAGGGTGAGCCGCCCTGCACGTGTTAGTTAACATTTTCATACTGGCTAATAGACTGAACTATTAGTTAGTAAGCACAAGGAAGAAAAAGAACATTAGTTTTAAAAGGAAGAACAGGTAGGTCAATTATTAGTAGCCCCAATGCTCTCCTATGACTCTTGGGCTATGTCTACACTTGTTAATTTAAGTCGACTGAGCTACTCTAGAGTCGACTTAGGGCTACTCCAGGTCTACATTGGCTTAAGTCGACTTTAGACTTAGACTTAAGCCAAAAGTCAATTTAAAAGCAGGTTTAGTTAAGTCGACTTAAGGAAAATGAAGTCGACTTTAGCAGCTTGCTTTAGTCAACTTAAGGAAAGTGTAGTGTAGACACAGAGTAAATTAAGTCGACTTAAGCAAGCTTAAATCGACTTAATTTACAAGTGTAGACGCACCCTTGGAAGGCAACAGCAACTCCATCTCTACCTGTAGGTTACCCCAGAGTTTGGCAACTTCAGATCTGCTGTAATCAGGAAGTATGAGATGGAAATTCTGCCTGCTCTGCATTTTTTTCATCTCTTGTTCTGCAAAAGGGATAAAGTGTGTTATTGCTGCTAATAGTTAATCATGCTGAAAGCAAAATTGGCCCGGAGGAACTAAATGTGCAATCATAACATTAAGGCAATTAGAGATGGAAAGGGCCTATTAAGCTATTTAGTCCCTCTTCCTGCCATGCAGTATCATTCTGCACAGTAGATTTTCCACTGCAGTGTCCAGTCAGGTTTACACATCTCAGCTTTGGTTTGGGGGTTTCCAGCACTTACTCTGGGAGATTATTTTAGTCTCATGAGTCTCACAAACTGCAAAGCTTTTCCTGACTTTCAGCCTGAGTTTTCCTTTGCACCATTTCATCCCCTTATTTTTAATTATTTCTCTTAGGCCACTTTAAACAATTCCTCTTCTTCAAAGAATTGCAATACAGATCTCCTATTACAGGTAGAGCTTCTAAATTTCAGATGGCCTCTTTTCCATTCATAGAGTCCAGATATTTTACTTTCTGGACTTTAAGTAGCGTAATTTGTAGGTTTATAAACAGACCAAATTTTACAAACCTAGGAGCCTGATGTCAAGCTTTTAGATCCATATAAATCCATATTCTGGCATCTGAATAGGTGTGATTTGATTATTGGGGATGTTGAACACCCCAGCTCCCACTGAAATCACACTCTGGGAGCATATAGGACAGTTACAAGGTAATGCATTCTGGATTACTCCCTTTAAATGCTTTACTGCACATTTAATAAAGAATTAGCTTGATTCTATTTGCATTAAGGCAGCTTTGGAATTATAGAATCATAGAAATTGGAAGGGACCATGAGAGGTTATCCAGTCCAGTCCCCTACACTCATGGCAGGACCAAGTACCCTCTTAAACCATCCCTGACAAGTGCTTGTCTCACCTGCTCTTAAAAACGTCCAATGATGGAGAGTCTACAATCTTTGGTGGTACAATGCTCCCTTAAAGTATAAATGTAATTTATGTCCAATTTACATTCCCATAGATGTGTAGTGTGGTGGATCGCTAGGCAAAGGACTACAATTCTCATAAGTCCCTGCCCCACTATAACTCCCCTTCCTTCTGTCCAGGTAAGGGGAAAGATCCTGAAACAGGAGCTGGCTGGTGCTGTTTGAGACTGGGAGCAGCAGCCGCGTGAGTCGTGATGAGCTACTCTCAGGAGCTGCAAAAAAATGGAAAGCAGAAGCTGCATGGCTAGCAAGGTGCTGAATAAAAGCTGGATGGAGGAAGATTTTCCCCAAGATCCCTATGCAGAGCTGCATGTGGAATAGGCTGTGACTCTGGTAAATTTTAGCTAGGTTCAGGTCTGTGGGATTTATAGGGGAGCAGCAGTGGGTGGACAGGGAGCCAGAGAGATACACAGAGTCCAGTTTGATCATCTGCCTCAATGGGTAGTGATCAACGGCTCGATGTCTCATTGGCAGCCGGTAACAAGCAGAGTGCCCGAGGGGTCAGTGCTGGGGCCAGTTTTGTTCAATATCTTCATTAGTGATCTGGAGGATGGGGTGGATTCCACCCTCAGCAAGTCTGCAGATGGCACTAAGCTGGGAGGTATGGTCGATATGTTGGAGGGTAGAGATACGATACAGAGTGACTTAAACACATTGGAGGGTTGGGCCAAAAGAAATCTGATGAGATGCAATAAGGACAAATGCCGAGAGTTGCACTTAGGACAGAAATATCCCATGCACTGCTACAGGCTGAGGACTAAATAGCTAGACAGCAGTTCTGCAGAAAAGGCCTGGGGTTACAGAGGACAAGAAACTGGGTGTGAGTCAACAGTGTGCCCTTATTGCCAAGAAGACTAATGGCACATTGGGCTGCATTAGGAGGAGCACTACCAGCAGATCAAGGGAAGTGATTATTCCCCTTTATGCGGCATTGGTGAGGCCACATTTGCAGTATTGTGTCCCCCTTTCCCTCCCACTACAGGAAGGATGTGGACAAATTGGAGAGTCTAGAGGAGGGCAATGAAAATGACGAGGGGGCTGGAGCACATGACTTATGAGGAGAAGCTGAGGGAACTGGGCTTGTTTAATCTGCAGAAGAGAAGAGTGAGGGGGGATTTGATAGCAGCTTTTAACTACCTGAAAGGGCTTCCAGGGAGGATGGTGCGAGGCTGTTCTCAATGGTGGCAGACGACAGAACAAGGAGCAGTGGTCACAAGTTGCAGTGGAGGTGGTCACGGTTGGATATTAAGAGAATCTTTTTTGCTTGGAAGGTGGAGAGCAGTGAAATGGGTTACCTAGGGAGGTGGTGGAATCTCCATCCTTAGAGTTTTTAAGTGCAGCTTGACAAAGTCCTGCTGGGATGATTTAGTTGGGGTTGATTCTGCTTTGATCAGGGGGTTGGACTAGATGACCTCCTTAGGTCCCTTCCTACCCAAATCTTCAATCATTCTCTGATCCCCTGTTGCCCATTCCCAGCTTCTGGCAAACAGAGGTTAGGGATACATCAGTAGTGTTTCCCAAATTAATTTGGTTAACGGAACACTTTGGGGCTTGGAATATATTGACGGAACACATACATGCTAGTGGTGGTGGTGGGGGGGGGGGCTTTTCATACTAAAAAATTGCTGTATATATTGTTCAAAAGTTGATTTTAAAAGAGTTAGAAGGAAAAATATCGCTAGCATCAAAATTTTTTCACAGAACACCTATTCACATCGCATGGAACACCAATGTTCCGCAGAACACAGTTTGGGAAATACAGCATCAGAGCATTGCTTCGCATCCCTGCCCATCCTGCCTAATAGCCATTGATGGACCTATCCTCCATGAACTTAAACAATCCTTTTTTAAACCCTGTAACAGTCTTGGTCTTCACAATATCCTCTGGCAAAGAGTTCCACAGGTTGACTGTGCATTATGTGAAGAAATACTTCCTTTTGTTCATTATAGTGGATGTGAGAATCAGACCCAAAGTATGAAATCAAACAAAACAAAGAGGCAAATTTCAAGTTGGACGGTGTGGTAATAACAGATGAAGGATTAGAAGGCAGGGAATTAGCTGGATCACTTAAAAATAGATTAAGGTTTTAACACTTGATTTTTTTATATATTGTAGAGCAAGTAAAGCAAGTGCCTATTTATTAACTGGACTTCCCTGAAACACACTTTCTGTCATAACTGTTTAACAATATTTTTGTTTGGGAATTGTTTAAAAATCTCTTTTATCCTGAAATCCTTAAATTATTTCTGCTGCTCCTGAACCTCTTGTTTCTCTTTCTATGTTCACACTGGTTTGCTATTGTAAGATTGTTCAGTCCAAGTGCTGGGTGGCTGGTGTGAATTTATATTTAAGAAACTAAGATGAAACACTTGTGTTCAGGAAAAATAAACACGAGAAAGAATTATATAGACTTTGCAAACACATGGAGGCACAATCAAATGTGTGTGGTCTTGGTGTCCATGGCCCCTTAAATATGCTGAAACTACTTTTGTTTGAATGCGAACAACATATGAGTTTCAAATAATTTTCACCAAGGAGAAATGTAATTGAATGGTCTAAGCAGGAGGTTTGAAATCTCTCGACTGTCTCACATCAAATGTTCAAATCCCAGTGGGGTCTGTTCTGCCTTTTAACCTTGGGAGATATGGAAATGTTGTTCCATGCACTTTACTGGATCTGATTTTTTTTCAGGTTAAACCTTAAAGCTCAGAATTTTCTTTGCTCTTTGTGATAGGGTTTTTATGCATTTCACTTCAGGACGAAAGGTATTCTGGAAATAAAACGTTCATTATGAATTAACTGGTCCACTCCTTTTAAATATTACCAAGAGACATCTACAGAAAAGCATATCTGTTTAGTATGGCAGTGCCTAACAATCGGATGAGAATGTGGCCCAATTGTGATAGTCGCTATACAAACTTAGGTCTGATGACCTTAATAGGGGAAGAGAAACAGGTTTGTTTCAGACACTTAGTCAAATCATCCAAACTATGTGCAATATAGGGCTGGAGTGGAATAGAACATACAATATGAAGTGCCCTGTTTGACTTTTCTTCACCTCACCGAGGTTCTTCAAGCACAAAGGATCTCCACATTTACTTACCCTTCCACCAGACATATTGACATAGGAAGCTGTCCTGTGATGAAGAACAGAATAGTCTCTCCAGCGCTCATCACTACTTCTCATTATACCAGTTAGAATGGTTTGATGAGAAGAAATATCATGTGTTCTTCGCTATTCCTGAGCCAGGTGTGCTGATTCTGGCCTGCCAGCTGAGAAAAAAAACTAGATTCCAATACTTTCTCTTGTTTTGTTCAAAAGGCAAAATCAGCCTGTAACAATTTAATGGACTATATATGGGAAGAGAGTCCTTTCAATGGCCTGGCTAGGAAACAGAGTTAAGGATAATTGGCCAGATGCACCTTGCAAGTAAATGGATGTAACCTGAGTGAAATCACTGGTAATGGTGGTGAATTAGGCCCAGTATATCTGAAATTAGGACAGTCAAAACAAAACATTTGTTACAATAAGACAGAATTAGATTTTGGGTTTTTAAACTATATTTTATATTTTTCAATTAACAGAATTAAAATTTCTGTGTGCAGAAATAATATTCTACCCTGTTTAAGTGAATGAGTCACCCGGCTCAGTGTTTGCCCTATGCTTGTTTGCTGAGCCTGAGCGGGCTCTGCTAGGTTACAAATTCAGTTTCTTACTCAAAGAATTTTTTAAAAAAAATTAACAGGCCCCTAATAACTTCTGATAACTTCACCTACTGTGCCTAATTTCCAGAACTACTGCTATCATTACCAAAGCACACCTTGCCTTCTAGCAGTCGTAGACCTTCACAGGTTTGTTTCAGACACTTAGTCAAATCATCCAAACTACGTGCAATGCAGGGCTAGAGATCATATGCAAACAGACTTCCTTGTAAGATTTCCACTACTTCCTGCCTATTCTTGGCACAGAAATATCAAAGCACAACTATTAGGGCCCTCATCTTTAGTTTTTTGTTTGCTGATAGAAGCAGAAGTCCGGAGTCCAGCAGCAGGCAATACTATGGGCGGGGAGGGTGTGTGTGGGGGGGGGGGAGGGGGGATATCAGGCAAGAATCCCAATTTTTGACACCAGTCATTTTCCTTCTTCTCCCTTACTTCCTGTGTGACCTTAGTTTTTATAGTGTATCTTGATTAATCATTTTCTTAAAACTATTACAGGATAATTCTTGAACCAATCCTAACATATTGTAACATAGACAACAGAGTCCTGTGGCACTTTTAAAGACTAACAGATTTATTTATCGCATGAGCTTTCGTGGGAGAAAATCCCAGTTCGTCAGACGCTTTGAAGATAGGAAAGTTACAGAGTGGGAGGAAATTAAATGCAGGGGAGTGTATGACATAGCATCTGGTCAGGCTGTAACAGCAAATCAAAATAGGTGTTAGGATTCAAAACACTGGGGAACAGCACATAGAAGACATAATTCTCTAACCAATCATACCCCACCGCCTAACACATTGTAACATAATTCTCTAACCAATCATACCCCACCATCCTAACATATTGTAACATAATTCTCTAACCAATCATACCCCACCATCCTAATATATTGTAACATAATTCCTTAACCAATCATACCCCACCATCCTAATATATTGTAACATAATTCTCTAACCAATCATACCCCACCATCCTAATATATTGTAATATAATTCTCTAACCAATCATACCCCACCACCCTAACATATTGTAACATAATTCTCTAACCAATCATACCCCACCACCCTAACATATTGTAACATAATTCTCTAACCAATCATACCCCACCATATTAACTGCTTACAATTAGTTATGTGACCACGAAAAACAATCCAAAACTCAGGCAGAAGTTAGCAGAACAGAGTGTACCATAATAACCAAACAATACAAAGTGTAGATGCTATAACCACAACTGTGGGTAAGTGTTTAAAAACAGACAACGCTGTAAACATTCTGGTATTACCTTGTTTTACTGTAATTTGTTTGGAATGTGTGGCTGTGACTGCACACGTCCCAGCTTATGGCTGCTCTGCTGTCCTTGGTTTTAGCCACAGTACAAGGCCTCAAATTGTCACAGTGAGAGAAGGTCCATAGATAAACAGCCCGTGATGTTGAGTCTTTGTTTTGATATTCCTGTAACTAGCTAAGTGATAGGAACATACTTAAAAACCATAGGATCATAGGCCTTTACAGGCAGGCCTAAATATCTATATTCTAACAACGAGCTTTTCTGCTTCTGACTTTTGGCACTTCTGGAACTCGTATTTCTGAACTCGTATTCAGAGGTGTGTTTATAACCAACCCAAAAGAAATAACCCAAAAGAGCAAATTGCTCTTTAAAACGTAAACTAACTTTGGTTAGAATTTTGACTCTCTTTTAATTTTACCCAAACCATTTCACCTGTCTCTGTTGCCCTAGTTACTACGTACTTAAAAAGCAGAGACCAGTCTCTCTGGAATTGAATCCAAGTCCGTCTTAGCTAATTAAGGCCTGTAGGGACATTCTCCTGTTTTTCTCCTGATGCAATTCAAGGGATGGGTCACTGCGGGGCATAGAACAGAGGTAAGAATATCTGTAAATGTGAGTCAGTTTTGCATTCACCTGAGCCGTGGTGTCCTGGGTTTCTGGAATCTCTGTGGTGTCAGAGTGGGATAAATAAAGATCTAACAGATCACAGAATACCCCAGGAAATGGAAAACAGACAAGCCAGATTCTAGCCTGCCTGGAAGAGCTGAAAGCTGCGGAGAGCTAGCTGAATGGATAGAGAAGAGGCCTGAAAACAGGACCCAGAGAGATGTGCTATGGTGATTTCAGGGTGCAACAAGGTAGGAGAGTAAGATCCTCACGGTGGCTACACTAGAGATCTTACCGCCCAGCTGCATGCTGGAAGGTCTCGAGTACAGCCACTCTAAACTGATGGGAGAGAGCTCGGTCTTGACTTAATTAATCCACCCCCAACGAGCAGCGGTAGCTATGTTGGCGGGATAAGCTGCCCTATTAACATAACACCACCCACCCCAGCACTTAGGTCAATGTAACTTGTGTTGCTCGGGGGATGACTTATTCACACACCTGCGTGACAAGTTCATCCAGCGTAGGTGGTGATAGGAATGTAGTTCAGTGGCTAAGGGCTTGCCTACACAGACACACCAGGAGTGTTGATTTGAATTTACCAAAGGTGTGAATTAAAAGTGGATTCGTTAAACAGCATTAAACCACTGTCCATGCTGCCCACAGCACTGCTGACAGTGCAGGATGATTTTTTTGCACCCAGCTGAGCGTCAGTAAAGACGCCCTCAAATGGAACCCAGAATTTGATCCTTTAAAACCACCCCCGCAAGTGGCGTGGTGCTGTGTTGGCAGGAGGGCATTTTCTGTTGACGCAGCGGAGTGGTGACACCGCGGTAAGCAGGTGTTAGGAAGTCAATGGGAGATACACAAGTTACTGTACGTACCTTGTGTATCTACCATTGACTGCCACAGAAATCAATGGTCGGTGTAGACCAGGCCACAGCATTAAAGGGTCTTCATTTGGGTTAGCTTAATTCACCTACAAAGGGAATTAAAGTGCAAGTGATTATCCAGGTGAAGGAGCCTTTGTCAGTGAAGTATGTTGATTCATCACCATAGCAACACACCTCATTTATGGAGAAATCACAGCCATTAAATGCTTTCCTGAGTCTACGAAATTCCTTGTATTGGAAACAGAGTGAGTCATTCAGGGTGCGTCTATACTTGTAAATTAAGTCAATTTAAGCTTGCTTAAGTCGACTTAATTTACCCTAAGTCTACACTACAGTTTCCTTAAGTCGACTTAAGCAACTTGCTTAAGTCGACTGAAGGAAAATAAGTCGACTTTATTAAACCTTGTTTTAATTCGACTTAAGGCTTAAGTCGACTCCCTAGAGTTGACTTAAGCCAGTGTAGATGTGGGGTAGCTCTAAGTCGACTTAAGCCGACCCCAGGACTGCACCAATGCCCTCCCTGCCGGGGGAGGGAACAGGGGGAGCCTGGCATGCCCCCCCACAAGGTGGTGCAGAGCCCTGCCCACCCTGCCCCTATGCCCTGCCAGGGTCCCTGTCCCCCTTTGCCCCATTGTACCCATGTACAATGGGGCAAAGGCTGAGCCCCCTGGCACTGGGCAAGGGGTGCCCCCCTGCCCCTGTGGACCTGCCCTAGGTCCCCCTAGCCCCTAGAAGTCGACCTAGGCATCCAGTGTGGACGCTCTAGGTCGACTTTGTAAGTTCCCCCCAAAGTCGACTTAAAATTTAAGTGTAGACTCACTAAGTCAACTTAACTAATTCGACTTAAAGTCGACTTAAATTTCCAAGTGTAGACGTAGCCTCAGTGATCTAAACAAGACCCAACCACTCCACCAGTTCTGGATCTAAATAAACCAAGTAAAACTACCATAGCTTCTGCTGATACCTCAACCTCTGTGAGGAGCCGTTTTCCTTCAGGAGCAACCACATTCCCTGGGGCATCCAGTGGCATGTGACCAACACCCTGCCTGCTCAAAGACAACCATTGGCATGTCCTCCAGATTCTCTCCATGCAGGGATCTCCATCTAGAGACAGTGGCCTGCGGCTTTCCTAGAGGATTACATGGGGTCTTGAGAATGCAAGAAAGTCAGAGGATTAGTAGCTAAATATATTAAAAGAACAGGATAAATCCCTGAGACAAAGCTGAAGGTTCAGGTAGGATATTCTGTCTATCACAGGGCTGTTTATTCTTGTTTTGTATTGATATTTTATTCCTATTACATATTTTTGTTTTTAGAATTTGGCTAAAGGCTTTGTCACCCAGGGGCATAAAACAAGCAGGTGAGAGTCAGTGTTAGCAGGAAATCAAGTCTTGCATTCACCCCAGCCATGGGTTTCTATAATCTCTACAGAAACGACCTCTAAGGGGGTGAGGGCAGCTTTGCCTCCTCCTCCTTTTGCTTTCCTCAAGTGGGCCATGTGAGAGGCTGCTCCCTGACCACCCCTCAGTCCAGGTCCTCCAGAACATGTCATTGGGCCCCTGGCCCCAGCTGCATTCCAGTATACCAGTCCCATGTCATCCAGCTGGTTCACTTCCAAACCGTACCTGGGAACTCGCCCTCTTGCACGTCCCAATCCTGCAAATAGTACACTTATGATCTGTAAAGTGCAGAATGGATGGGGGAATCTGCTTATCTGGAACAACTCTTGATTTATAGCCCACAGTGACAACTGGAGAATGCTCCACTTGTCTGCCACAGCTTGACTTTGGGGAGTTTTAGGCATGGTACAAGAGCAGTTATTTTATATAGTGCTTGGTTAAGAACATAGAAATGGCCATACTGGGTCAGACCAATGGTCCATCTAGCCCTGTATCCTGTCTTCCAACAATGGCCAGTGCCAGGTGCTTCAGAAGGAATTAATAGAACAGGTAATCATCAAATGATCCATCCCATCTGTGATTCCCAGCCTCTGGCAAATAGCAATCCCTGCCTATCTTGGCTAATAACCATTAATGGATTTATCCTCCATGAACTTATCTAGTTCTTTTTTGAGCTTCATTGGAGTCTTGTCCTTCACAACATCCTCTGGCAAGGAGTTCCACAAGTTGACTGTGCATTATGTGAAGAAATACTTTATTTTGTTTGTTTTAAACTTGCTGCTTGTTAATTTCATTTAGTGACCCATAGTTTTTGGGTTATGAGAAGGAGTAAATGACATTTATTTACTTTCTCCACACCGGTCATGGCTTTATAGTCTTCTATCATATCCTCCCTTACTCATCTTTTTTCTAAGTTGAAAAGTCCCAGTTTTTATTAATCTCTCCTCATGTAGACATGTTTCCATACCCCTAATCATTTTAGTTGCCCTTTTCTGTACCTTTTCCAATTCCAATATATCATTTTTGAGATGAGACACCCAAATCTGCTGACAGTATTCAAGATAGAGGCGTATCATGGAATTGTAAAGAAGTGATATGACATTTTCTGACTTATCTATCCATTTCCTAATGATTTTCGACATTCCGTTAGCTTTTTTGACTGCCGCTGCACATTGAGTTGATGTTTTCAGAGAACTTTGACATTAACTCCAACATCTCTTAAATGTTGGGGCTGAAATTCTAATCCAGCCCTGACCCCTTTATGCTGGGTAAAAAAGCCAGTGTCGTATAAAAGGACACTAATGGCTCTGGATCTAGTCCAGGGAGAATACACCTGGTGCAGGAAATGTGGAAGACATCTGCAAGCTGCCTTCCAAGGCCTCCACTGGAACCAACTAGCATGGGAAATAATAGATTCTGCATTTCTTTGTTGGCAGCTCAACACTGGATGCTTTTATGGAAAATATGCTTTAACCAGCCACACAATATTGGGCTCAATACAGGGGCAACTGACTGACATTCTTATGAAAAGCTGCTGAAAGGGATGGCACTGGTGGAACATAAACCTGCTGCATGCCACTCGCAGTGTTTGTGGATGATAAAGCGCTCTGTTTAGCAGGCAGCAAACCGCACAGTGCCACATAGTGGTATAGGGGACTAATGCCGAAAAGGGACGCACAGTGGGAGCTAGCACTTTGCTTTTTCGCGGTAAAATGGATCTGCTGGTGCGCAGGTGGGAGCCAGCAGAGGGGTAATTAGCTCGGCATCCGCTCTGGAGGCCTGGGTATGGTACGAGCAGAGGAATCAGGATTTATTGAGGATGTTGGTCTTTGAGGCATTATTTCAATGTTGGTACTTAGATAGCTTCCAAGGAAATTGCACCTAGGTAGCGTGAGAGCTAGTCAGCATTCTGCGCATGTGTAAATGGCTGCTGCAGATGTTAAATGTGATAAGTGATCCAGAAAACTGCAGCCAGTGCTTCTCACCAGTGTTCCAAAAGGAACTACAGAGTGCTATCCAGGGATGGGAGAATTTCCCTGGAACCTGCAAGGGATATAGCCACTGTTTCCACCAAGTCCAGCAAAAGTCAAGTGGTTCTTGTGAAACATGCGTCCACAGGACTTGGCAAGAGCAATGCTGAATGTATACAACTAACTTGGGAACACAGGACTAACCTGGCAGGAAGGGCAGTGTTATTAAAAGCAATGGTCAATTTCCCCAAAGTCTTTCAAACTGAGGACAAAACCTTAGAGCATGTTCAGACAAAGGTGGAATAGAATTAAGCTGCACTGAGCACACATAATGAGCAATGCTGTTTATCCTGTGCTCAAAGGAAAGTTGGAACTGACATGCTCCGCGGAAGGACACACAAAACAGTGAGTTTGTTGACTTTATTTTACCATCACGATAAAGAGGTCAGGGCAGCTGATGGCTTAATTACAAATCTGGGCTCTGTAATTTGCTTCCTTTTTTTTTTTAAAAGTGTGAGTTAGACTGGGATGTAGCCAAGTTAATTTTTGTTACATCCCTTACTTCATCCTTGGCAGCCACACCGGTGTACTTCCTCTTGTTTAACGAATCCTTTGGACGGCTGCTTCCTTTGGTCACATCTCACCTTTTTCTCAGCCTAAGCTGTTGAAAATATTGGGCACGATGGTGAAATAAGGGGAGAGATTTGTAAGGAAAAGGAAGCAAAAGTCAAAATAACAGATGCTTTTCAATGTAAAAGGAAACAATTCGGAAAGGAGATCAGCTGGGAGAGTTAATGGCTGGGAACGGTAATGCCACTGCTGAAGTTCCAGCTTGATCGCTTATTCTCAGAAAGAGCATATACTTAGGAAGGCAGTATGACCTAGGAGCTAGAGCACTGGATTGGGACTTAGAAGCTCTGAGTTCAATTTCCAGGCTTGCTACTTCCTCCTTTGTACCTCAGTTTCTCACCTGTAAAGCATTAGAATGATACCATCCTCCTTTGTAAAGCATTTTGACATGTGTTGATAAAAAATGTGCTCTTAGAACTGAGTATATTAATATTTGGTGGTGGAAGGGAATAGCTGTCAGATATTAAGCAAATACCAAAGTGAGATTGATAGAGTCCAGAAAGTGAATATGGTTTACATGCAGTATGCTTACATTGGCCACAGAACCAGTCAATGGCCTGAGGAATCTTCAGGGAGCCAAACGACTTGATATTAAAGTGTAAGATGCTTCAGAAATGTCGAAAGAATAGAGGGAGGAGTCTGTGGGGTTTCAGCAAGTGACTGGCAGTGTTCCTTTCCTCACGCAACATAGAGAAGAAAAAGTAAAGGATAAAAAACAGTGGCTATAAGGCAGTCAAAGATTTCTCCTGTTCTTTCACACTTTGACCCTCTCCTAAATTGTTCTCCTCAGATGCAGTCCTGAATTCTTTGCTCCAGTTCTCACGGTGTTTTGTTGGGGAAGCCGTAGAATTTGCTAGATTGGTGTGTGGGGTACTTCTGGCATTTCAGCAGTATCAGCTGCAAGTGGGTGAATAGATCCAGTTCAGCAGAAGACTGCAGACGAGGGGGCTGATACTCTTACATCATTTCCAACAGAGTAACTCCATTGACTTCAGAAGAATCAGGCTCAGGGAATGCGGTAGGAGTGCACTCGCCATTTCCAAGAAAAATGCTGGCAACCCTCCTCAAGCCCTACCTAGACTGAGAGCTGTTGCATTTCATTTCATGTTCATAATGCCTAATGCGTAGCAGGTCAGACTAGATGATCATACTGGTCCCTTCTGACCTTAGAGTCTAAGGCTATGTCTACACTGGCAAGTTAGTTCGAATTAAGGAGGCTTAATTCGAACTAACTAAAGCCATGGCTACACTAGGCTTTAGTTAGTTCGAATTAAGGGCTTCCTTAATTCGAACTAATAAGTTCGAATAGGATAATCGAACTAAGGGGTTAATTTGAACTAACTAGTTCGAATTAACCAATGTGGCCATGTTAATTCAAACTAATTTCTTAGTTCGAATTAACCATCCATTGAAATGAATGGGGATCGCTAATTCAAACTAAGCAAGTGTTTGCTTAGTTCGAACTAACGTTCCAGTGTGGCCATGTTAGTTCGAATTAAGCTAATTCGAACTAACTAAAATCAGTTCGAATTAGTTTGTTCGAACTAACTAATTCGAACTAATTTTAGCAAGTGTAGACATAGCCCATAAGGTCATATTCGTAATCCGTCACCTGATAATACCTGACAGACCAGAGCCTGAAAGACAGATGCCACCGTAATGTGCCATACACTAATTTCTTGCTGAAAACTTGAAAATATGCTGTTAACAAAACCCCTTCAGCAGGATGTCTCACTGTTCATTGTTATTCTACAGCTGAAAAGATACAGATGTACTTTATGTGTGGTCATTATTCCAAGCTGCTGAAAAATAAAAAAAGCCTGCAGTGGCCCATAGCAAAATAGGCATTCACCTTGAATCAATGCTAATGAATCCAGCCCCTGATCAAAAGGCAAAGCTGACACCAGTGGAAAAGGATATTTCAAAGTATCAAATATAATGAAACCAATGCGAGTGACTTTTTTCCTTTACAAAACAAAAGGTAAAATGTAAACCCTTCCCACCTTACCACCTGTTATTTGGTATCGCTGATGAAAGAAAACTTCTAAGTGGTTTCCAGAACTCTTTTCAGGGGTTGATTAGTATATAACAGCGAATAACTGGCATTTCTCTTCCACTTTTCACAGATGCAGCTTCAAAACTACGTAAGTATGGCCAGAAACACTGATATATTTGTTAAAACAGTAGGCACTAAACACCTTGAATTCTTTAAAATATTAGGGCAGGAAATATCTCCTCTGAGTTGAGCCACACAATAGACTAAAACAGGGGTTTAGCTAGCCCCTGGTTTCTGGCCGGGCCCCTGAATATGCAGGGTGGGCCCAACCAAGGGTAGCTTCTGTTCCTATGACTGGAAGCTGCCCCGAGATGCTCCATTTGCTGGGTAACAAGTGGAGTGAGGGAGGAGGAGAGGCAGCGCGATGGGGCTTGTCCACCACAGTGGCACAGGCTTCACTGCTGTGGCTGTGGGACTAGCCAGCAGCTGGTGGCTGTGGCCATAAGTGGAGCAGAAGTGCTGACTCCAGTACCTCTGCTTTGCTCATGGCCGCACCTGCTGGCAGCCCCAGAGCCATGGCGAAGTTTGCACCACCGCTGGGCGCTGCGGTGGGTGGGCCTCATGTTTAAGTGGGTGGGCCCTAGCCCACCCAGGCCGACCCCTGGCTATGCGCCTGGATTAAAACAATCTAATTGCAAACCTGGTGGAAATATTGAAAATAGAGTTTTGTTAAAGAGGCCGTGTTGGCAACCTTTTAGTCTTTGCAAAATCACTTCTCTATTTTTTTTTTACTACCATGCTGCCCCTTTGTTGTGTCATTAAATGAGAGACTATATTAAAATATCTAATTCTTAGTAACATTTTACAAACTGTGGAGTATCTTTCCATAGCAATAATTTATTCTGCTGAAGAGCACTGAAGACTAAAGTTACTTATAGGGTTAAGATGCACTAAGTTCACTAAAAAAAATGCTTGTTTCGTTTTGTAAAAATAGTATTAATGTTTGTATGTATGCAATTGATTATAAAATTTTAAATAGTCTTATTTTACCAAAGCAGGAAAAAGGGTCTTGTTTTACCACTTCCTATATGCAAGATCATTCTCCAGGGCAGGTCTATAAGCATATATGACATTTGTTATCATCATGCACGCAAGGCATAATAATGAGTGGAATCTAGCAATTATATGCAGGTTGAGTTGGCGCAAAGTCTGCACTTCAGGATGTGACCCAATAGGCTATGTTCAATTAATAGTGTGCTGAAATTTCCCTGTATATTAACAACATTGAGTGCCTTAAAAATCAGGACCACTGTCAGGAGGGAAGGGGGACTAAAGTAGGGGGGAATTGCCCAGAAGTCCAGCAAATTAAAAGGGCATTGACAGAATGGGAAGATTAATACATATTCTCCTCTCCTCCAATGTCCCCTTCCCATGATGTCCCTGTCACTTGTGTTCTGTACCCCTCCCCTGAGCCCAGCTCATTTATTTTGTGCCATGCAGGTTCCTAGACTGCTGAAGAAGTGGTGTCTGCTACTCAGCTTCCCAGTTTCATCAACAGTCTTCCTGGGGAATACAAGGGACCTGGGAATCTGAGTATCTTTAAGTCACCTTAATAAACTCACTTTAGGCGCTAATCCCCATCCACACTGGCTTTAAGTCGATTTAAGGAGTCAATTTAAGGCTTAAGTTGACCTAAAAGCAGGTGTTATTAAAAGTCGTCTTAAGCTTTCCTTAAGTCGACTTAATAAAATCCCTGTGCGGGCATGACTTTGTTTAGGTTGACTTAAGCCTCCTTAAGCCACCCTTTCAGAGCAACCAAGCCCTCTAGCTGGCTCCCAGTCCAAGTATCCCCCTTCCAGGGAAGGTTCCAATCCCAGCAAACCACTTGATTGCAGTGCCTGCCTCTGGTCCTTGGCCACTCTCCAGCAGTCTGGGGGGGCATGGAGGGAACCAGGCCCACCCATTTCTCCAGGTCCCAACCTAGGTACTGCACACATTTGAGATCAGGCATCACCTTAACTCCCAATCCAACAAGGTCCGCTGAGCCATTTCCCCATAGCCCCCACACCTTCTTTACCTCTTCCCAGGTTTCTTCCTCTGGCTACTCCTGTGCTCCAGCAGCCTGGGTCCTTCCTCCCTTTCTCAGGGCTCTCCTGAGGCCTTCTGAGCAAGGCTCCAAGTCCAGTCCTCTGTAGAGCCCTGCCACCCACAGCGAGCTGCCCCAGATGCTGATCCCCCAGCACCTGAGCAGCCAGGCCCTTCTCACTTCAGCATCCCAGAGAGATTGCCCCTGGTCTGACTCTGCAGCCAGCTTTTCCACCTGGTCTAGGCCTCAGTTGGCCCAGCAGCCCTTCAGCCTGGTTGGCTACTCTTTCTAGGCCCTCTTTAATCTTGTCCTGGCCAGTGTGGGCAGCTGCCCTGCCACAGTAGTCATTCCTCAGCCATCCTGGAACCTGCATAGCACATAATAAATAAGTAAAATCTTCCAGTGGGCTGTGGAAGCGCACTCAGACCTCAGCCATCCATTTCTAGAGGGAGCCATTGACTGTTTTGCCCTGGGTTCCAGAATTACTGTCAGTAGACCTGCTTAAAATGCTGTTGTAGATAGAAAAGTGGCTGTATAAAAATGGCATCTATCTGAAGCCAATAGAATTTCAGTGATATGAGCTACATTCTCCTCTGCCTGATGCTCCATCAGCAAAATTGTCTAGCATCCGACTCCAGAGTCTTTACTATTTGTAATGATATAAGAAGTGGAAAGATCAGCTGGATTTTCAGATCTTGGTTGAGTTTACATCTGTCTAACAGTTTAAGATAAAACACACACACAAAGATAGTGCAAATTGGAGAAGAAAGTAAGGGAAAAAGAGCAGCAAGAGAAAACTATATATAAATAGTTCTCTCTTTTCAGTAAACAAATTTTCTATAACCATTTTCATAATGTTTTAATAAAAATACAAGGGGAAAAGTTGTAAGATTTTTTATGAAACACTGAAAATGTTAACAATTTTTAAGGCCATATTTTGTTTGGAAAATCTCAACAAGTCTTAGTGCTAGATGTTGAACAGACAAGACCAGGCAATAACTTGACTAATGAAAATCTTTTACTATCAGTCTCCTTAAAAAAAGTCTATTCAGGTCATTTATCTTAATCTTCCAGGTCTTATTGGGACATTGACTGTGGCAAGGACAAGGAGAGAAGAAATCTGAATTCAACCATGTGACTCTAGAGAAGCATCCATCATGATAGTATTTCTTTTTGAAGATATTGCTCTTTCTTGGCATTCAATAATCTACTGCAGGCGTTAAGATTGATTTGGGTTTGGCTTTGCCATTAGAAGGCCAAAAAGTGACTAGGAATATAATTCTACTGACAAATCTTTAGCCCTTCCTCTTAGAATTTCTCTGGAGTTTGGCATATTTTGCTTATTTCAGGATCCTAAATTAGTATGAGACAACATCTTAGCAGGACATATAGGAAAGGCTTAGTAGCAAACGTGGTAGAACTAATCATGTGTAAATTATGGTACAGCTTCTCTTCACATACCATATGGATACTCAGTGGATGTAGTTATTTGTTACAACTTTATTTGTGCAAATTAAAAAAAGTCTATTTGCACTCCACCTTCCATCCACCTACCTAAAAGTAGTGAAGTCCATTATGTGTCTAAAGTTTACATTCCTTGCTGGATTCTATCAAATTCCTAAAGGATATGTGTTCATGACACAGTTAGAATTACCATAGCACTTCCTTTTTTGTGTCAAGTAGGTGAGACTCCAGAATGTAAGAC
>ML685784.1:24592731-24607195 GCA_007922175.1 Pelusios castaneus
GCGGGGGGCGTTGGTATTTGCTTTTAAGTTCCGTTCTTCCTGGTAAATATTAGTGATGCATTAAGAGGTTATGAAAGCCATCTCTACTCTAGAAATTTGTAATGGGAAAAGTTCTGCTGGAATTCTACAACCAATATAGCTCTTTTCGCAAAGTGTTCAGATTTGGCTACCTTTTGGCTCTTTAGCCTGTGTCCTCACAGCAACTGGTTGTAATGACAACGGATGTGAGACACTAGGGCTATGTCTACACTTCTTAAGTTAAGTCGACTCTGTTAAATTGACTTAACAAGGTTGACTTTAAGTTGACTTAAAGTCGAACTTGTTAGGTCAACTTAGCAGAGCATCTACACTTAGGATGTGTATACACTGGCAAGTTAGGTCGACTTAAGGAGGCTTAAGTTGACCTAAACAAAGCCACGTCCACAGGAAAGTTTAAGTCGACTTATTAACACCTGCTTTTAGGTCGATTTAAGCCTTAAATCGACTCCTTAAGTCGACTTAAAGCCAGTGTGGACGGGGATTAGTGCCTAAATCGACCTTATTAAGTCGACTTAGAGCGTTAAGTCGACTTAATACGGTCAACAAGGGGCTATGTCTACACTAGAAAAGTTAAGTCAACTTTGTTAAGTCGACTGAATAAGGTCAACTTTAAGTCGACTTAAGGTCGACCTTATTAAGTTGACTTAAAGTTGACTTAACTTTTCTAGTGTGGACGTAGCCTATGGTAACAAGGGCATGCTGTTGATTCATATCCAGCTTCTTGTCCACTGTAAACCCCAGATCCTTTTTCTGTAGAACTGCTGCTTAGCCAATCAGTCCCCAGTCTGTAGCAGTGCATGAGATTCTTCCATTGTAAGTGCAGGACTTTGCACTTCTTCTTGTTGAACCTCATCAGATTTCTTTTGGCCCAATCCTCCAATTTATCTAAGTCACTCTGTAGCTTATCCCTGTAATCTAGTTTGACATCCTGTATTACACAAACCATAGAATTTCTCCGAAAGAATTTCTATAGTATGTCTTTTAGAAAAAATCCAGTCTTGATTTAAAAATTGTTAGTGATGGCCAATCCACCATGACCCATGGGAAAATGTTCCAATAGATAATTACTCTTCCCGTTCATTTTTTTTTTGCCTTATTTCCAGTCTGAATTTTTTTAGCTTCCACTTGTAGCCATTGGATCGTGTTATACCTTTCTCTCTAGACTGTGAAGAGACCATTATTAAATATTTGTTCTTCATGTAGATATTTATAGACTCTGCTCAAGTCACTTCTTAATTGTCTCTTTGTTAGTTAAACTCAAGGAGCTCAATCTATTTATCACTATAAGCAGGGCCGTCCCTAGGGGGTTGCAAATGGGGCGATCACTCTGGGCCCCGTGGTTACATGGGCCCCGTGCTGTCCTGCTCCCAGCAGGGCAGTGCGGGGCCTGCACGCGCTGCAGCCCCCCAATGCACGGCTGCACTCCCTTCTGTTCCCTGCTGCCTTCAGCAGCAAGCTGAAGGCAGCAGGGTGGGGTGGGGTGGGCTGGGCTGGGAGCACTATGCTCGGCCCCTGGGCTGGCCCTCCCTGCTCCCAGGGCGGAGCAGGCAGGCCCAGAGGCGGAGCATGTGTGTGGGGCCAGCCTCTGGGCCAGCTTGTCCCACATGGCCGCATGCGGCCGGCTCCCCGTCTGCAGCCTCGGCCTCCCGGCCCGAAGCTGGGCCAGAACCGGCTCCCTGCGCAGGTGGCCTCGGCCTCTGGGGCCAGCTCCCTGGGGGGCGGAGCAGGCCGGTGGGCTCGCCCCACTCTCCTGCAGCGTGGGAGTGGGGCCCCACCTAGGCCAATTGCCCCCGGGCCCCGCTCCCTCCAAGGGGTAGCCCTGACTATAAGGCATGTTTTCTAATCTTTTAATCATTTTCAAGGCTCTTCTCTGAACCCCCTCAAGTTGATCAATATTCTTAATGAATTGTAGGCACCAGAACTGGACGTAGTGGTCTAACAATGGTTTACCAGTGCCAAATGGAGCGGTAAAATAACTTCTCTATTCCTACTTGAGATTCCCCTGTTTGTGCCTCCCAGGATTGCATTGGCTCTTTTGGCCTCAGTATCACACTGGAAGCTCATGTTCAGCTGATTATCCACCATGACCCCCAAGTCTTTCAGTCGCTGCTCCTCAGAATAGATTCCCTCATCCCGTAAGTATGGTCTACAATCTTTGTTCGTAGATATATACATTTACGTTTAGTCTTATTGAAATGCATGTTGTTTGCTTAGGCCCAATTTATCAAGTGATCCAGATGGCTCTGAATCAGTGACCTGCCCTTTTCATTCTTTACCACTCCCCCGATTTTTGTTCCATCTGCAAATTATCAGTGATAATTTTATGTTTTCTCTCAGGTCATAGATAAAAATGTTCATAGTTTAGGGCCAAGAACCGATCCCTGTGGGACCACCCTGGAAACATATCCACTTGATGTTGATTCCTTGTTTACAGTTACATTTGGAGACCTATGAGCTAGAAAGTTTTAAAATCATTTAATGTGTGCCATATTAATTTTTTATTGTTCCAGTTTTTTAATCAAAATGTCATGTGGTACTAAGTCATGTGCCTTACGGAAGTTTATTAGGTCAACACTATTATCTTGATCAACCAAACATAATTGCATAACGAAACGTAATTTCATTTAAAAAAATCTGATTAGTTTGATAGGATTAATCCACGTTGATTTGCATTAATTACCTTGCCTTCCTTTAGTTTTTTATTCATCAACTCCTTTATCAGCTGCTTCATTTTCTTGTCTGGTATTGACGTCAGGCTGACAGGATTTTTATAACCAGGGTCAACCCATTTACCCTTTCTAAAAAACGGCACAAGATTAATCTTTGTCCATTCTTCTGGAACTTCCCCGGTGCCCCAAGACTTATTGAAAATCAACATTAGTGGTGTAATTAAGCTCCTCATCCAAGCCTTTTATAACTCTAGGATGCAAGTTATCTGGACCTGTTGTTTTAAGAATGAAGTGTTCTGGCAAGCCTGCTACAGCTCTTTCTCTTTTGCCTGGCATTGGCCCTCATCTCTACTGTATCTGCAGGACACAATGCCTTTTGAAATTAGCTGGTCTGCATCTTTATTACTACAGGAATTTTGCAGCTGAGCCTGCATCTGCTCCTCCCCTCAATGGTTGAGGAAATCAAGGGCTTCAAGGAAGCAGCACGAGGAAGGTGTAGCTGAAGCCATGCCTATAGAGATGGACTTGCAAATATGGGGGCTAGCAGGAAAAGAGGTATTTCTAAAATAATGCTGGAGCTATTAAGTGGGAGGGGGGGAGGGGAAGATGACGTCAAGGCAGCAGAATTCAAAAATTTGACCTGAACTATTACCGCTCCAGGAACCATTGCATTATGCGCTTATTGCTGGGGGACTGGTTGTGCTGGTACGAGAACTTCTGCAGCTACAGGCATTGTGTCAGTAGAACTCTACCACAAGAGAATTTATGTTGCTTGCGGAACTGGTTCACCAGAAAAAGTTCAAGGTTTTATTGGCAGGATGTGCTGACAGAAGGCAAGTTTGGTGGCAAACCTTCATGGTGTAGACTAGACCTCAACCCCTATTGATTTATATAGCAATAGGAAATCGTATCTGTGGTTTTTTTGTTTTCTAGGCTAACCATCACCCTGGTATCTTTATAATACTCTTACAGTCAGCGAAGTGTATCATCTGAAAAATCACTACACTGATGTAACAATTGAAGGACTTCAACTGAATTAAGTGCAATATCAAAATCACTACCAAACTTTTGAATAATGGGATAAATTTTAGCATGCCTTTATTGACCACTGTCTCATCACCAGCTATTTTTCACTCCCTTCTCTTAGCATAGGAACTTTGCTAGATATTAGAATTAATTACCAAAGAAGTAATTGAAATTTGCTGGCAGTTCATTTGATATGTTACATTTTCACATTTACCATTCCACTTGAAATAACATTTAACGTTAGATTAAATCTCTATTGATCTAATTTTAATGAGTTCACCACTGTGATCAACGAGACTAAAAAAAAAAAGTGTTTTTTATTTTTTTTGGAGCAGAAACTCTTTTGTAGAACTCAGAAGGCTCTGGATGTTGGTGACATCACTTATTACTAGCAGAGAGCCTCAATGTTCACAAATGCAAATCTGTATTGGGGCATGCTATTCACTGAACAGAACATAGAACAGTGATGGGTTGGCTACCAGGGCTAAATGCTAATACAATCTGGACAGTATTTAGCCTTCAAAAAAACATATGCAGAATCCCTGCTTATGCTTTCTCCCACATTTACGTATTTCTGAGTTTGTGGCTCATAAGGACCATCATATGTTCTGTATATCCATAACCTGCTTGGTGCTAAGATCTCTCTCATGTTCTTTCCATCCCAGTTATATTCACTAAGCAATTCCAGGAGCTCTTCATGAAGATTAACCTTTGGATTTAGATAAGTGCTGTAAAAATTGAAGTAAAACTAGGAGTCTGTATACACCAACTTACTTTTGAACCATCTGTATATTGAGCAACATTCCTTTAGGTGGTTTGACTACTGCAGAGTGTGAGGGCAAAATTCGAGTTCCCGAGATCTGATGCCTACATTCTCTATGGTTGATTTTTGTTCTCTTTGGCTGGAAGCAGTCACGTCACATACCTTTGAGATCTAAATTACAAAATCACCTGTCATCTGTCTTCTCCAAAGGCACTGTTCTTTTATTGGCCCAAAGGTGACAGTGGTGTAGAGAAATGAGTGCCATTTGCTCAGTCTTCAATACAGTAAGGACTTTCCAAAGAAGAGGCATATTGGCAATAAACCGATATTAATCACTTAAATGGTTCAATCTACTTTGCGCAAGCACACTATTGTCCAGATTCATGAGTATGAGTGCATGGAGTCAAGGAGCCGTATGGGGGCTCTAAATGTATTTTGGGGAAAGCAGGGCAGCCAGCTAAGAGCTTCCAAAAGTCTTGAGCATTTTAAGCTTATGATGAACTGGGGGAATATATTATGAATTCAGGCCTGTGTTGACTCCGTTTTGTGAGACACAAAACCAATTGTATGACTGTCTCTCGCCTGCAGAGCCTCAAAAGTAGAACTAAGGAGTTGTATTCATCGACAGCAGCAAATTTGCCGCTGTCACATCTGTCTTCCCAATTGACTGATCTGGTATGGGAAGACCTGCTCAGCCAATCAGGAAGTCGATCACCAAAGACCAGCCTGGTAAGAAGAAGAGTGCTGAGTTGAAGGGAGGGATTTCCTTACTCCTTCAGCTTTGCCAGGCCAGGAAATGGTGTACATCTTCTCCCTTACAAAACCTGTCTGAGATCCTTAATATCAGTTCTGAAACATGCAAGCTCATTATTCCACACAGCTGTTTTCCTCAATCTGTGGGAAGGAGGAAAAAATCTGCCGCTTCGACGCAGAGCATTACGAGTGCGTGGGTGTGTCCGACCTGTGGGTGGGACCGTCATCCATGCATCGGATTCAGCAGCCATCAAAGAACTCATTGGCTCGTACACGGGGCTCTGTAAAGAGGGATGGGGCCATTGACAGGCTGTACGCAATATTACTTCCAGGTAGAGAAATGGGAGGAATTTAGGGAGGTAGACTGTAATTAACTAAGATGAAATGTAACCACAATACCAGAGTTACCACCTCTATTCTTGGGAAGAGTCATGGGATCCGTACTGGCCAGAATCTTAATTTAACATCTCACCCGAAAGACAAGGCACCTCTGACATTGTGCGGGGGCACGGCGTAAGAGTGCAATCAGGAAATGTCTGGAGCGCAAGCAGAAACGCCTGTGCGGGATGAGGAGCTTTGATCTAGCTAGGTTGAGTGACAATAGCAGTGAAGTCAGAGAAACATGGGCAGCAGGATGGTGTGTAGAACCTCTCCTAGGACCCTGGGTATTTATTCAAGTGGCTATCCCCTGCTACCAGCTGTGTTACTGGTGTGTAATTAGTGCTTTCACTCCTGCCAGCTAGATCAAAGCTAGTTCAGTTATGTGCATTGTGATTAGACCTACCCGGAGAGGAAAGGTTGTTCATGACTGAATCATAACCGCCTCCTTTGACATCCTGGCTATTTCTTAGAAGGTCCCAGGGCTGATTTAACCCAATCTTTAATGTGTGAGAAATTACGTGCTCCCAGTCCGTGTGGGTCCCATTGCATTTACCAGATACAAATTGCTACAAATGTCCATGCGCCATTTAATATTTCTATTAGTTCAGAGCTGGCTGATAGTGAGCCACCTGGTTCCCATGCATGGCATCAATTCATGCTTGTCTTTGCAACATTCCATATTTTATTTTTAGGTATTGTTTTTTTAATTACACTGAATTTTTTTCTTTATTGAAGGATGGAGTCATATCCTCAAATCTGTTATCACATTTCTCAATACTGTGATTATTTAGAAATATATTACAAGAATGCCAAACAAATATTATTTCCCCTCCACACCTAGAATTATTTGACCTCTGAAATATGTCTGCTATCAGGAGGGACCAGCTTTATGAGCATGTGTGTGTCTGTGTAACAGGTGAAAGACTGGAGGCTTTTCCTGGAGTATGGAGAGACGTGTATGGCAGAGAAAGGTTTGTTCCAATTTTCTAGTTTTTTCTTCTCAGAGGGGATTTTCCATGTGTAAAACTGGTATTCAGCTGCCTAAACAAAGACCAAGGTGCCTAACCCTACCTAAATTTTCGCCTTAATATTTAATATATGCCTCAATTTCCCTATCTGTACACTGGGAATAATACTACTTCTTTGTCTCCCAACCGTGTTGTTAGATTCAGTTCATTTATGGGGAAATTCAGACCTGTGTGGTGGGCCAGCAGAAGATCTATACATGCACTTCAATCCAACTTGAGACCTATTTTGATGACTTAAATGGGAATTAACTGTACTTAGATTGTGTGTGTTGGCACTCTGCTCAGAGGTGAAATCACTTAAATGTCTATAAAGTGCTCTGACCTCGGGTGGAAGATGAAATAGAATGCAAAATATTAATATTGGTAGAGATGAGACTGACTCAAACATGCAGCTTTGAATGACCCTGAACCTTAGGCAAATTCATCTCAAGATGTAGATACGACTTTTGCAGCCTGGGCCCATCTCTAATTATTATTAATTGCAGAGCTAAAAGCAAATCAAATGCCTTTATGGAATGGCCTTAGTGCTGCTTTCATATCAAGAGAGAATTGAATGTCATTTTTGCAGGTTTTGGATTACAGTGAAATTATCCTTCTTCTACTAATGAGACGGAACTATCCTTCCTTCTAATGAGATACAATTTACCATGAAAAGATACAAGTACTGTGCTACGCTTAATAACCATCATAATGCAGTGAGCACATTGCGTATCACGCTAGTTCCGTGAATGCATCCAAAGAGCAAATTTAAATGAACTATAAAAAACAGGAAGAAATGTCCTTAGCAACTTATACATTTTCCCTCTTTGGAGCGATGCTTTTTAAGAACGGTACTATCCTCCCATTATTTGTGGTTACGTATCCTACTCGCTGCTGTTGTTCTTCTTACTGTGTTTTTTATCTAAATTAAGTTGCGAGTTTTATGGGGTGGTGTCTAGTCATTTGATATGTTAGAATGTTTCTGGGACATTGATGCCTCCTGAATAATAATAGTTAACCTGTTCTCTGCTGGCACTTGCAGATCGAAACAGAGGAGTAATGATTGGCTCACACAAACATACTTTACTGATGCAGGACAATGGTAGTGAATCGAAGGCCTGTAAGTGCTGAATTCAGTAGACGTCCACAGCACAGACTGCACCAGCACCAGGGTCCGATTAAATGGCCTCGTGCTCCCGCCCGTCCATCACCGCGGCCTCCTCTCCCCTGGCCTGGGGCCATGCCCCTCCACCACCTTGGGGCCCCCCCGCCTGGGGCACTGGCCCCCAGCCTGGTGGCCTGTAGGCGGGCAGTCGCTGGGCAGGGGCTCTGGGGCCACAGGCCCTGGAAGGCCATGCCGGAGGCTGCACTGCACGCCAGCCCCCAGAGTGGAGTAAGCACGCACCAGCCCACCCTGCCCTTGGGGGCAGATCAGCCTGGCCAGGGGTAGAGCAGGAGCACCCAGAGCTCACCCCAATGCCGGCAGGGCAGGGGGCCTCCCAATGCCCCCCTCCCAGGCAAGCCACATTGGTGCTGTGGCGGGCTGGCGGCTGGGGCCAGATTAACGCAGGGGCTATAGGTGCTGGAGCCCAGGGCCCCTCTTCAGGCTGGGGCCCAGGGCTTCAGCCCCTATAGCCCCTGCGTTAATCTGGTCCTGGCCGGCACAGCTGCTGCTAAACCCTGAAGGGGCATGGTCCCCAACTTACCTTTCCATCCTTCTTGCTGGATCTAGATTGAGGTCTATGGGCAGGCAAGGGCAGGGAAGAGAGCATTTCTGTGAGAACACAGGACTTCCATATCTGCTGCTGTTAGAGGGGCAGGTGTCTTCAGCACTCATGGACTCTAAAGGCAGAAAGGGTCATTCTGATCATCTAATCTGACCTTCTTCCCACTAAAGGCCTTGGACTTTGACCCAACAATTCCTGCAGTGAGCTCAGCAGCTTATGGATGGGCTAGAGCACCTCTTTTTGAGCTGTGCAGTGTCTCTGTAGTGAATTTCTGCTGTTCAAGCTGTGGATGAAAAGAAAACACAATTCGTCATTGTCTTTCAAATTGAAGGCATTTAGTATGTGACTGTATGTCTGGACAAATCAGGGCAAAACTGTCTGAGTAAGACAGAGCTGGAGTTTGCCTGCTGTTACTCATTCTAACTTCTCATAAATCAAGGGAACTCTTATTAAACAAGGAATTTCTAAGAGAAAAATAAGCCTTAAGTATACAGGCAAAGAAAACCATGAATCGAGCACTTCCTGGGAGTCCATGGAGAGAAAACTTGGCACATGGAGCTGAGTCCTTCTCCCTACTGCTCCGTAAAAGAAAGACAAAAGAAATCATTGAATATCTTGCCAATATTACTTTCCCGTTTACATGTAGACAATGGGTATTGTTGCCACAGGGCAAATGTAAATGGGCATAAAGGAGAGACCCATTCAGTTGCGAAAGACCCTTGACTGTCCATCTCTTTAATAATAAACTGTAGAGTGCCCAGGCTGTGAAATGTCTGAGACCCCTTTGTTTATGGTATTTCCTCCATGAATTATTAGTTGTGATTTTATAGCATCCAAAAGTGTGCTGTGTGACTTTCACACAGAGACTACCTCTTTTTATCTGCACTGTAAGAACTTCTTGTCTCATCTTATGTGTGTCATGACTGGAGGTAATGAAAAGTAGGAAGATGAGGTAAACGCCACACTTGAACGAGTCGACCAGAGGGCATTTCCCTTCAACTCAGCACAGTGGAGCCCCCAAGGCAAGTGGACATTAGGATGTGGAAGGGAGATATGCAAGTCATTTTAAGTAACTTCTGTATCTCCCGTCGGCTGCTGTGTAAGCCATGGTTAAGTGTAGAAAAGAGAGTTTTAATGCAATGGGGAAATATAACCTTGCATTGGTTTGGGAAAATGCCACAAGCAGGATTCACAGCACATAAAACCACGAACAAAACACCCACTCCAGAGTACGTTGGGCAGTTCCTTTTGCCTCAGGTTCTTAAGTCCAGCCACAAGAAGTTCTTTTAATGTGCCCCTCCCTTCACAGCACCCACTCACAGGAGTTGTCCCTAGTCAAGGCAGATCCAGAATAGAGAGTTGCGGCTGCAGAGTACACGCTGGTTGGCAGGGGCATTGATGCTCTGAAAAAAGAGTCAGAGCCCAGCCCAGGACTCCACCCCAGGCCAGCCCCATTCCTGGATCCAGTCCAGCCCCCAGGCCCAATCTGGCGCTGCCGCTGGCCCTGGGATCGGGGCCGGATCGGGCTCCTGACGCCACCAGCTGGCAGCTCAGCTCTGCATCCCAGCCAGACTCCGAGTGCTGGCTCTGGGTCCTGCCCAGGCTGGACTGGGCCAGCTCGGGACTTGGGGCACTGGCCTGGATACCTGGGGCCCATGCCCCATGGGTCCACCTCCATGCTGGTTGGGGAGAGAGGGAAAGTGGGTACCTTGCTCGCTCCATTATCTGGTCACCATGTTCCAGCCACCCTGCCGACCACTTGCCAGCCACCCGCCAGCATCCTGTTACTCTGCCACTGGGGGTTAGGAGGGTGGGGGGCAGTGGTGCTTGGGGGCACTGGGTAGAGAGGGCTGGCATTTAAAGTGTCCCTCCAGAATAGCCACATTTATCTGCCTGTGCACGCACATTTCTGAGACTAATAGATACTTGTCTGTATTTTGGTTTATTCAAAATAGGCATTCGGGACTTATTAAGAATTCAACATGAACATATTTATACAAAGGAAACTTGACTCCTTTCAGGTGTATCCTTGTAGAGGATGCAGCCGTAGGGCCCATTCTTGGTAAGTTCAGCTGCGAGAAACGAAGATGAGAAGTTTGGTAAGCCCCTTCAGACAGAGGCTGTCTTTTTGTTCTGTGTTTGTACAGCGTCTAACATGATGGGGTCCTGGTCTATCATTCTGGATCCTAGGTGTTATGGTAAGATAAATACCAATCACAATATAATAATGGATCTTCAGTATTTGATTGCTTTATTCAGTTATCTTATTGTCCAGGGTCTGTGTTCTCCTCCTCTGGTCTTCAGCTCATTATCATAGACTCATAGGCTATGTCTACACTGGCAAGTTAATTCGAATTAAGGAGGCTTAATTCGAAGTAACTAAAGCCAGGGCTACACTAGGTTGTAATTTAGTTTGAATTAAGGGCTTCCTTAATTCGAACTAATAACTTCGAATAGGGTATTCGAACTAAAGGGTTAATTCAAACTAACTAGTTCAAATTAGCCAATGTGGCCATGTTAATTCGAACTAATTTCTTAGTTTGAACTAACCAGCCATTGAAATGAATGGGGATCGCTAATTCGAACTAAGCAAGTGCCATGAATGGCTCTTGCTTAGTTCAAACTAACTTCTTCTAGTTCGAATTAAGTTAATTCGAACAAACTAAAATTAGTTCGAATTAGTTAGTTCAAACTAACTAATTCAAACTAATTTTAGCAAGTGTAGACATAGCCATAGACTTTAAGGTCAGAAGGGACCAGTACGATCATCTAGTCTGACCTCCTGCAAAATGCAGGCCTCAAGACCTTACCCACCCACTCCAGCAATAGGCCACTAACCTATGTACACATGATACACTTATCGTGCGGTGAGGCAGCCTTACCGTGGGACAAGCCAGGGAGCTGTACACACAATAATCTTGCTTGTTGCGCGGCAACAGCCCCTTGCCACGTAACGGTTAAACCACACAAAACGAGAGTGGTTAGGCTTACAGAGCCAGTGTGTATAGTCCTTGCGGTTTTGACAGCCTCCGGAAGTGTCCCAGAGTGCCTGTCAAGGGCACTCTAGGACGAGGAATTGTCAAATTTGTCAATTTCACTGCTCTAGCAGAGCAGTGAAATTGACAAATAGCTGCAGCACCAGGGCTCAGCTGCTGCCGGGGGGCTCCAGCTGCTGGGGTGAGCGGAGCCTGTCTGGGGAGCCCTGCCAGGCAGTGGGGCTCACCCAGCAGCTGAGCCCCAACGGGGCAGCCGGGCTTCAGCCACCGGGCTCAGCTGCTGCAGCGGGGCTCAGCTGAGCCCCGGCGGATCAAGCCCCACTCCCCCAAAGACTCAGCTGAGCCCTGGTGGATCAAGCCCTACTGTTGCGGGGCTCAGCTGCCGCGGCTGAGCACTGCTGTCCTGCAGGGTTCCAGCAACCCGTTTGAGGGCAGCCGGGCTTCAGCCGCCAGGCTCAGCTGCCACAGCAGGGCTCAGCTGCCGGTGGTTGAGCCTCGTGGCCCCATGGCTCAGCTGACAGCGGCTGGAGCCCTGCAGGTGGCGGGACTCAGCTGCTGCCAGAAGCTGGCAGCCGCAGTGCATGGTGGGCTAGGTGCCCACCATGCACTGCTCCTTATAGCGAACATTCAAAGGAGCATGCGAACGCTCCTTCTCACTACAAGGGGTGCTGTGTTATAACGTTGGCTTGCCCCGCAATAATTTTACTGCGGGACAAGTCTCACCGTGTGTACATATCCTGAGTTATTTACCTCCTCAAATCATGATTTAAGGACTTTAAGATACAGAGAATTCACCGGTAGGTGAACCATGCCCCTTGCTACAGAGGAAGGCGAAAACCCCCCAGAGCCCAGGCCAATCAGCCCTGGGGGAAAACTCCTTCCTGACCCCAAATATGGCGATCAGTTAAACCCTGAGCACATGGGCAAGTCTCAACAGCCAGTTACCCAAGAAACAATCGTCTGTAATAACTCAGAACCACTCCATGTACCCTCCCTTCTTAGGCCACTTGTATATCCACCGCCGATAGCCAAAAGATCAGTCAATTTCCAAAATAGGCTATCTGATCATACCATCCCCTCCATAAATTTATCTCCAGTTTCTCTTTTTGCTACCCTGATTCCATTGTTTCATGAAAATGCAGCTCTTGTAGTCTTCATCGGTATGAAGAATTTGCTTCTATCCATTCTGTAAAAAGGTCGGTTGGTCATAATGAAAACATGCCTTTCTGGTACATTACTTCAAGGGCTATATTTAAGTAAATTACCACCTCTTTCTTTGTTTGTTCCTCTGGCAATAGAATTCAGCATCCTGTTTGCCTTCATACATTGCAGCTGATGGTTTGCTGAAATCTCTCATGGGTTTTCCTGAAGTAGCTTCTTAATTGAAACATCTCAAATACTGAATTAGTAGTCCAAATTCAGTCCACTCTGCTGTTTCAGTACCAAACACAGATCTGCAGAATGCAGCTAGTTAGTCTGACGACAGCAGCTGTTTATAGTAAATCCAACCCCCGCAATCCCAGCACTAAGCAATTTTATTTCTGCAAACTTTATGACTCAAAATTCAGGGAAATCCCAGAAGGTAAGGGTTACTCTAGCAACCTTAACTCGGTTATATCACATATCCTATGTGAATAATCCATTGTCTGCCACAGGAAATATGGATGCTGTGCACCAGTCATTATCTGATTACAGACAATGACCCCTAAATATGCAGTTCTGAGTAATTTTGACCATAGGTATAACATATTACTTAAAATGTTCATTACCCACATCTAACATAGCAGAGCAGTATTCGTATTGTGTCTATATTGTGCTGACCTTCTAGGGTGCCAAGTTATATCTTCTGAAAATACTTTGCACTCATATTATGTTTTACTTTCCAGAAGGAGTAGTTCCTCGTGATTTGAGTAAGAGACGGGGTTCACAAAACTAGAGGTGGTCCAAACAGATTGACTTGTGTTTTGCGAATCCAGATGTGGTTTAGATTCAGGCCCTATTTTATCTGGTTTTGACCCTTATCTAATAAAAATGGGCACCTCTGGAAAAGGTTGGGGTTCTATATTATTGCAAGAGAAAGAGGAGTTGAAAGAGTGACCTGTGGAAAAATGGCTTGTTTCTGACAGCCTTAACTGGGCCTGGCTTTTAGTCCAAATGTCTAAAATATGAGAAAATTTCAC
Source organism: Pelusios castaneus (assembly GCA_007922175.1). Lineage (NCBI taxonomy): Eukaryota > Metazoa > Chordata > Testudines > Pelomedusidae > Pelusios > Pelusios castaneus. The sequence goes on from ML685784.1 coordinate 24,606,273, forward strand.
AAACATTATGGCTAATGTGATGTTCCAGATAAATTTGCATTCCCAGTACTGCATAGAAAATGACAACACTTGGAAGGCCCATCCCGAGTTCCTTGCAAACCTAAAACTCCCACTAAAATAAATGACAGTTTTAAGTGTGTGACAAACACAGAATGAACTCCTGAGACTTGATAGGTTCTCCCTACTTAAGAACATAAGAATGGCCATTCTTGATGATACCAAAGGTCTATCTAGCTCAACAGTGACTGGTATCAGATGCTTCAGAGGGAATAAACAGCAAAGGACAATTGTTGATCCATTCACTGTTGTACAGTCTCACTTTCTGGCAGTCAGAATTTAGGGACACCCAGAGCATGGTGTTGTTTCCCTGACCATCTTGGCTAATAACCACTGATGGACCTATTCATGAACTTTGCTAATTTTTGTTTGAGCCAAGTTACACTTTTGGTTTTCACAACATCCCATGGCAATGAGTTCCACAGGTTGACTCTGCATTGTGTGAAGAAGTACAGTACTTCCTTATGTTCGTTGTAAACCTGCTGCCTATTAATTTTATTTGGTGACCTCTGGTTAGTGCATTATGTGAAGGAGTAGCATTCTCACCTTCTCCTCTATTGTTCTCAAAAGCCCACATCCACACTGTTTGAATCAAAACAACTTGTTGGGTTTGCTGAAATAGACTAACAGGCTACCCCCATGAAACTGTTTGTATTGACCTTCTAGCTCACCCTTCTCTGAACGTATATACACACCTAACATACTGCAGTTTCCATTTCATGCATCTGATGACGTGGGATCATACCCACGAAAGCTCATGCGATAAATATATTTGTTAGACTTAAAAAGTGTAACAGGGCTCCTTGTTTGTTTTACTTCCTTGTTCACTTTCTCTACACCATTCATCATTTTCTAGACTTCTATGA
>ML685784.1:24607205-24664571 GCA_007922175.1 Pelusios castaneus
CAACAGCAATTCCAGGCCCGAGGGTACAATGGCTCCCACTCCCTTCTACAAAGAGGGAGCCTGGGTTTACGATCATGGGCATCAGGTGAAGCTTCCCCTTGGGACGCTAGCTACTTATCCCACCTCTTCTGCGGATGGTCCCGTCCACACTCCACCCCCACTCTGCCCCGGGCCCGCTCACTGATGCATCCCTCCTTGATCTCCCTCCTCTTTTCCATGCCCCTGTTTTCCCCCCAGCTATGAGCGACAGCCGGCGGACTGAGCAGGGAGGAGAGACTCGGGCCAAGCAGGGAAAAGGGTGTGTGGAAGAGAGGAGGGAGGGATATGGTGTTGAACCTCGGGTGGAATATGGCCTGGGGCTGAGCAGGGGTAGACTGTGGGCAGGGCCATGGGTGGAAGTGGTGGGCCAGGAGCTAGATTTCCCAAGGGGTAGCTTCACCTGCCGCCTATGGCCTGGGCCCTTTTAAAATTGCTGAAGGACTGGACCCCTTTGCCTGTCCCTGTCAGTGGGCCTGGTTACGATATGTTTTTATTTAGTATCTCTTCTTTTCCTGTGGGCTTCTTTGGCTTCCATTGCACGCTGAGAACTATCCATGATGACTCCAAGATCTTTCTTGAGTGGTAACTGCTAATTTAGACCCCCATCATTTAATATGTACAGTTGGGATTATTTTTTTCAGTGTGCATTAGTTTGCATTCATCAGCAATGAAGTTTCATCTGCATTCTTGTTGCCCAGTCACCCCATTTATGAGATTCCTTTTTAACTCATCGCACTCAGCTTTGGATGTAACTAACTTGAGTAATTTTGTATTGTCTGCAGATTTTGCCATCTCACTGTTTACCCCTTTTTCTAGATCATTTATTAATATGTTGAACAGCACAGGTCTAGGGATGAATTCTTGGAGAACTCTGTTAACCTCACTCCACAGTAAAAACTGACTTTTTATTCTTACCCTTTGTTTCCTAACTTTTAAACACTTACTGATCTGTGACAGGACCTTTTCACTTATCCCACAAAGCTTTCTAAGTTTGAGAGCCTTTGGTGGGGGATCATGGCAAAAGCTTTCTGAAAATCTAAGTACACTGTATTCAGGGCTGTCCCTCGGGGTGGGGGTGGGGGAGGCAAACGGGGCAATCACCCTGGGCCCTGCAGTTACGTGGGCCCCACATTGTTCCGCTCCCAGGTATCATATCAGCTATTCTTCAGTCATCTGGTACAGAAGCTGACTTAAATGATAGGCTACATACCACAGTTAGTAGTTGAGAAATTTCATATTTGGCTTCCTTGAGAATGAGGTAACTTTTTACTGTGTAATTTATCAATTTGTTCCAAAACTTCCTCTACTGACACCTCTGTCTGGAACAGTTCTTCAGATTTGTAATCTAAAGAAGTCTCATTTACGAGAACGTCCCTCACATCTTCTTCGTACCGGCTTTGTCTTCCTTGAGAGCTCCTTTAGTACCTTTATTGCCAATGGCCCCACTCATTGTATGGCAGGTTTCCTAGTTCTAACGTACTTTAACAAAATTTTGCTGTTCATTTTTGTATCTTTTGCTAGTTGCTCTTCAGATTCTTAGCCAGTGAACAGGAGCAGTGCACAGGAGAGTTTGATGAGGGAGTTCTCCAGGTGAAGAACAAGGAGCGATGGTCTCAAGTTGCAGTGGGGGAGGTCGAGGTTGGATATTAGGAGAAACTTTTTCCCTAGGGGAGTGGTGAAGCACTGGAATGGGCTACCAAGGGAAGTGGTGGAATCTCCATCTTCAGTGGTTTTTAAGGGTCAGCTTGACACAGCCCTGCTGGGACGATTTCGTTGGGGTTGGTCCTGTTTTGAGCACAGGGTTAGGCTAGAGGGCCTCCTGTGGTCTCTTCCAACCCAAATCTTCTCTTATTCTATGAAAGAAGAGCAACTATGTGATACTCTCTGGGCCATAACTGGGGCAGTGAGGTAGGTGCACCTGCCCTGGGCTGGGCATAGAGCTGGCAGAAGGATGCAAAAATGGGGCAGAGCAGGATCAGGTTCACCCAGTCCCACCTTGACAGGAAACCAGGGTGCTCAGTGCCCACCCCACACGGTCTTGAGTCCGGCTGTCTGGCAGTAGGACGGAAGTGGCAGGTGGGCAAGATGGGCCACACAGCCAGTGGGTGCAGAGTGGGGGATGCTGGGGCAAGGCCAGTGATGCGGGCCACTAGGGTTACAGGGGGCTGGGCACAGGGAGGGGAATGGAAGCTGGTGCATGGGCGGGGGGCAGTTTTTGGGGTACTGGAGGCAATTGCTGGGGGATGATAGGGGGCAGTACTTAGGTAGGGGTGTGGTACATGGGGGGCAGTCCCTACATGGGGGACTGGATGCTGGAGCAGGCAGGTCCTGCTGGGGCAGGGTTCATTCTGCCCTGGATAGGGCACCCTGTCTCTGCAGGACAGACCTGTGTGTTGGGGGTTCCCTGGCTATGGTGCTGTGTGCCTGGGAGGGCAGTCCTTGCCTGGGAGGGCCCCCTGTACTGTGCAAGGCACCCTATTTCTGCAGGCAGGCTCCACAGTCGCTCAGCCCAGGCGTGCGGCCAGCAGCAGCGTGGACGTTAGGGCGGCGGCACGCTACGGCAGGCCGCCTGCAGGGTAAGATGCAGTGGTAGCACACGCATTGTGTGGACGAGGCCCAAATAACACACAGCGAGCTGCACATTGCGATAGCCACTGTGTAAAAGCTCAACACTGAACAAGGATTGAGGAGAATAAGGATAGCTTTTGCTACTCTCAGTCCAAAAAACCCATGAACACAGTACTACTGGGTCTGAACAATACGAGAACCCAGTGTATCTTCGCACTGACAGCCCCCTGGCAAAATTAACGTGAGTGGCAATTTATTTAATCCAGAAGGGCAAGATAATTTTGGAGTAAGTGCAGCAGCCCTAATGACTGCTCCTTCTGCCAGACAGACAAGCTTGCATATGGAATCCGTTTGGTCACACATGGAACCATCCACAGATAGAGTTGATTGCAGACCGCCCTCTTGCAGTAACTCTCCAGCATCATGGTAACTTTAACCACTCTGCCAGGACAGATGGTTCACACACAGTTCTTAACGATACCCACATCCAGACAATCAGAGGAGAAAGGAGAACAGATTATGGAGAGAAGAGACCCTTAAAATCCCCCCAGCAGCTGACTACATAGAAGATCCTCACTTAAATTGGCTAACTGATCAGATTTCCTGCTTGGTACATCTCTTACATGAACCTGGGTTTGGAAATCTCCTGGCTATTAAGCAAGTATGCATTCCAGGTGAGACTGGGACTAAAACCCATCACCGTGATCATCATGATCATCTCATCATCATGAGAACTGTAGGATGACTTACGTGAAATGAGCTGGCAGCGTCTCAGTCCAACTTCCGATGGACAAGTGTCTCCTCACTAAAACTTCTGTGACAGCTAGAGAGATATCTTGACAGACTCAGCAGAGCAGACAGTAGGGAATAGTCATGGAAGCTGAATTCCCCTTTGAGCTCTTGGGCTGGTCCTTCCAGGTCAGAGATGAGGTAGATGGGTTGGGCAAGGAGGAGTTAGCTTGTACTTCCACTGTCTATGTTGTACCTGTTTCAGTGACCTCAGCCAGAATCAATTTTTTTAGAAAACGTGTGAGCACGTACAAGAGACTTTTGTTTTTGGCATTTCAGTGTGGTCTTCACCACTGAGCCCAGAGCTGCTCAGAAGAATAGCAACATTAAGAGCAAACAGATTAATGAAGATTAGCGTATTCCAAACAGTCTGGCAGAGATGCAAGTCAAGCCACACACGACTCCTCAATGGCACGCCCACTACACAAGTGCTGCCCTCCTCCTACTGAGCTTCTAATGAACTCAAATCGGACACAAGGTTGGGGCAGCGTAAGCCCGGCTTGAAATCCTGGAAATACAAAGACTGCAAGGCGCCAGTGAAGAGGCAGAAAAAGTGCTCCGTTGAAATAGATGAAGAAGAGCGACTTGTGGTTTCTAGGGTGACACTGTGGATGAACCCTAGGGATTTGATGAGCTGTAGCAACTACGAGGTGGCATAAATTATTCATTTCTAGCCTGTGCAAACTTAACTTGTTGATGTGTCAGCAAATATGCGAAGACTTGGCTCCAATACTTTTTGTGCTAAATTGGAAATCCTTTCCCATAACCAGGAATAATTGCCCTGAGCACTTGATTCAACATGGGGGACGCGGAGGTGTAATCTCTACATGATGGATTACTGGGGACTGCTTCCTTCAGGGGAATGCAACTTTAATTGGAACAGAAGTCCCACTGATAGAGAGGCACTGAACTGGTTCATAATCTGAGAGGTGTTGGCCAATGTGCTCTGCCAGCACTGTACATTTTGGCAATACATCAACAGTTCTGGGTCTTCCTATCAGAGCAGGAATTGTAGGCACTCCACTGCTGAGACCCTAGTCCAGGCAGACTTTCTACTTCTGGATGAAATGAATCAAGCCTGAGATCTGTGAAATAACCAGGCAGTAGCCAAACTATTTCCTTAACGGGAAGAGTGTGATGGGATAGGCTTACCCAGCACTGAGCAGGAAAGGGTTAAACCCACACCATGGGTGGCAGAAGCCCCACCCCCAGGCTGTACTGGGCATGCTCAACTTCTGTCCCAGTATAAAAGGGAGCAGCCTGGCTCATTCCAAGCTAATCACTGATGTGGAAGGATGTTTGTTGGAGACTCCAAGCAGGGAGCTGCTTCAGCTGAGGGACCCAGAGGCTCCAGAGACCTGAATGGTGACCTGCTACTCACAGCTGATTGACCTGAGTCAGACATCCATGGGGCTACTGACATCAGGGAACCTGGAGGCCTTGATGAGACCTGGATGACAGAGTGGGAGGCATGGTAGGGGGACAGTGAGAATGGTATTTCCTGCCTGGGACAGGTCAGTATGTTGTGGTGACTGCCCCCATCATGAGCAGAGCCCTGGGTTGGGATGCAGTACAGTTGTGTGGGCCTGCAGCCCCAGCCCCTGCTGCCACTCCCCCTGGGGTGACAACAGCCCCCCTGAGTACTGTAGAAATATGCACACCCCTGCTGTAGCTACAGACTCTTTGCCTGTCCTTCCTGCCCTGCCAGAGGGCTTGGGGGCTACAGACTGTTTCTTGCCCAACCCTGATCTGAAGACTGCTATTGACTCTGACTATTAGGCTGTGCTGCCTCTGCCCTAGGCACAGTCACCCCAACTTGGACCTTTTAGTCATATGGCTGGGAACAATCTGATAGACTGCACCTGCAGGGACATCTACTACCCCCTTGCTTCTCAAACCTCTTCCCCCAGGTGGGGAATGGAGTGGGCATACCTGGGACGAAGGGTATTCCCCTAGGACATGTTTGCTATCTTATGAAATAGGGTTTGGAACCCAGAAAATACACTAATGTAGGTGATCTGCTCTATTAATGCTGTTCAATTCTATTGGCATTGAAGCTTTCAGTGGACAAGATTAAACATACATTTCTTTTTTGTGTCCAGGATTGATTTATAGAGATTTTTTTTGAGTGGAGCAGGGCTGGTGAAGTGATTTGTTTGTCTCCATTTTCTCCAGTGCTGTCCTTAACACTGTTCCTAAAGCAACGGTGATGTCATTCTTTACTGGGAACTTGCTTTCTCCCCCTCATCTTTCCGGTCTAATTAAGACCATTGGAACATTGCTACAGTTGGTCCTTCTCTTGGCCTTGTTGCTGAAAACTCTCCTTCTCTGTATTCCCCTCCCATTTCATCCTTCTTGGTCTTTCTGAGATGGTGTCTGCAGTTAAAAAGTATTCAGGGAGTTGCTTCTGGCTCCATAACAAACTGGATTTTGTGGAGGGGAGGCAGAAGCTGTTTTCCTGTCTCCTCCCTCACCCGTACCAATTAGTCACATCTGGTCCTGTCCATCCACATAGTAGAACATATTCTATGCATTTGCTGGATTCCGCAATGCCCGCGAGTCTTGTCGGATCTGTAGCCAGAGCTCCCTGGCTAGTGTGCTTTTGTGCATCTTTCTGCTAACTCAGAGATCCAGACACACAACTCAACACTGAGGAAACAAAACACATTGATTTGTGACCATTGCAGGGACATGGTTTTAGGTCCCTAAAGCAGTGAATGGATGACAGGCAACTGAGTGCAGTTTATTCAACAGATAAGAGTATGGATTTCATTTGCAAGCAAATGATGTATAATTCAAGGCCAGTGACTAATAGAACCTTAAAATACTCTTTTATTCCAGCTGTGCTAGAGCACGAGAGTTTACAGCAGGCTGGAAAGTGCTTAGACAAAATTTAAGGCTGTGGAAACGTTTTGTAGCCCATGTGCAATGCCCTGTCCGCCAAGTGGATGGAGTATCCCACTAAAATGTGCACCACAGCCTTGCAGCTGTGGAGATGCAACTTCCACTTCCTGGAGAGGTGAACAATGTTCCCTACAATGCTCTGTTACGAATGGCAAAGTGCTGCAAGCACAGGCTGGAGGATGGCTGGACTAACCAGTGATAGGTCTATTAGGGTGATGGTTAGAAACCTCAGGCAAAACCAAGCCATGTTCTAGGTGATGGACAAGCTCAGTAGAAGGTGGGCCCTGTCCTGACGAGCCTATAGCTCAGTGGTTCCCAACCCTTTTGGTTTAAGGGCAACAGGTATCACTTTTACAACCCTGAAGCGGGGCCATCCCTAGGGAGGAGTGGGGCCCAGGGCCAACTGGCCTGGAGGGGGGCCCCCCACCCTACCCCATGGTGGAGGGGGGAAGGGTGGGCCTGCTCCGCCCCGGGCAATTAAGGCGACCTCCCACGGGAGGGTGGGGGATAGGTAGCCGTAGTGGGCCGGGGGTCGTGCGGGGGGATGACACAGATGGCGGTGGGGGCATTGCAGCTGCCCCCAAAATTTGGGGCACACAGCCCCCTGTGGCATTCCTTGCCTCCCCTCCCCTGCATTCCTCCTCCATCACCCCCCCAGCAACCCCAGGCCAAACAGCCCCAGGCCAGGCTGGGCCACCTGCAGGAGCTGTCCCGGCCGAGGCTCCTGCTGGGAGCTGGTCCTGGCCGGGAGCCTGCTGAGGCCACCATCACTGGGGACCTAAGGCTGCTGCCGGGAACTGGCCCCAGCAGCGCCCTGATTGCAGCCGGGGACCCTGTGTGGGGTGGCAGGCTGGCCTGACCTGCCCCACAAACCTGCCCCACCCCTGGGTGGGCCAGCAGCTCCTCCCTGAGGGCAGGGAGGGCTGGCCCAGCAGGGCGAATTGCTGCCGTGGAAGGGTCGGGGCGATTGCCCTGTTCGTGCCTCCCCCACACACCCCAGGGATGGCCCTGCCCTGAAGGGCCACCAGTCTCTGCCAGCAGGCGCTCCACCCCTGCAGCCAGATGGAAGGAGTTCAATGAGGGGACTGCCGGTTGCTGATCTCCCTGTCTGCTCGAGGAAACTGCACGCATCCTATAGCCCTGTGCACTTTGCCTGGGTCCTTAGGCAGTGGATCCTTTCTGCAGCCAGCAGGAGGGGAGTCCCTGGGCCGTATTTAGCCACAGATTGGGAACAACTGTAGGGTGACTAATAAATACTTGCCATTTAGAACATAACATGAGAACAGCCATACTGGGTCAGACCAATGATCCATCTAGCCCTGTATCCTGTCTTCTGACAGTGGCCAATGCCAGGTGCTTCAGAGGGAATGAAGAGAACTGGGAATCATCAAGCGATCCATCCTGTCTGAGTTCTAGGGTCCAGGCTCCAGTCTGAGCTCTAAGGTCTACACCCATATTAAACAGCCACTTAGCTCAAGTCAGCTGGTGCGGGCCAGCCACGGGTTTTTAACTGCAGTGTAGACAGACCTGTAAAGTGTACAAGTTTCTGTTTTCATTTAGAATGTGAATCCTTTTTCTGCCAATATTGTCACTGGTGAAATGAAGATCTTCTGCAGAAAGAGAATGCTAACCTTTCTGCTGCTCTAGCAAAGATTTAAAAATTGGAACAAATATTCACAGAACACTGATTTGTGTTTCAGATTAACTCAGCTGTAGCTGTAGCCTAGCAAATTTACGGCAGAGCTAGTATTAGAACCCAGGGGTCCTGGCTACAAACTCCCTTTGACTATGGGAGAGTAGTGCCTCCTTACTAGTTTACATCCTGAATCCGGTATAAGTGGAGACAGTTTCATACAATTCTTGTTTTCCCTAATCAGATATGTGCTGGGTAATCTCTTTGAAATCTATTTTCATTTAAGGTGATTATCACTTAATGACCGTCCTGGCTTGTGCTTTGGTTTTTAAAGAAATTACTAGACAGCTCCTTTTGGAGCGGGGAGCTGGAACAAAGGATGTTGTACATAAAAATAAATAAAATAAGCAAAACCCATAATTAGTCCCAAGTGTCATTCGACAGAGCTCATGTTTGCTAGAAACACAGCTGTGGAAACCTTGCCCCCAGTCCGACCTGTAGAGCTCCCGAAACAGACAGTGCGAGTCATACTGCTCTGGAGCTGTGTGCAAGAATAGCCCGGCTGGGATGTATGTATCTAACAGAGCACAGGGCTGGGAAATCAAGATTCCTGGCTCCTATTGCTTTCATGGGCTCGCTGTGTGACCTCCTGTGGGTCACGTGTCCTCTTTGAGCTGCAGTTTCCTGTCTGTACAGTGTATCTAGTAACACTTACCTCACAGGGCCTTTGGGAGGGTTGATTAACTAATGCAGTGAAGCACGGTGAGAGAATTGGGTGTTAGGTGCCCCAGAAGTGCAAGAAAAGACCATCACACCATTTTGAATGATCTCCTTTAAAGGACAGTCATGGCTGCATCCCAAGGACCATGTGTATGCTGGCACAGACCATCAGGGTTCTCCGAGCGTTACCAATGTTTGATAACGATTCTACCTTGCTGCTCGCTCTCCGGTGGCTGAGGTGGTGTCACTAGCGCCACGATAAACCCTAACTTGTGGGGATTTAAATCTTGGCTGCAGAATACCATTTTTGAGTCTTGTAAGGCCTTGGGAGCATGGGTGGGGCAGAAACGTAGCCACGGAACATCAGAGTGAAATGGAGCCCGGTCCTGAGGAGCACTGAGCATACAAAACAAGGAACACAGCAGTTTCTCAGCACTTCTTAGGATCACAGCCTTACAGCCAAGGAAGTGTTGGTGGGCAACTGTTCATAATATTAGGTCTAAATCCTTATTTATATGACCGTCTAGCCCAGCTCCATTATAGCTTTCCGCGTCACACGTTGCAAGACGGGGATGTAAGCTGTCAAAGCCTGACCAGTGTCAGACAGGAGAGGTTGCGTACGCACTGTCTGAGCTCCCACTGGGGCTCTGTCAGAGCAGTGGCAACACTGAAGAGTGAGAAGTTCCAAAGGGGGAGCCGTGTTAGTGTGGTTCAGTAGAACAAACAAGGGCTATGTCTACACTAGCAATTTAGGTCGACTGAGACACCCTTAACTTGACCTAAATTACTCCCTGTCTACACCTGATTTTCATTAAGTTGACTTAAGAAATTCCTTAAGTCGACTTAATGAAAGCTTACGTTGACCTAATAAGAACTGCCCATTAGGTCAACTTTAGCCTTAAGTGGACTCCTTAAGTCGACTTAAGGATGGTGTGGACGGGGAGTAACCCTTAAGTCGACTTTATTAAGTTGCCTTAAGGGTGGTTAGGTCGACTTAACAAAGTGGACTAAGTTGACTTAGTCCACTTTAAGTTGACTTAATAAGGTCGGCTTTAAGTCAACTTTAAAATCAACCTTATTAAGTCAACTTAACAAAGTTGACTTAACTTTTTCTAGTGTAAACATAGCCAAGAAGTCCTGTGGCACTTTTAAAGACTAATAAATTGGTTAGTTTTTAAAAGTGTCACAGGACTCCTTGTTAGTTTTTGGGGAGAGTGAATAACTCAAAACAGAGTATAGGAGGTGGATGGCAATGGTGTGAACACATTCATGCCAACATCCGGGCTCTCATGATGGACACATTCACTGTGAATGAGAGCAGATCTGGCTTCTGGGCTGTTAAATTGTTGTTTTGTTAGGGACACAGGAATGCATACTAGATCAGACCCATGGTTCATGGAGTGTGGTATCTTTTCTCTGATAAGGGCCAGTTTTAGCTGTTTCAGAGGAAGGTTAATAGATTCATTCTAAGGCCAGAAGAGACCATTGCAATTCTTATATAACACAAGCCATAGAAATGCCCTCAAAATTCCGAGAGCATACTGAGAAACCCTCCAGTTAGTAGCTGTGGGATAAACTGCTTCTCATTAATTTTTCATCTTAATCCCTAAAAAGATTGGTTTAAACCCTGAAGCCTGATATCTTCTTTCTTCCAAAACTACTTGTTTTAGCATTCACTATTTTCACTCTGCATGTTTCTGTTAGCCCCATAAATACCTAATCCCTCTGATGTTTAATATATTTGTTGCTTCAATGATATCCTGTGGCAATGAATTCCACGGGCTCTAATTTTTCCACTATGAGAGTTTTTCCACCTCCCTAGTCATTTCTGTTGCCTGTTTCTGAACCCTCTCCACTTCTGCAATATCCTCCGTGAGAAGTGGTGATCAGGACTGTGCACGGTATCTAGACGAGAGCGACCAATGATTAATGTAATGGCATTATAAAAGTCTCCATATTATTGTCCATCCTATTCCTTATGCAACTGAATGTCGTTTGCTTTTTCTACTGCAGCTGCACATTGAGCAGAATTCTTAGAGTTGTCCAGTGATACCCATGATGATTTTCATGAATCAATGCAATTAACCTCTACCAGGGTAGAGGCCAGAGACCCCCAAGCCCAGTTGAGGTGAACACTATAGACTAAGGATCCAGAATTTACAACTAAGACTAAAACCAAGAGTATGTGGCAAACAATGGGAATGAACAGCTGAGGCAAAAGGGAAACAGCAATCGGAATTGCCTTTACCATGGTCAGTCCTGTGTACAGCGAATTGGTTTTATGTCTGTTTATTTTTATTAGTAGTTACAGTCACAGCTCACAGTAAAAGGTAAATTTTTAAAGACAAAGGTAGAAATAATCTAGGAAACTAAACACACAAACAGTTAAAATAATATTAAGTCGTAAAGTCAAGTTTGCTTGACGGTTCGGAAAGTTTATAGACAGGATTGCCTATGCAGTCTTAATTCAGCCACTTTGAGCACATGCCTTGTGACAGCAGTTCTCAATGACCTGGCTGTGGACTGGGGGTGGTCCCTGAGCTTTGCCTCACACAGTTTAGGAAGGCAGCAGTCTTGGTCCCTGATATCAAAAAGGTTGAAAAGCCTGCCATATGATACAGTCTGCTCATTACATGAGCACACCTTATATTTTTCCGTAGGACCCCTGCCTCTTTCAGGGCATAGGATGCAGACCTATGCTATGTCTACACTTGCAAGTTAGGTCGACTTAAGGAGGCTTAAGTCAGCCTAACTTATTCCTTGTCCACACCAGGCTTTCATTAAGTTGACTTAAGAAATTTCTTGAGTCGACTGAATGAAAGCTTAGGTCGACCTAATAAGAACCGCCGGTTAGGTCGACCTAACCCTTAAATTGGCTCCTTAGGTCAACTTAAGCACTATGTGGATGCTTAAGTCCACTTTATTAGGTCGAGCTAAAGGCAGTTAGGTCGACTTACTAAGTCCCTGTTCAGGGAAACCACTTTGTTAAGTCGACTTAATTAGGTCGACTTAACGATGTCGACCTAACTTTTTCTAGTGTAGACATAGCCATAGAATCATAGGGTTGGAAGGGTTCTCATGAGGTCATCTAACCCCCTGCTAAAAGCAGGACCACTCCCACTAAATCATCCCAGCCAGGGTATTGTCTAACTGGATCTTAAATATCTGGCACTTCTTACCTCGTGCATGTGTAAAAATCAGATAAATATCAGCTGTCCTCACTGGCTTTCTACCTGCTCTCCTTTGGCAGTATTGTACCATCCATGGGGAACATGACCTGCTGTGGATTTTGAGGCGGTATTTGAAGGACTGAATAATGGCTTTATGGATTCAGGGGTTGCCTACATGGGGACATTACTCTGATATAAGGTAGGGTGTGACTGTAAAGCCCTAGAGTTGTACTGGTATAACTTCCCATGTGGACATTCTTACTGTGGCATGAGAAGGCTCTTGTCTGGCTTAGCTCATGTCATTTTGGAAGCTATTAAAGCTAAGTTTGTTTTTTTTAAAGTGATTTCGTACTTCAGACTCCAGTGTCCAGCCAGGGGACTCATATTGGTGTAGCTGGAAAGTGTCCCATCTAGACTCCTTCCTCAGGGCGGTTGTTCCAGACACATGGAAAGAAGCATGAGGGTGCACTTGAGGGGGAAGAAAGGACATATGGAGGCTCCTAGTAGACCAAAGGATGCATGTGGCTGACATGATCAAATAGATCAGACAAACAGGGAGGGCCTACACTGTAATGGAGCTTAGCACAATCAAATGTTGGTCCAAAAGGTAGGTTGCTAAATAAGCATCTGATTTTATTTGGAGAAAACGGACAGCAAGATCTCCTACATGTTGCACTGAACCATGATAAATCTTCATATGATGCACAGACCAGAAACTGACTCTCTAGCACAGGCATGGCCGAAGCTCAGCAGCTGTAAATGTGGATCCAGGCTCCTCATCTTTCATAGAGAGTAGGCGGGAGCTTTCAGACAATGAGACATGGCAGAGTCAGGCTGCGTGGGTCAATTTAGAGCACTGCCCACTGGGATCCATAGTCTCTGGGTTTCGCCTTTGTAATGGAGATAACGGGGACGGCAGTCTGTCCAGTTTTATACGGCAATGGCTCTCTGCCTTTTCAGACCACTGTACCTCTTGCAGGAGTCGGATTTGTCTTGGATACCCTGAGTTTCACCTCATTCAAAAACAACTTGCTTACAAAATCAGACATAGAAAGACAAAAATGCCACAGCACCCTACTGCTGAACAATTGCTTATTTTCTCATTTTTGCCAGATAGTTATAAAATACATCAATTGGAATATAAATATTGTACTTACATTTTAGCTTATAGAGCAGCCTAAAATTATTGTCTGTGTGAAATTCTGCTTTGTACGGACTTCTCTGGTGCTTTTTATGTAGGCGCTTGTAAAACTAGGCAAGTAGCTAGATGAGTTGATAGAGCCTCAGAAGATGGCTTCAGGACCCCCAAGAATACACGCACCCTTGGCTGAGAACCACCATTCTATAGTATCATGGCAAGTTGTAACGGGGCAAAGTTTGGGAGCCCTGGATCAGCTTCAGCTGGTGCATGTGACATCCATGAAAGAGGGTAATTCCAGGAGTAGCTTTCCTTGCGTGGGATTCTGAGAACCATGTTAGTAGCATTAGTTATAAAGTACCCTCTAAAAGTCCTCAGGGTGCTGGGCAACAATCCCCAAAACAATGGCTCATTAATGAATAAAACAGTTTCCTTTGTTAGTGTCTGGCCTTTGTGGAAACAGCCTGTGGGCAGGAAAAGGCGCAAGGGATTGAAATGAAATGCCATAAATGCATGAACTGCTCCCTCCTTGTGCATCTCGGTACACGGACTAGGCCAAACGCGATGGGAGGAGCAACCTGGGGGACATGCTGAATCCCACTGAAGGAGGAGGGAATGTCCCCTCTCCTGCACATCCAGCAACTCGTCATTATCTCCAAAGCACAGTCTGGCACTAAAAGAGCCCAAATCTCAGTGTATAACTAGAAATGGGAGATCTTAGTCTAGAGCTGGCATTTGCTGTCCTTATGGCCACGGCTGTTACTCGTGCCATTTGTCCTCCAATCCAATGTGAATGAATGGTGGCAGGATGGGCGGGAGTGCAGGACATGGGGAATCAGGGCAGGATCTGCGAGGAGAGGAAAAATGAGCTGCAATCATGAGGGAGGAAGTGAGGCTTGCTATTGTGCAAAAGCAACCCACACAGGTGGTAAGGAGGCTTGAAATGGTAAGTGTGTCTGGGCTAGGCCTCTGATTCATTTATTACAGACCGCTTCTTCCAAAGCGAGGGAGGAGAAGCCGTTCTTAGACACCACAGGAGTTAGGAAAACAAAGGAAGGGATCCAGTGTTGTCTTAAAGGTCAGTCAAAGCGGCGCACAGCCCTCTCGATAGTTATTTGCGTGTCTCTGGCTGCTGATTGGGGTCATTTTCTGGCCCAAATCAAAACAGCTCAGCACTGCCCTCCAAGGCCTTGGCTGGAGTCTGGTGACCCAGTCCACAGAGCTGTAGGCAGGGCCCGGCGCTGCAGAGCATTCCCAGTGAAACACTAAGAGGCCAGAAGAAACCGATGCCAAGCAGAGAACATCACATGTTGGTGCCACAAGCAATAAGGAGGCCTCAGCTTGGACTCACTCGTGTGAGAAAAGGATGTCCAGCTCTAATTGCACTTCTTGGTGTGAGAAACTCCCCTCTCTTGTCTTGCTCCAGCAATTCCACTTCCTCTGCCTGGGATCTCCGTCTCCATCTGCCTTTTCTCACAGCCCGTGGTGCAACGGGCCTGTGTCCAGGCAGTGCATTCCCACCTCCCGTTTCTCTCTCTCTCTCGGCTTGTCTGCAAGCATCGGAAGACTAAATAATCTAACGCTACTAGTTTTTAAATAAACAAGCCTTCCTCTCAGCCAGGCTATTAGCGAGAGAAGTGGGGAGTCATAATATCTGTCATTGGACCACCTTATCTGGCTAGTATCCTGGGTCCAATTCAGCTGCCATGACGCTGCATTCACATAGGGCTTGCCAGCTCTCTCCCCCGACACCTGTGCTGGATGCTGCTGCCTCTCGTCTGACGCATATGTGGGAGTGTGGCCACCTCATTTCCACCCTCCACTTCACTGCCTCCTCCCATTCATTTCACAAGCAAGTGCAGGAAATCAAAGATTCAGCCCCTGGACTTGAGGGGCATATATTCCCCTTCTACAGGAACAGGAGTACAAGGGGTTATTTGTACAGAAAAAGAGCCAGGAGTTGAATTTCTGATGCAGTGCTGATATCTACAGCCAAAATGTCACCCAGCCTGTTTTATGTAGGGTCTTTCCGCATCAGTTACCTGGGGCTCTGAGCATCTTCCGGGATGGAGGCATTTAAACCACATCACTAACATTTGTTATGTAGGATTCTTTCTTCCTCTTACCAGGTGGAAAACTGCCTGGAGACTCCAAAACAAGATGGAAATGTTTGGGTCTCTGGGGAGTGTTTTATTACTGAGGACACGTCAAGGAAGTGCACCTTGCACTTGGAATGGAAACTGGCAAAGTTTAGGGTGGCTCTGGGATTCTATGGGAGTTTGTTTCGCTACCTCAGTCCATTTCCTGCACAAGCAATACTTAGAAAGGCAGGCTGGTCCAATGGCTAGAGCAATTAGCCTAGGATATGGGAGACTTGCATTTGAGGCACCGCTCCACCACCGACTTCCTTTGTGACCTTGGGTGACTCACTTACTCTTGCTATGCTTCTGTAAAATGGGGATAATGGCAGTGCACATTTCACTGTGCAAGAGGAGTGAAGTTGTTGACAACTGTTCTCCTCCTAGAGCTTGAGATGACTTTTTTCCTAGATCTTGAAGGCCGGGACTGAGATTCTGAACGTGATGCAATATATTATAGGGAACCCACTGGCCTTCACTGTATAGCTCTCAAAATTCACTAAGTGGGAGTTGCAAGTCTTCTGCAGCCCTGAAAAATCAGCACTATAGTGTACTGGGAGTTATGCATATTCCCTTCATCATCCCTGTACTTCAGCTGTGGAGCTGTGGTGTCATTCACAGAAAGCAAATGAACTCTCTCTCTGCCAACTTCTCACTGGGATCTCTCTCTAGCATACGCTGAGTGCAAAAAATAACCAATACTCCTGAAGTTGACTGTCCTAAGTTCATAGGCCCTTCCCCGGTCACATTCCTTCTACTGCACCGGTTTCTCACGTTGAACTCCTTTTTGGGGTTAGTCATTTCCTTAGGAGCTGTTGCTACAGATGCAATACACTAGAGTCTTGTCGCGATTTAATGCCAATGGGCTTTTGAGTCACGGTGGCCAGCAAGGGGAAACTGCAACCCTCAAGTGAAGCTGCAGATGTCATCTTTATGACCTCACTCTGTGTGTGTGTGTGTGTGTGTGTGTGTGTGTGTGTGTTTGTTTCCACTTAAACAGCTTTGTTTTCATGGAGGAAAACTCTGAGAAGCCTCAACTCTTTGCTGCTGCTGCGCCCTTCTCGCCATCTTCATTATGACTCACCCAGAAAAGCATTGTTCCAGCAGGCTGCACAAACAAACCAAAGACCCCCTGCTCCTGAGTGTGACCTCCATCTGTTCCTTCCCAGCAAGAATTCAGCCCATTCATCTCTTCCCACATGCTCCTCATCTTGTTCAGCTTTTGAGAGTCAGTCAATGGCCAATTATTCACCATAGAGAAGGCAAAGTGCATGTCTCCTGGGATTCACCCACTGTCTCCTCTATTAAGACAATTATAAAATAATTTTCTATTCAGAAGGTATTATTTCCAAGCTATTTTTTTGTAGCTGAAATCAACAAAGTGTAAGAAAGGTCTAAGTGGCTCTCCTTCAACACAGCCAGCAGAATGGGGCAGGGGGAGGGGGGCAATTTATTTGCATGTGCTGTATTTGCATGGTCACACTGGGTCTGCATAAGCACACCTAGTTGCTGTGCATGATGGGAAATGGTCCGTTTGGCTGGTATTGGGTTGCAAATCACTTCTGTGTTAACTGCCAGGGTAACGAAATGTCCTCCGACTGGATGAACAAATGGCAGCAGATCCGCGTTTAGACTGCTCTGATCAAAGACCCACTCTCCCATCTAATCAGAACTCGACAAAGGTGGTGCATGGATGCTAGCGTGCTGTAAAAGCAAGCAGGGAGGGGAGAAGTCATTCCTGCTGGGGCATCATTAGCCCTGACTAAGGGTTACCCCAGGCACGGACTGGCTATGTCCTGTAGAATGGTGCTGGGAAGGAGATTTTGTTAATAGAAAATGTGTATGGTCGCCATTTTGAATAAAAAGGACAGTAGTGGCTCCATTTTGGATTAATTGTCTTCTTGGAGGTAATTGCGCCTTTTTGGATCTTGGTGGGAAAATCTGAATGCAAGGATTGGGTACCGGGTGCATAATTTGTAGTACCATGTGCATAACTTGTAAATGCCATGTGCAAAGGATGCCCACAGCACTCTTGATGGGTCGGGGAAAGAGTATATAAGGCCACAGGCACTGCTGTCATCTGGAATGGCAGTCAGTTTGCACGTGGACGTTTATTGCTCAAGTAGACTACCAGGGATTATAGAAAGAAGAAGGGAAAGGAAGAAGATACCCTTATCACTTCCTGCATTGTCCTGTGATTTTTCTCCTCTCCTCCGGGTGTTCCATTCGTCCGGTCCCGTCTGTCGGTTGTCCTCCATTCTGTAAACGAAGACATATCGCAACATTAAACCTGGGGACCTATTTTGGGGGGAGAGCTTTCTGGCTGGTATTACATATTGATCCTGAAGCTTCCTTTGTCCGTTGATGTCCCTTATCTAATAAATCTCTTGTTTGGTCACCAGTAGTGAGTAAATCTTCAATCCATCTACCGGTGATCAGATACAGGTGGGGATCAAGAATCCATCTTGCGAGGGGAGGGGTCAATGGTGGTGGTGTTTCTAAGGTTTTCCCCTCACGTCTTCTAAAAGTCCTCTCACTGTCAAAAGGTAGAACGAAGGATTCCTTTTGGAGTCTTTTTTTTAATTTTGTTAAAAAGCAGGGACTCTCCACTCTGCTGGCAGCTGGATGTCTGTCTGTCTGTCCTAGGACTCAGAGCAGGGACAGTGCTCCTGTGTCTGTCTGCAGGGGGGTTTCCCATGGACTGAGAAGAAATCACTGGAACTGAATTCGCTGAGGAAATCGGGGAGTTTCAAGGGACCAGCAGCAGAAGGGTCCTAGAATGACCCACAGGCAGTGGGAGCCAGCAGAGGGGCTGGTCAAGGCTTACAATGGAGATGTGGCCAATGAAGCTATGACACGTGGTAGGCTAGAGGGGCTGAAGTCCTGGGCCCCAGCCTAAAGAGGGGCCTGGGCTCCAGTCCTAAGGCCCCTGCATGATCCGCCCTCTCCCCGTTGCATTGCTCAATGTTGGTGGGACTTGGGGGAGTGCTGGGAGCTCCAGGCTCCTGCCTTGCCCCTGGGCCAGCTGGTCCATCCCCTGTTTGCTCCACTCCGGCGGTGGGACTCACTGGCGTGTGGTGCAGCCTCTGCTCCGGTGTGGACTTCCAGGGCCAGTGATTCTGGAAGCCGCACCACACGCCAGCCAGTCCCGTCCACAGGGGCAGACCGGCTGGACCAGGCCGGGAGCACTCTCTGGCCCAGGTTCTCCCCCAGAGACGGCCCACCCGCAGGCTGCTATGGTGGGGGCCCAGGGCCCCAGGCTCGGGGGCGCGTGGCTGTGGCAGCCAAGGGCCCCGAGGCCAGTTAATCCAGTCCTGTTGGAAGGGCAAGGGATGGTGAGAAGAGAAGCAAAGGACATGTCCCACATAATCTGGGGTGGGGTGGATTCTGCTCAGTGGATTTATGAATTCTGCTTGCCAAACCAGTGCTGTTCTTTCCTTCCTTTTATTATTTCTACATGCAGATTCTGTTCCTGTGAGAGGGGAACTATTGCCTTGTGGAGAGACACTCAGGGAATAGTGTGAGATTTTTTTTTTTTTTCCAGGTGACTAAGTGGAGGCTGAAGCTGGATTGGTGATGTATCATTGACACAAACCCCTAGCTATAGATCCTGGCCCTTCCTGCTTCTGACTCTGTCTGGCAGAAAGGTTACAGAAGCAATATATATTAACCAGCAGAAAGTTTCAATAGAAAAGATTTTAGGTTGCAAGTGTTGATAGTCCAGCTAATGCCCTAAAAACAACACTTCACTGTTTACAAAAATTTGACATCTTGAATCAAATCCAAACTGTACACTTTCTGGGAATGAATAGTTGAGAGATCCAGCCATTTCCCGATTGCCGTGGAATGTTCCTTGGGAAAGGAGAAGCAGGGAGCCCATGGTAGCTAAATGGGATGCACCACATCATCAACGCTTGCAATGTCCTCATCAGTCTCATAATAGTCAGCATTTTTTGTAATCCCCAGCAGCTGCTGGAGTCATGTGAATCTCAGCTTTTATATGTAAACACCTGTACCTATAGACATGCAAGGGTAAATTTCTAGCCCTCATGGTTGTGGAGAAAAACTTGAAAATATGACTCCTAAACTTTCTAAGCCAGAAGGCCACTAAAAAGAACCCCTAAGTTATGTTTGTGATTTTTTTTTTTACATTTATTGCAGCGGAAGGTGGAGCCTGACATAGGATTTTTAAATGGTTGGTGTTGGCAATACTTGGGAAGCTGGTGCAACTGTATGAGTGGCAGGAACATGTGCAGCACCCATCTTTGACCAGCCCTGCCTTGTCCTGTTGGAGTTGAGGCAGATTCCTCCATGTTCTTGTCTGTACTCCTGCCCGTTACTCCTCCCAGGCTCATGGCCAGCAGGGGCCACTGTGAGAAGGGAGGAAGAGAGGTAATCTGGCTACCTGTCACTCTGATGCCTCTTCCAGTTGCCCAGGGCTTGGACTGGGACTGAAAGTCCCAGGGACAAGCATTAAAATCCCAGGTTATCTTAGCCAAACCATCAGGCAATTACACAATGTAAAAAATAAGTATGTTAAATTCCAAGGGCTCTTCTAAGCAATATGGTTCATTCATTTGCCCAGTTCTTCCCAGTTCCAAAGTTACCTTCCAGTTCCAGCAGAGGGGATCTCATTCACCATTGACTCATGATAGAAAGACCCAGCTTCACAGTCCTTACAGCCTGCAGTAGCTAGATGTGCAGGCTTGGTTTGTGGACCAGGCAATCACTGCATCCTGCCTGTGTTGAGTGCCCACTGACGGGCCATATGGATCTCACATTATGTTCCTAGCTGCTCTGCACTTGCTCCGAAGAATCATGAGCTCTCTTCAATAGGGGGCCACAAGAGAGACAGCGAGTAGGGTACGGTTGCAGGGTGAGTGTGCACGCACCTACCTGGTTGAGAGACATCCTCATTATTGCAGACGAACCTTTCATTTGCGTGTTTGAATGATGGAACCCAGAACAAGGAAATTGCAGCCCTTTCTGTGATTGTCACATGTGGAAACACAGGTGCAGTTCATGTATTTACACACCAGATGGCAGCTGTTCTCACGTTACCGTACACCATATCGGGTGCAATAAAATATACGTAGCTAGTGATTCAACCACGAGTACTTAACAGATTTTATCAGTGTTGCACTCAGCAGAACCCACTTTTTAGCTGAGGCGAGGGGGTATCACGCAGGGGTATCGTTCCCCTTGGAGCAAGTCTCTGCGGGGCGGAACTGCCCACTTCAATTGACGATCACGGGCCTGGTTTGCTCCAACACCAGTGCAATCTGGGAACTCCACTGAAGTCAGATGTCTTCCTGAGTCATTACCTGCCCCTGGAAGAACATTAAAAAAAGGCCTGCAAGAAACGCATAGAGATAGTGAGACATTAAGGTTCACCCAAATACTATGGCACCTGAATATGCAGCCCAGAGTCTGGAAGATCTACATAAATGTGGCAATTCTCTCTGTCCCTCTTGCTATAGTCAAACAGGATGTATATGTTCTTCTGGGCCACAGAGGGGGACTCGGGATTGCCAACCTAGCATTTTAGTTTTTACTGACATGAAAGTCTGAAGTGGATTCTTTTTTTTAATGATACAGTAAACTTTTTACTGACATCACTAAAAATACCATAAACAATACACTATCACAAAAGTGTGTACTCACCCATGATATTCTGTACCCAGGAATTCAGAATTAGGCAATTGGTTTAGCTGCAGTTAATTGATCAATCAGCTTCTTTGGGCATGTGAAACAATAGAAAACAGGAAGTGGATAAAGTCATGATCTGTGTAATTTTGTGATACAGGAAGTGATTCAGAGTGATGACAATTTCAAAATAGTGTTTTATTTCTACCCAATTTCATGGCTATTTTCATTTATGGGTTTTACAGACAGTGTTAAAATGTCCATTTTTTTTTTTTTTTTTTTTTTTTTGGTTTGGTGGTGTGGTTTTTTACTGACTAAGTTTACAGGTGGTTGGGAACCCTGACCAGACCCCTGCAGCCAGGGCATTCCCTGACTCATTTTCACCAAGAGGGAATACCAGTAAAAAGAACAACAGGATAGGGTGGTTCCAGGCAACTGAGGTCACCTACTGCTCCAGGGAAGCTGAACAAATAAGATCTTGGAATGAAAACTCAGCTCCACGCTGACCATGGCAGGGGTGTGAAATAGAAGAATAGCTCATTCCTCAGTGATTAGAAAGGTTCTGTAGAGAGTGGCTGTGGAGGATATAGCTCTGCGGGTTGGCTGGAGTCCAAGAAATGCCCACATTATATATCCTAAACCAATGGTTCTTGACCTTTTGTGGGTCAGGACACAATTGTTGGTGTGTGTGTGTGACCCTACAGGGCATACCGGCCCCCTCCCCTCCAGGCTAAATCCAGCCTCCCACAGCTCTCCGCAACACATTTACCTCTGTATGGTGACACAGTGATGTGTCCCGACAAAGTGATTGAGAACTGCTGTCCTAGACTACAAGCTTCAATATGTTGTCTTTGTTTAGTGGTCCCAAAATCTAAGTGCATACTGATTCGGGACACAGATTCCTTGTGGGATATTTTTCTGTTGGGCCATTACAAGAAATGTAAGTTGCTCTCAGAAAAACAAGAGTTCTTCCCTCCACTGTTGTCATAGGGTGGCTTCCCACAGTGAGGGGGCATCCTCGAGCCTACAAATGACTCTTCGCCGCCATTTCTCTCTTTCCGGCACTAGCAGTTCCTCTCTTCCTCAGGGCCGATCACTTGCCCACGTTCTCTACTATTCTCTTATCACATAGGGATAAGGCCATCCCGCTTGAAGTGCTTTCCAGCGACAGGCCACAGCACAACCCTGGTGCCTGCCTCAGTTTCTCCTTTTTTCCAGCGTTCCCTGAAACCTCACAAAAGCTTTCAGAGCATAAATAGCTCACGGTGGGCTTCATTTACAACAAAAAGGGCCCACAATCATAATGAAGATTTTCCCAGCAGGCATCTTGTTCCACTGCTGCCAGCCTTCAGCCATTTCCGGCCATGGCTCTTTGGTCTGGGGAGGTTTGTAATAACTCCTGCCCCCATTTGACTGCCCTCTGTTTTCACCAGCCTATCTGATGCCTCTGCTTCCTAGGAAACGTCCGTCATTCAGGGCCATACCCTCCAACAAATTCTCAGGCCAGCGCAGCTCTCCTCAGCTCTCACCATTCTTTGGATTCTGAGTTCAAGTTTCTCCCTTACCATGGGGCTGTCTCCCGTTTATATCATCCAGGGCAACCTTTGCCTCCTCTTTATGTCAAATGAGGACACATCTGGCTTGGAACAGGAGTGCTGGGCCTGTTATCGTTCCAGGGTCGGCTACCCTCTTACAACCCCAAGGTAACACATGTGTTATCTATGCTGGGAGCAGGACAGATCTCAGCTCAGCCGGACAGAGCAGTCCACTGCGGTGGACAGCCTGACTTAGGAGGAGAGATAAGAAAGTTCAGCTAGTCCCCTGCTCTCACTTGGTGGTGGTTCCTTACTGCTTTATAACGAGAGTGATGAATCATCCTTTTTGCAGCAATTGGAAATTCTCAGGTCTCTGAGCGTGCTGGGGAAATCCCAGCAGGCCAGTGGGTTTTGTTCCTGCTTGATAGAACGTTCTGTCATGGGTGCGGTTTTCTTTCTGGAGCTGCGTGTCATATACGCAAGAAGGGCAACAGCTGAGCACATCTGTGTGTTTCACTGGGAACTCAGTTGCAGTTCCTCTCTGCTGATGTCTGTGAGAAATGACTAAAACAAAATCACCCAGCACCCCCAGCAATGTGAATTCTTCCTCTGGCCTTCTTAGTGCATCCCTCCTTATCCAGGGCATCTTGGGAGTCGGGGCTTCTTCATCTGGTGCCTTGTACAAAGGGGTGCACACTGCTGGTAACGAGCCAACAATAAACTGATCCCAGAACAAGACTCTTCTCAATTTGAAAACTTGTGCAGTTTTCATGTGGGCAGAAATTTGAGTTGAAATGTTCCAGGAAAGAGACATTGGAGAGGCAGAAAATGGCCAGAATATCTGACTTTTGCAGCATGAAAGCATTCCATTGGAACAATGCCAGCTTCTGGCCCTTCAGATGCAGCTATGAGTAAGATTTTGACTGTCTGGGTTCTGATCTGTGTTCACTGCCCAGTGAGTGTCTCATTCACGCTGAATAACTTGCATTGTCCAACGTGCCCGGTTCTGAAATCAGTTTCTTCGGAGCACTACAAGGGCCAGCTATAATCTGAGAATCAGAAAACACCTTTTATGTTTGTATAATTGCTATGGTTCTCATGACACTTGTGGCATTTGTACCCAGACAGCAACTTGATATGAACCATGGATACAAGAATAAATGTTACCCTTATCCTCTCCAAAAGGAGGGCTTCAGTGGCATCTCCCCTTCCAAGGGTGTCTGAAATAAATCTTTTGGAGAAGAAAGAGGTATCCACGGTCCACTAACTTGACTATGTGTGAGCAGAAACCCCAGGTCACTGAACTCTAAAATCAGAACTCAAGAGGCAGTTTTGTTCCTAAGGTAGATGGCAGGATATGATCCACCTCTTCTCAGTTGTATTGACTTATCCCCGCTGACAGTGATTGCGCCAGTGAACTGCATAAAATGCAGAGCCAAATTCTACGGGCTTTTTACCTCGTCGTCAGCTGATGATCCTCTTGCAACGTTATCTTGTGCTCCAACAGTCCCTTGAAAGATTAGTTCCAACAAGTTTGGGGCTGCCCATACAAATTGCTGTGACCATGGTCATGGTCACAGACTAGGTGGATACATGCTAAATCCCATCTAATCATAGAAGTGCATGCTTCCTGGAACAAGTAAATCAGTGGCTATAGAACAAGAAAGCAAGATAACAGACCATTAAAAGGATCACTTGACACCTGATGCAGCTGAGCAAGTAACCATACAGAGATAATTATTCAAAAAAAAAAATAAAAAATAAAAAGCGCTAGATAAGATTGTCTCTCCTCTTCTCAGCCTGATCCCATCTGTTATACTGAGAGTCTTTAGTCCTTAGTTGCAAGCAGGGTGAGTGTCTGTCTTGCTGCAGTGTTCCTTTTTTAACTCCACAAAGTTTCAATTGTTTGCAGCTGTCTCTGATGATTTTCCATGGAAAGTCTTGGGATGGGACAAGGCTAGAAAACTCAGCCTTGCATCACAGCACTGGATCATCACATCACAGGGCAGGCGACAAATCCCTCCTGCTGGAATGAGCCATTTCATCACTAGGGCTGCGTCTACACTGGTAAATTAAGTCGACTTAAGCTTGCTTAAGTCGACTTAATTTACCCTGCGTCTACACTACGGTTTCCTTAAGTCGACTTAAGCAACTTGTTTAAGTCGACTCAATTTTCATTAAGTCGACTTTATTTTCCTTAAGTCAACTTTATTAAACCTGGATTTAATTCGACTTAGGGCTAAGTCGACTTTTTCAAATTGACTTAAGCCAGTGGAGATGTGGGGTAGCCCTAAGTTGACTTAGGGCTACCACAGGACTGCACCACTGCCCTCCCTGCCGGGCGGGGCGGCACAGGGGGAGCCTGGCATGCCCCCCACAGGGCAGGTCAGAGCTCTGCCCACCCTGCCGCTTTGCCCTGCCAGGGTCCCTGTCCCTCTTTGCCTCATTGTACCAAAGTACAATGGGGCAAAGGCTGAGGCCCCTGGCACTGGGCAAGGGGTGCCTCCCTGCCCCTGTGGACCTGCCCAAGGTCCCCCTAACCCCTAGAAGTCAACCTAGGCATCCAGTGTGGATGCTGTAGGTCGACTTTGTAAGTTCCCCCCTAAGTCGGCTTTAAATTTAGGTGTAGACATGCTAAGTCGACTTAGCTAAAGTCGACCTAAATTTACAAGTGTAGACATAGCCAGAGAGAGTAGTTATTCATGCTGTTATCTGTCCTATTTGCACTGAATCACATTTAATACTAACAGCCTAGTTCAGGGATGTCAAACTCAGTTGCTATGGAAGGCCAGATTTGACTTGAATCTACTTCCAGAGGGCCGTATCCACCATAAATTGAAATACTAGGGCACTCTCGCAGCATCACACAGTGCTGTGTATGTGAAACTGTGATCTGTGATACTCTTTCTCTCTCTGTTAGGGAGAGTGTGGTCTTGTGGAGGGCAGTCTCGCATATCCAGTGCTCCGTGATGTCGTGAGACCTGACATGCTCATGGCATTGTGAAGCGCTGGGTATGTGAGACTACACACAGGCTCTCTCTATTAGGGAGTGTGGTCCCGCGGAGCACAGCTGCAGGCCGGATGGAAGAGGTTCGCCTGCCGTGTTTGGCCTGTGGGCCACACCTTTGACACCCATGGCCTAGTTTATGTTTAAGTTGAATACAGGGGCTATTTCAGTAATATCTTTCCTTTCCTGAAACCATGGCACATTTGCCCTTCTTGCAAAACTCAAACTGCAGATGTGTGTGTTGCCTAATCATAACTGTGACAAAGCATTTGTTTCCGTAGGGATGTAGCTCAAAGGAAGTCTTCTTGTGGTCTCTAAAAAAATTCTCTTTTTCTTTGTACACCATTTAGAGGATTTATTTTCTCTGCAAGGAGAAAAAAACCAGATGTAGCAGATTTACCAACTTCGTCTTGCTTTTTGTGATGTACATCAGCTGAAAAAGACTCAGGTGCTTTGTGTGCACAGCACAAGTGCAGATGAAAATCAGCAAGTGTAACAAAACACGATCAAAATTGGGCTGCAGGTAAGCTGTTCCAAAGGAATGAGGTGTGTTTGGATTTTCTGTGCTGCATGGAAACTTCCAAGATTGGAAGAGATGTGCCCAGAAACTGAAACACTTATTATCTCTGTGCTTGAATCATTTCTATTCTGTGCTGCAAGAAAAGCTATTCCATAAAGCTGGCATGGTCCACAGCTAAGAAGCCATTTCCATTCAAAATTGTATCATTGCCCATCATCACAATCAGGGAAGATTTCTTTCACCCCCGACACATGACAGGTGCCAACCCTGGCTCAATTTGCTTGGATTTGGTCACAATTTATTTAAAAAATGCTTCACTAGCACTTTTCCTCAGAAGATCACAAAGTGTTTTTCTTATATTAGGGAAGTGAGTGCACAACATCTGTCTAACGTAGGGAAACATCATGTTTCTCATTTTGTAGGTGGGAAAATTGAGGCTCAGACAGATGAAGTTGCTTGCCCAAGGTCACCTTGTCTATTGAGGAAGGGGCTGCAGACCTGCAGTGGTTAACTGGAACACTCTATAGACAGGACATTACTGACCTACTATTGATGCTCTACATTGGTGCCGTATGAAGTGGTACATCCTGCCCATGCAGTTCAGTTCTATAATGCAGCAATTCTTAAACTTTGACCCATGCAGCACTTGCTGGTAGTCTGTAGAAAGCTGGCTGGTGGCTCTTCCTTGTTTCCAGCTGCTAAAATGCAGTGAATACTTTTATGCAGGGCAGCAGTTGCTGTATTTGCCAGAGGGATTTTGGGTGATCAGAAGTGGGAAGAGAAGAGTCCATGAGGCTTGCTTTCCATTCAAACACGATCTCCATTATGCAGATGTCAGAGAACCCTCTACTCTAGTGTGGACACAGGGCATAAGGAAAGCTGAACAGACCATTGTACAATCTTCTTGAAACATACAAAAGTGCAACGTCTCACAGCATCAACTAATTAATCCTCTGAATGATCATTACCGATAGGAGCTCTTTGAGATGTCATTGAGGTAGGGCCTGTCTTTCTGTTGCTTGTAAAGTGTCTAGTCTTTAGTACAATGGCTTCAACCAAGAATGAGACTTATGTCAATGGAGCTGCTAATGTACCTTGCAGGTTTCTTTCTTTCTTTCTTTCTTTCTTTCTTTCTTTCTTTCTTTCAAATGCAAAGCATTAATCAAGGGTTTATTTTCAAAGCGCAGTTCCTAGACTAACAATTGTGACACGGATTTGAGATCCAGTCTTACAAACTCCTATGCACATGAGTAACACTGAACTTTGGGAGTCTTCCCAGGGGTTTAAATGTGTGCAGGATCAAGGTATTGGTGGGGCCTAATTGAAATTGTCAGTACTTTTGGGTAGTGGAAACTCAACGAATGCTCATCTTATAAACTGAGGCTGGGCCTTTTTGTCATTGTTGAAGGGACTAAAATTTTGAAATCAGTTCATTAACTGAGACAGATGTGATGCTGTCTGGATTCAGGAGAGCATTTATGACAATACTTAATATCAATATTTCATCATTGCAATAATCCATGTGAGATATGCCATGTTGGGTACTGACAGGTTATAATTTGCTAAGAATGATTATGTTGTTTGTGTCGGTGTTGTATCTGTATCAGAAGCTGTGAAGATGTTCCAGATATCTGTACTTCAAACTTGTGATGTGTTTTTTGGGAGACAGCTGCAGACATCCTGTCTAAGGTATCGTCTAATTAATGACCCATTAAGAAAACTCACAGGTATAATAGGCCCAGGGAGAGACCCGATGAGTCACCAGGACTTGCCCATGTGACTCTAGACTCCATTTTTTTTCTGTAAAAGTCCACAAACAGCATGGAAGAAGGCAGAGGACTTCAAAGGCAGC
The DNA here is from genome assembly GCA_007922175.1 of Pelusios castaneus. Classification (NCBI taxonomy): domain Eukaryota; kingdom Metazoa; phylum Chordata; order Testudines; family Pelomedusidae; genus Pelusios; species Pelusios castaneus. The sequence continues at coordinate 24,634,865 of ML685784.1, forward strand.
TGGCACAACCAATATTCTGTCTTTGTCTATACAACTTTCAGCCGACATCTACCTCTGAGTCTATTCACCTGCAACTGAAACTGTGAAACAAAGGACTGAGACCCATCCAGGTACTGGATGTATCTCAGGGGAACTATACAAGCCTGGAAACTCCAAATTCAACCAAGGACTTAATTTACATAGACTTTTAATCATTCTATGTATGTGATTTGCTTGAATCCTTTGACACTTCTCATAGTTTGTTTTCTTTCCTTTAGCTGAGTTACTAAAGGATTGGCTGGCAATGTACTATTTTTGGTTAGATCCAAATTTAAGTAAGCTGGTACTGTGGCTGGTCTTTTGGAATCAGAAGAACTTTTTTGGGTAAAGAGCTTGGAGTTTTAAGTAACTTCTCTCTTTACTTGACCCAGTGGCTGTTTGGGAACCAGTGACTGAACTGCAGTAAAGGGGGCTGAGTATATTTTGTTGTGGCCTCTTGATAACCAGGGTGGGGAATTGGAACATTGTTTGCGACTGATTGAAAAGCCCGGCTTCAGTGTCACGAATCAGTAGTTAAGAGGGTTGCTCTAATTTTGCAGCCTGCCCTGCTCTTGACATTTTCAGGGGCTATCGCAGGACGGCAGGGTTACAGCAGGGAAAAAGAAATTGAGACGAGATCGCTCTGCAGATGGCTTTGTGCACTTTTCTAAAATTAGAATTCAGCCATTTAATGGTGACTTTCACATGAATGCAAAAATCTCCCTTGCATTTATTTTTTCATAGGTATAAAAAATGGATACTAAGAGTATCCATTCTAAATTGTAGGCATACTTTGCAGTATCTAAAATTCATAGCACTCAAAACGCTAAATCTGATGAGGGCACTCAATCACTGACCCAAAACCTAGTTAGCCTATGGAAATAAACAACCCTGGTCAGCCCTCATCATGTCTCCTCTCCTGTATCTTCACTTGGAAAAAAGATGTGTGATTAACTCAGGTTAACTAATTTAACCTATATATAAATCATTATCCATTGTGTTATCCACTTATTTATTTGATTTATCCATATATTCATTTACCTTAATTACTTATCTGCCTATCATTTTATGTTGTTTAAATAAAACCTCTAAAAACATACGTATTTGGTCATTGGTGTTGAATATTCCTGTTGTGCATCCAGGGCCGTCCCTGGAGGGGGGGGGGGAGTGAACGGGGCGATTGCCCCGGGCCCCACGGGTGTGTGGGCCCCGTGCTGTCTTACTCCCAGTAGGGCAGTGTGGGGCCCGTGCACGCCGCAGCCCCTCCTCCCACAGCCACCCCAATGCCTTCAGCAGCGAGCTGAAGGCAGTGGGGCGGAGCGGGCCAGGACGGCTATGCCCGGCCCCTGGACTGGCCCTCCCTGCCCCAGGGTGGAGCAGGCAGGCCCAGGGGCGGAGCATGTGGGGCTCTGCCTTCGGGCCGGCCTGCCCCAGATGGCTGGGTCCCCCTATGGCAGGCGGCCTCCTGGCCTGGAGCCGGGGCTGGAGCCAGCTCCCCCCACCCCCTGAACAGGCGGTCTTGAAGTTGGGGGGATTGGGAACCACTGGAATCTGAATCATGGCCTTGCCCCCTCTCTTCTCCCCTTAATGGCAAGCGATGGGGGAAGGGACAAGCAGTGGGGTGGGGGAAGAGAAAGAGAGAGAGAGTGGAGTGGGGCCTGAAGGGGGAGAAGGTTTGGGACCTCAGGGCAGATCACTACCAATAATTCACTGATGGGGAACGTTTTAAAATCTAGAAGTGTGAAACTGACAAAGAAGAACTTGGGTGCAGATGCCTGACAGATTACTGAACTAGCAGCTTCTTTTTTCTTCCTCTGTTGCTATGTTCAGAGGATGGTGTTAGTGTGATAACTGGCCGGGGGATTTTTCTGCTGGTGGCAGATTGGGCTGTCACAGATTTTCCTTTGCAGAAGAAAAAAAGGCAACTATTGAACACTGTAGTCAGCTTCCAGCTCCAAGGAGAGTGTCCCTCCAAAACCAGTTTTGTTTCATGAAATGTTAGCAGACTGTTTGTGCCGACGGCAAGAGAGCCTCTGGGATGGGGATAATCAACTATAGAGCAGCATCCCCAAATGACTGGCATGGCTATCAAAATCAATGCAGCAGGGATCAGAAAAGTGAATAGGGAGGAGACCGTCCCAGCCATCAATTAGATGTATCTCAAACCCATGTGATATCTTGTTTTGCAGCCACATTATCTGGAAAAGAAAAACATTTTGCATTAAACATTCTCACTTTTCATCCCACTTAGGCTCCCAAGAGCCACTTTAGCAGAACATTATTCTCTTCCCAGGACCCTTTGACGAGACGGAATGTTTTTGGTCTGCTCTCTGGAGTCGTTGGTACTGGGATGTTCTTTATGCACAGGATTTGGTAAGAAATTACAGCTATTTATGTTGCCTCTCAGAAGATAAAGCATTGTCCTGGGAACCCAGATGCATCTAGATTAATAATCTTTAGAATCATCGCTTTGAATTAAAAAGAATCTCGGACTGAGATGCTTTTTCTCTTTATTTTAAGGGCTGAATACTGGATTGCCAACATGTTTTGAAAAGTTGTCCTGACAAAAATCACTTTTGATTTTTTTTGGTTTTTTGTTTTTGAGTGAGGATGCAGGGCTGAATCAACATCACCATGCTGTGTCCCATTCCTAACCCAGACAAAAGCAACTGCCTGCAGCTATGTCCAGCACACCCTTAAGTGGCTTTTAAAAACACCAGTTGATAAAGCTGTGTGCATATAGAACAGTTTTTCCTTTATTAGTTATAGAAAAGGCTCACTGTTTTCTCTTCTTTCGTCCCTTAACTAGCACCACGGCTTTCCTCCTTCTTAGCACAGTGTAACAAACTGCTTGCCCCTACAAGGGCTAAAGGTTTGGGGCAAGCAACTTCAGTTAAGAAGTAGGCATGCCTAAGTAGAGATCAGGTGATGTCCCTATAAGTGCACCAGAAAGCTGTGGCGAGAAAAGAATGCTTGCTGAGAAACAACCAAAGGAAGCTGTGTCAGAGACTCTAGGGCTATGTCTACACTTGGTCAAATAAGTTGACTTAGCACGTCTACACTGTAAATTTAGGTCGACACAGTCAACCTTGCAAATCAACTTAGAGCATCCACACTAGACACCTAAGTCGACTTGCAGGGGCTAGGTGGACCTGGGAGTGGTGCATGGTGGGAAGGGGGACACCTCTCGGGCACCCCCCTTCCCCGGGCACCCCTTCAAAAGGGTACATGGGGGCTGAGCAAGACAGGGGCAGGGTATAGGAGCATGGTGGGCAGGGCTGTGTCCTGTCCTGTGGGGGGGCATGCCAGGCTCTGCCTGTGCCAGGCACCCAGGCAGGGAGGTCAGTGGGGGAGCCCTGGGAGCCCTTTAAGTCGACTTAGGGCTAATCGGTGCCTACACTGGTTTAAGTCAACTAAAAATTTCCTCAAGTCGACTTAAGCAGCAGCTTAAGTCGACTTAAGGAAACTGTAGTGTAGACGCAGAGTAAATTAAGTTGACTTAAGCCTGCTTACGTCAACTTCATTTACAAATGGAGATGCACCCTAGAAGAGCTGCCCTGAGTAGGAGTTATATAGTCTCTTTCAGGACCCTTGACTGGGGAGAAGGGCTAGAAGGTCAGATGGCTGAAGCAGGCTGAGGGCCAGGGAGAGCAGATTTCTGGGGCAGAAGAGAAGTCCCAGGACTGAGCACTGTTTTGTGTGTTAAACTAAATAGACCTGAGATGAGGGGATACAATTGGACACAGAGACGCAGAAAAAAGCTAGTATGGAGTTTATTTAAGAAGCCTCTAGATGCGGGGGAAATGGAGGCAGGAAGTGTTACAGTGCAGGTGCATCTATCGACTAACTGCAGAAGTTGTGCTGGATCCTCTTGCACCACCCAGGTAACCTTGTGCATGGGTGAGTTTAGTGTGTACCTAAAGAGAGGCAGTGGATTGAGTAGGAACTCCCAAGATCCTGTCTCAGCGTTGATCCTGGCTTATTGCCTGGCCTTGAGCACAAGTGATGGGTTATATATCCTTAAACCAAATCCTGTGAGCCTCCATGAAACTGGGATAGGTTTGCTTAGGCAGAGTGAATGCTCATAACCCCATTTTCCTGCCAGATTTGCAAGTAGAGAACTGGAACCAACAGAGGTTACAAGACTGGAGAACACATGCAGCTGGGGCTTTAACTACAGGACACAGCTGCCAGGCATAAAAAGGAAGAGGAAAGGAATGGTTTGTGGTGGTGGGGAAATCTTGATCTGAACTGGAGGGAACAGTGAACTGCTTTACCTCCATTCTGCAAAGAGAAAGATGTTGACTTCAGCTGGTTTCCATGCTGGAAAGGGACAAATGACTTTTTGTTTGTTTGTTTGTTTTCTGGGTGTTCTTATCAGGGTTGTCCAGGGAACCCTGCCCTTTGGCAGGGTGTTAGCTAATTCAAGGAGGAGGAGAAGAACAGAATTACAGCCAATTTTCCAAAGAAGCATCTAATTTACTGTGCCTTAATTGTGTCACCTAGGCCTGACTCTTCAACTGGCTCTTTGGTGATCCACATTTCTGCCATTGTGGCTGGCAGTATTTCTGAGGGAGCATGCAAAAGTGTAGCTACTCAAAATCCAGGGCCACTTCTGAAGCCTCTGGCTTTAGCGTCTCTATTTTATTTTCCATACCCGTCGAGCAGGGATTCTGACCCTTCCTCAGCCGCCTCCCTCACTGAGGTATTATCACACATAGTCTTTGTAAAGGGCTTTGCAGAAAGGAAGGATGAGGTTATTAAAAGAATCAAAGTTCAAGGGTTGTATAAAACCACAAGAAGAGCTGGTTGAGTACGTTCAGCCCTGCCTATCACCTATCCTGTTGAGGATGTTGGCTTCCTTTAACAGATGGAATGAGATAAATAGCTGAGCTATTTTACTTGCTTTATCTGAGCTGGAAATGAAACAAACATTTGCTCTGAAGTAACTGACTACGAGAGAGAGAACTGTCTATTCCACAGAAGTAAAAACAGCTCACTGAACTTTTTCTTTTTTTAAATTGTTTTAGCATGATTGCTTAATTGTCTAATCTTGGGTGTTTTGAGCTGTGGTTAGCTGTAAGAATACTGGGCTTGGGTGTGAGTCCTGCAGTGCAGAAATGGGAGCGGGAAACTGGAGGGATTTCAGGAAAGAACAGGACAATTAGTAGCGTGGGGAGTGGTTTATGAGGAAAGATTGCAGAGGCAGTGTGGTGATGTGAGTCGTGACGCTATGTCCCTGTTACGTGGCCTGGGGTAAATTACTCTCTCTCTCTGTCTGTCTGCATTTCCTCTCTGTCTTTATCTTGTTTTGGAATCTTCTGTGGGCAGGTGCTGTGTGTGTGTGTGTGTGTGTGTGTGTGTGTGTACATATACAGCACCAGCTCCAAGCACCACAGTAATAGAAGATTAAAAGAAGTACTGAAAGATTCAGTAAGTCGGGGAAGTGATAGCAAGAGACAAGCAGAAGGTGAGGATGAAGACCAATTACGTGGGGTGGCCAGAGGCAGAGAAACTATTGCTATTGGAGTGAGATTCAGAAAGGGAATATATAAACTGAATCTCAGGAACACCATGTTGGCAGAAAGGTCTCTCTTGTGCGAAATTGCCTCCCTAGGCAAGCAGAGAGAGTCCCATTCATTTAGGATTTTTAAAACTAGATTAGACAAAACGTGTGAATGTGTCCTGTAGAAAATGGGCCTCTTCTGCCAGGGAGATGGTTGGATAAATTAACATTTTCCATCTCTAATTTCAATTTCTAAGCAACAACGATGCTGATTTTTGAAGAATCATGATGAAATCTTGATGTTAGCCTTTTGTTATTGTTGGCTGTGGTGGTGGGGGTTGGTGTTATATGAACATTATATAACATATATGTATATAACACATGAGCCCCTATATTTGCTGCTTCCCCAATTTCACATAGGTAATCCATAGACAGTGTAGGCACTGGTGTTCTGGATGTCTGATTGTCACCAAAGTCAGAAGGCTTCTTCCCCCTGAAATCTACAATATCCCCTGGGATTCCGGTACTTTTTTGGACCCGATCTTTAAAAGTTAGTGTTAGAGAAATACCATGGAGTTGAATGTTGGGCCTCACTTTACTTGGTTAATGATAGTTCCTGTCCTAAAAAGCTTGCAGCAAATCATGTGACTGATATAGTTGAAACAAGCAGGAGCCCACAGCATGCATTATGAGTCCTGCAAAATAGACGGATATTTCTTCAGGAAAACCAATAAAGTAAATCAAGATGTCTCCAAAGAGATTTGGGTTCAGATTAAGCCATAAATGTATCCTCTATTGTGCCTGGGAGATACCATATTTCATGTCAAAAGGGCCTTTATCGTTTGAAAGAAGTGCTTTCTTAGCAAGACACTAAAGCGGGAAAGTTTTCAAGCAGTCTGTTTGAATAAGAAGGTGTGTAGAATAAACAGAGTGCTGTAAACTTATCTACCTGTTAGAAGTCTTAAAAATAATAGCTAGGAAGTGATGGCAACATGGTTTACCCATGTGACCCCTCTGGAAATGTCTGTTGGACAGTGTTCCTCAAAGGCAGGAAAGAAAGCACCTTCCTTCTGAAAACTAGAAATGAGCCCAGTATGTCACCTAAAGACCATCAGCGTAATGGCCTTTACATACACCATCCTGTGATTACTGTTTATAGACCATTTTTCTCTCTTCCTTAAAAGCTGATTGTCAGTGAATGTATCTCACGGGCAGCTCGCCATAAACAAAACAAGTTGCCTTCCTATGCTCAGCAAATATAGATAGGACATTTGCAGTTATTGTAAGAAACTAACAGAATAGATTGTAGATCTTTGACTTGACTAAGGCACATTGAGTATTTCCTATGGGTTAGAACAGTGGTTTTCCAACTTTTTTCCTCGGGACCCAGTTGAAAAAAATCATTTATGCCTACGATTCAAAAATTACATCTTAGAGGAATGATTTCTAAGGTTTTGATGGCAGCATCAGAGGGCGCCATGACCCAGTATCTGAGGGTCTGCAACCCAGTACTGGGTCCTGACCCATGGTTTGAAAATCACTGGATTAGAAGGTGACATCATATGGAAAATCTATTGGTAGGAAATGCTAAGTCACCCCCAGCAGCTGTTCTTTGTTCTTTCTGTTTGGAGCTGTTCTTACCAAAGTACGCTGGAAAACCCTGAGATTGCTCTAATTTTTGCCATGGTCAAATTTGCATCCAGCTGGCTCCAGGACTGGTGACACCATCTCTACGCCATCCCCTCCCTTCCGGTTCACGTTTTGCACCTGAAAATTGAGCCCTAAATATCCACAGAACAAATGTAGCACATGCAGCAGTGCATGCTTCCCTTACACATGAACTTTCCTAATCGAAGAGGATCTTCTTTAGAGGGAAGTCAGTAGTTCAGTCTTTATTGCCTGTGAGTCCTGCTAAGCGGTGCCAACAGTGGTGGTTTTTTGAGATGTGGCTACCTGTCTCAGGAGAACTTAACTGATATTACCAGGGCAGCCCAAGCGTTTTTGGCACCGTAGGCAAACTATGACTTTAATGACCCCAGCAGAGAGCGATACTTTCATTTACAAGCGATAACATTAATATTTTTTTAAAAAAGAAAAAAAATTAACTTTCATCTAACTTGGTGCTCCTTCAACCCTGGTGCAGTCTAGGCGACTGGCTAGTTCACCTGTATGGTCAGACCGGCCCTGGATATTACCATAGTCATTGCATGAAGACTACCAATCATGAGATGATAACATCTTCATCTAGACTGGAGACAATGGAAGTGAAAAGCTGGGTTTGGCACTCCCAAAGAACTCTTCAGCCATCACCTGGGCCAATAACTTTGTTTGCTAGTTTGCAGAGCTCTGACATTCTGCATCCGATGAGTTCTTAGAACGTGGCTTGGCTGTACTCCAATCTCCGTAACTTTCAAAAAAAGTGTACATGAAAACATACAAGATGAACTGGAACAAATGCTAGTGCTAACTATAGCATTCCACAATATTTATTGGTAAAATTGTATATTCTTTCTTCCCTCCTCATATAAATGCCATTGCTTTATACCTTCCACTCCCATTGTCCCCCAAGTGCAGACACCACTCTCTGAACAAAGTGAAGCAAACAGGGACAGAGGATTAAAGCCTCTGAAGAACATGTATGCAATGGAGAAAGGGGTGATTTTGTCGGTGGTTTTCAAACTGGCTCTTGTACACCTGTCAATGTGAAAATTGATCAGTAATTCAGTCCGATGCAAACAGCGCTTTGCTTTGCATCCTCCAGCATTACTTGAAAACAGGTTTTTCTCGTTTTTGCTTTGTTCGGGCTGTGCGAATGATCTGTCTGTGTTGTGATGATAGAGCCATGCTCCTTAATAATGATGTATATTAAAAAGAGCAGGGCCACCTTCTCAGGCGCTGTCACTCCCTTGGCTTCAATGGAGTGACGGCGGCTTTCATCAGCTGTGAATATAGGCCATCCATATGGGAGTGTTGCAGATTATGCTCACACGCGTGGAATACTCGCCCAACTCTGGCCGTTCTGACTCAAAGGACTTGCTGTTGGTGAAGCACCAGACCTGTCCCAAAGGAACATATCATGCTCCCTTACTCGCCTGAGTAGCTACAGTGAATTCAATGGAGCCATTTATATGTCAAGTGAGCATGGATTGGCTCTAATTACTTGCTAAATGTGCCAGGAAAGCTCACACCTGGTTTCATTAATCAAAAGAGAAAAGCAGGATGGGTTGATGCCTGAAGGGAGTGGTAATAATGCAGAATAAAGCTTAGGTTGCCAGTTCCGAACTAACTCTGCTAAGTTGTGACAGAAAGTCATGAAGCCTGCTCTATGGCTTAGGTGAAATGTATGTATGTTGTGTCAGTCCAATTTCCAGTGGAAAAATGTCCACACCACAGCAACCACCATCACAGTTATGTTGATTGCTTTCTCCTCTCCCTTTGGCAATCTCAGAAGACAGACTAAGGAGTAAGTGGCAATGGAAAGTGAATGATTTACAGTAACAGTTCCCTGGGGCAAGCAGCTAGTATAGGGTTGTAGTTTTAAACACTAGTGGAATATAAGCAATGGTCTCTAGAGGTGCCATTGCCCTTTCTCTCTGGCCCACGGGCAGGAAATTCATGCATGGCATGGGGGAAGCTTGTGCTGTTGTCCCAGGAGTAAATGGAACACTTCCACTTCCTGATGTCTCAATCTCTTACTTCCACATAAATCCGGTACACACCATTGCTGTACATGAGAATTCAACTTGGAGCAAGGTAGAAAGAAAAAAGTCACAAACAATTATTCAGATATTTGGACTGATACTTTTGACAAGCTATGGCTACAGGTTGAGTGGAAGATAAACAAATATGCTAAGCAACAAAAACCTGAAGAAATCTACAAAATACTATGAGTTTCTGAAGTGAGCTTAGAACTGAGATGTACGAAGGGAAAACAGCATACACTGATATTGGCGCATGTAGCATACCAGAACTTTAGGGAAAGTTGGATACACTGCCTATTTGTGCAGTCAATATTTTGGTAGGGGTAGCCATATCATGCTGATGCTCTGATCTGCTAACTAAGCACAGTTGAACCCAGTCAATACGTAAAGGACAGCCGGCCAAAGTGGTTGTGGAAAGGGATTATGTTCCTCTATGAATCAGTATGGAAGCAATGCACTAGCATGGTGTTGGGGGCTCTGCGCTGTCCACGGCGAGAGTCACCTTTCAGCTGAGCCATAAACGAGCAAAGTGTTACAGCCTGTAGGGCTATGTCTACACTTGGCAATTTAAGTCGACTTTAACTAAGTCAACTTAGTGTGTCCACACTTAAAAATAAAGTCGACTTAAAGGGGAACTTAGAAAGTCGACCTAGATCATCCACACTGGACACCTAAGTCGACTTCTATGGGCTTAGCGGGACCTAGGACAGTTCCACAGGGGCAGGGGAGGCACCCCTTCCCCAGTGCCAGGGGGCTCAGCCTTTGCCCCATTGTACCTAGGTACAATGAAGTAAAGGGGGTCAGGGACCCTGGCAGGGCATAGGGGCAGGGTGGGTAGGGCTCTGCCCTGCCAGGTGGGGGGGCATGCCAGACTACCCCTGTGCCCCTCCCCTAGCAGGGAGGGCATTGGTGTAGCCCTGGGGTAGCCCTAAGTCGATTTAGGGCTACCCCACATCTACACTGGCTTAAGTCGACTCTAGGGAGTCAATTTAAGCCTTAGGTCTACTAGAAAGGAGGTTTAATAAAATCGACTTAATTTTAATTAAGTCGACTTTATTTTCCTTAAGTCGACTTAAGCAAGCTGCTTAAGTCAACTTAAGGAAACTGTAGTGTAGATGCAGGGTAAATTAAGTCGACTTAAGCAAGCTTAAGTCGACTTAATTTACCCGTGTAGACGCAGCCCAGGAGACTCTGCCACGGGGAGAGAACAGGAGGGTATGAGTCACACTAGTGCTCAAGGCCCCAGCAAGGACAGGCAATGATTAAGTGAGATACACCCCAATAATTCTGCCAAGTGATTTGCACTCACATGCCGCAGAGGAAAGTGAAATCCTCCAAGGTCATTGCCAATCTGATCGGCTTCCTGATCCCACATATGGTGATGAGTTAGATCCCGAACATGTGAGCAAGAACCAACCAGCTGAACCCTTGAGAGACAGAACGCTCTGTGCCACCTCACAGCACTGGCCCACCCAGTCCAGTGTCTCAAAAGTTTACATAACTTTTAAGTAATCACCACCTGTACGACCCAATCTAAATACCCTATTTCAACACGATATGTTTGGGAAAATGTGTACCAGTATAACAAATTCTCAGGCATTTTCTTATTAAACAGTAGGGAATGACCAAGGCTCTTCATTCCTATTGGTCCTTATTACAGCAGCTCTAAATATTTCCAGAATCAGATTTAGGGTTCTCTCCCCACACAGAGGCTGCATGTTCCAGGACTGCAGGTAAATAAATTACAAACTGAGCTTTGAAGTCTGTATCATAATTATACGAATCTAGGTGTAATCTTGCATGTAATTGGAGGTGACTGTATTTTATCCAAGCCAGTTGCTAATACTTTAGTTTTATATAATGATGTGTTGCCAATATTTTAACAAAGCCTGAGAGAAAAAAATCTCCTCAAACCCATGATAATCCCCCTGCTCCAGTTAGTGGATGTGTGAAAGGAACAGACTGATAGGGAAATCTGTCTATAAAGCTGTATTTAACTGAAAACCTATGAAATCCATTCATTTTCTTTCTGATTTCAATAAAACTGCTTTCTGATAACTATAACCAAGGAGGGGTGCAACTAATATTGTTCAGCCAGATTTTGCTAGAGAAGTATACTCTGTTCATTAAAAAAAAAAAAGGAATCTATGGACAGTACAGCACTGTGATAAACTTGTATAGTCTGAATCATAGAAGATTAGGGTTGGACGGGGCCCCAGGAGGCCATCTAGTCCAACCCTCTGCTCAAAGCAAACTTCCCTGAAGAAGGAAGTTGAGGTGAAAACTTTTATGAAGGGATTCAAGAGCATTCCCTCCTATGACACTTTAAAAATTCTTTTATTTTGTGCAATATGAAACATTTTTATGGCAAAACATTTGCTCTTTGGAGGGTTTTCTTTTTTAAAAAATTATTCTTTAATGTCACCTCTAGCAATATCTGGAAAGTGGACTAAGTGTCATCTAAGAAAAGATGGAAATAATTCCAGCCCTTCTCCTTAAAATGAATGAAGGATTATAAAAATGGAATCTCTGCAATAACCAAGTGTTCCCTCCGGCACATCAGGTATGTTGTGTTTATATTACTGTTTGTACTGTAGTAGCGTGCAAAGTGCTAAATCACGATCAGAGGCTTTCCATTGTGGTAAGTGCTGTACAAATGGTCAAGAAGACCCAGTTCCTGCCTTGAAACTTGTACAATCTAAGGCTCTGATCCCGCAAAGAACTGTAGAAGGGCCCCTGCAGATCAAAATGCTGGATTAGGGTTTAATTTCAAACAAGATACATCAAGCGAGTGTAACAAACCGTCTGAGGAGTGAGTGGACAAGGGTGACAGGCTGCTCCCTGAATTTGGTCTGGTGTGCCACTGTGATGCCCCAATCTCCATTCCTGAGCCCTGACTTACCCCGCTTTGCCAAGTGATCACTCTCTCCTGAGTCAGTCCACACCAGCCTCCTGCATGTACTTGGTCCCAGGCAGTGGATGTGTGCCTTCTAGCCACTCAGGCAATGGTCTCCGTGTGAACACTCCTAGCCCCCAGATGCCACACTGGGAATTCCCATCCTACCAGGATTGGGACCCACCCCCAATCACCATAGACTCACGTCCGTACATTTGACAGTGAAATGGATTGGCCCAACCTCTCTGATTCACACCCTCTAAAATCCACACGGCTTTAGGTAAAACAAACACGTTTAATGATTAGAATATGATTTTAAGTGAGTATATAGCAAACCAATGCACAATCGTTTAATAAAGGAGTCCAGCTCTACCATGAGTAAATAAAGGATATAAAACGCTTGCTATTCTACTATTCTACTATAACACTATTCTACTATTCTACTATAACACTATTCCAAGGTTACTCTTTAGTCTATTCTCCTTATTCTTACCCACAAGGCTGACTTTTGGTGGTGTTCAGCTAGCTCAGGCCCTCCTAGCCACGTATATAGGCACAGTATCTTTCATTTGTTTCCAAGATGGTGTTTCTCTGGCAAAAGCCAGCAGCTTCTCTCCCTCTCCGTGGCTATGTCTACACCAGGAAAATTAAGTCGACTTAAGTTGACTTAAAGTCGACCTAACAAAGTGGACTACGTTGACTTAGTTTTAAGTCGACTTAGTCCACTTTAAGTCGACTTAACCACCCTTAAATCGACTTAAATTGCCAGTGTAGACACAGCCCAAGTGTCTGCATTCCTTTTCATTTCCCCTCTTAACCTCCCTTCCTCCTGGGCCAAGGTGCTACAGGCATTTAGCTAGCTCCATTGTCTTTGTTATCTCCGCTTGGTATGTGTTTGCAACACTGACTGGGAAAGGGCTCTGACTGTCTCCCTCCCCCCTGAGCCATGTAAAACACCTGTACACATGCTTCACATCTGTGCACATACATGATGATCAGGAAACATGATACCACAACAATAAGTCAGAGCATTCATAAGGGAACCTAGCATGACATAGCTGGCATCAAACCATTCAATTACATTGCAAAAGTGAACAGGAAAAATTATATAGATCATAGCCCAGGGGTGCATGGATGTGCATCCCGTGACATAGGGCAATCCTAATAAGAATGTGTGACTGGATAGGCCAGCTGTCTGCATAATCAGATTGTTTGGAACAAGATTTGCCCAAGCAGGATAGTGAAGGTACGGTTGTTTTCAAATCTCATGTGAAGCAGGTACATTATAGTTCTTCATACAAATGTAGTTTGTTTATTTTGGAACTATAAGATTTTGGAGTTTCTGTAATTTTGGATGTTATAGATATAAATTTCCTTCAATAGGTGAACAGTTGTAGTTAAAATATTACAAAGTGATGGTCAAGTATGTTTATCTGCGCAAAGTCTTATAAGGAAAGTGTTCTCACATCCACAAGATAAATTCCGTCTCCAGTCTTGGGTTTGCATAATGACTCTATGTATTTTGTTGCACTTAACAGAAGAAATGATTTCACATATATATTAGGTTAGCACAGAAAGGCCAACACAATGGGGTTATATGGGCTAGATGCTGTACAAACATACTATAAACAACTGCTCCTGCCCCAAATTGCTCACAGTCTACCAGATGATGTATAACAGAGAGAGGAGACAAACAAGCAGCTTAGGGTAGGGGAGAGAAGGCAACAATCATCAAACCCAGGATGTGGACAGTTCTTGGCCAGTCGGGAGTAGTAATCACACCTCATGCAGAATAAGTGTCCCCTTTACACAATTGATAGGAGCCATATTGACCAACTTCCCCTATGGGGCTGTACTTTACCTACATACATTTTAAGGTCAGAAGGAACCATTGTGATCATCTAGTCTGACCTTGCATATTGCAGATCACAGAACCTCACATACCCCCTTTGGCAATAGATCCCAATCTCTGGCTGAGTTATTGAAGTCTCCAAATCATGGTGTAAAGACTTCAAGGTACAGAAAATCTACTATTTATAGAGGAAGACAAAACAAAACAGAAATCCCTCAGGGTCTCTGCCAATCTGACCCAAGGGAAAATCGTTCCTGACCCCAAGGAGGGTAGTCACTTAGACTCTGAGGGTGCATCTACACTGGCAACTTAGGTCACTTAAGTTGCCCTACACAAAGCTGTGTCCACGCTGAGCTTTTATTAAATCAACTTAAGCGCTTCGTTAAGTCGACTTATTAACAGCTTAAGTCGACTTAATAGCACCATCTCTGAAGGCTGACTTAAGCCTTAAGTCGACTTCTTAAGTCAACTTAAAACCAGTGTGGATGGGGACTAGCACTAAGTCGACCGTATTAAGTCGACTTAAAGCCAGTGTGGACGGCTATGTCTACTGTTCAGTCGACTTAACAAGGTCGACTTTAAGTCGACTTAAAGTTGACCTTGTTAATTCGATTTAACAGAGTCGACGTAAATTTACAAGTGTAGACATAGCCTGAGTGTGTGGGCAAGACCCACCAGGCAGATAACCAAGAAAGAATTCTCTATAATAGCTTAGAGTCCTCTCCACTGGGGATGGGATTTTTGCTACTGCTGTTGCTGATGGACCACATGCCATTGTATGCATCCCATCATACCATCCCCTCCATAAATTTATCAAGCTCAGTCTCGAAACAAGTTAGGTTTTTTTTGTCTCCACTGCTCTCGTTGGAAGACTGTTACAGAACTTTTCTCCTCTGATGGTCAGAAACCTACATCTAATTTCAAGTCTAAACTTGTTGATGGACAGCTTATATCCTCCATTTGTTCGTGTCCACATTAGTGCTTAACCTAAATAACTCCTTTCCCTGCCTGTATTTGTCCCTCTGATGTATTTATAGAGAGCAATCATATTTTCCCTTGGGCTTCTTTGGTGAGGCTAAACAAGCCAAGCTCTTGAGTCTCTGCTCATAAGGCAGGTTTTCCATTCCTCAGATCATCCTAGTAGCACTTGTCTGCATGTGTTACAGTTTGAATTTGTCTTTCTTAAACATAGGAGACCAGACTTACACACAGCATTCCAGATGAGGTCATGCAGGACAAGAGACTGATTTAGCCATTGAACACGTCATCTCACCGATGACTCATGTCAATTTCAGCTGATGACTAAAAGTCCAGGGTATTTATACATTGCTCTCTCTAACCCTTACTGCTGGATATGGTGCTACCCCTGCAAAGTGTCACCTTGCCTTTACAATTCTGACTCACTTCCATTTGTATCGGTTACATTACTTTGCAAGGCTGTGTTTATACTGACTTCCTTGGTGAATTAACCCTGAAAAATTCTCAAAACACCACAGAAAAGAAAAAACCAAGCAAGAACGGCAGCATTAGATTGAGTAGGAAAAAAGAGGGCAAAGAAAACCTGAATTACACTAAAAGTGATCTCTGAAAAAAGCCTTTGATGAATAATTCACCTTGTAGATGAAAAATTCACTTTGCTCTTTGAGGAACTGGATATCTTAGGGAAAAGTGAGATTGTCAATGCTCAGGAATAAATGTGAGCCTGAGAAAATGAGGCACTGGATAGACTGTCCAGTAACTTTTCTTAGCCAAAGTTCACCAGTTCCAGGCTTCTTCTGAGGACAGAAAAACACACGGTCTATGAGTCATGGCCATGTGGCTGGTTGGGTTTTGTTTTCTAATTGGGGATGATCTCATGAAGGAACGTGGGAGGCTTTTCCTCTAAATGATATGATTCTTCATCCTTCCCAAAAGACATGGTAGAACCAGGGGCTTAAAATTAATGCAGCTTTCCTCTGCTTTATGATTCATGACCCCCTCAACAGAGAAGTTAGTTAGCTCAATTTCTACACCAGCCAGTCCCTCATAGCAAGAGGATTATATGAAGCCATTGCTAATGCTGTCTGAAACTACAGGTACATGGTAATAGGTACATGGATGTTCCCCATTTTACAATGTGAACACAGTGCCATGAATGCAATATTTGAACTCATCCATTTTACAGTGAATTATACGAGGTTATTAGAATATGTATGGTGTATTGGCACCATAAATGTTACATCTTTGCTTTCTGGGTATTGCTCCCTTAAATCTCTAAGGACTACAGCATACAAAGCAAGGTGCCCATTTGGGGCCTGATTCACTTTTGCCCTGCACCTTCTGCAGTCATGTGTATCAATGCAAAGGGAACAAAACATGCTGCCAAATCAGAACGGTACCTTTTTGCATCCACTCTGTGCTGGTGCAAATGATTGCACACAAGGTCAAATCAAATGATGACTCAGCCCTCTGGGCCAGATCCTCAGTTAATGTGAATTTAAGTCAATGAAGCCATGTTGAAGATTTTGCCATTAGTATTTAGTGCTGTCATGGGGTGAGGGGGGAAGAGCACACTCTGTGTACTCCCTTATGAAGGATTTACTCTTGTTTCTTTTTGTTTTTCTGTTCAAAGTCATACAGATGGAAAATATCTGCGTGGTCGCTCTTTGTCTAGGGAGAGCATAACAGGAACAGCTTAGCATTTTGATTGGTGAGGACTAACCTGGAATGATCTTCTTGAATTACCTGGTAACATGAATTTCTTTGAAAACTAATATACTTTAAGCAGCATGCAAGGATTTGAGGTTACTGAAGATTAGTCTGTGTTTGACATAACACATTTTGTTTGCTTATGCTGATTTTTCTGGAGTGTGTGATGTAGTGATTACTACCAAGGATTCAGAGGTAGCTGGAGCCTGGTATTTGTTTATTCACTGAATTAACTTTGTGACCTTGGGCAAGAAATTTGATTTTATTGTGCTTCAGTCAAACCAATTATAAAACGCTGTTTTCCAAACACACTGCAGCTCCTTAAGAGTCCTTGGGACACTAAAGCAAAACACAGCAGATTGTTTCCTTTACTTAAAAACAATAATTTGTGGTTAGTCTTTGTTATGATTGTGGTTTATTTTAAATTTGGACGTGGAGCTTGTAACCATGAATAAGAGGCAGAGATATTTGAAGCACCCAAAAATTATTATATGGGTGACGGAGGATTGTTACACAGTGACTGCACATCCTGGTCTTTTCTGTGTTTATCCAAATCTCTCACTGGGATGGTGCACCTATTCACTGCCCCATACAACAAACTCTGCTACTTTCACACTGGAGCCCACATTTCTTTATAGCATTGAAGAAATCCACAAATGGTACAAAACCAGAATGGTGTTGCAGTTATAAACTATCAACATCTGACCAGTGGCTAAAGCCTGTGTAGAATTTATGGAACTGGATGTACAAGTGTCACGTTGAGCAGGTCAGATTTGGGGGATGTGTCGTATGCCCCAGGCAAACAAAATAGTGTTGATATTGACCCTATACGTATTCTGTAGGAAAGCAGCATTTCTGCAGCTCTGAGTTATACCTAGCTATCTTTCCTAGAACAGAGGTCTGTAATATTCAGTTCCAGAGGGGGAGCTGTGTCAGTCTAGTTCAGCAAAAGAAACAAGGAGACGTGTGGCACTTTTAAAGACTAACAAATTTATAAATAATAATTTATAAATAATTATAAATACAAATTTATAAAAATGTGTTAGTTACTACTTGTTTGTAATATTCAAAGTACTCATACAGTCTAAATCTTTGCAAGGACAGGGCAATTAAACTGTAGTTCATCCCTCCAGAGGAAGAGATTGTAATAAAACACAGCTCTTCCCCTGCAGACTATGACTTGATAGATACTGTTCAGAAACCCAAAGCCACTGGTTGCCTATTTGTTACAAGCATAGATAAACTGGTGAAACTAAAGGCTGAACTGATGCTGATGCGCCATTGTGTCCCATATAATTCATTTGAGTTAACAAAGAGTCACTGATTACAGAGTTGACCCAAGAGCCTCTCTGCCTAGCTGACCATATTTCCCCATAAGAATGGC
This sequence comes from Pelusios castaneus, assembly GCA_007922175.1. NCBI lineage: Eukaryota > Metazoa > Chordata > Testudines > Pelomedusidae > Pelusios > Pelusios castaneus. The sequence continues at coordinate 24,652,910 of ML685784.1, forward strand.
CATATTGGTCAGATCAATTGTCCACCTAGCCCACTATCCTGTCTTCTGACAGTAGTCAATGCTAAGTCCTTCAGAGGGAATTGAACAGAACAGGGAGAGATCCACCCTCTATTGTCCAGTCCTAACGTCTAGCAGTCAGAAGCTTAAGGAACACCGAGAGCACAGGGTTGTGTCCCTGATCATATTACCGAATAGTCATTTATGGCTTTATCCTCCATGAACTTATCTAACTCTTTTTTTAACCCAATTATACTTTTGGCCTTTAGAACATCACCCAGCAATGAGTTCCACAGATTGACTGTTCATTATGTGAAGAAGTACTTCCTTATATTTGTTTTAAACCTTCTGCCTATTAATTTCATCAGCTGAACCCTGGTTCATGTATTATGTGAAGCTATCCTCCAGGTATTTGGTACAGAGGCCGATTTAAGCAATAGATCCCACATTTAGTAGTTCTGCAATTTTATATTTGAGTTCTTTCAGAATTCTTGGGTGGAAATCATCTAGTCCTAGTGACTTATTACTGTTTGATTTATCAATTTGTTCCAAAATCTCCTCTATCAATACATCAGTTTGGGAGAGTCACCTAAAAAGAATGGTTCAGATGTTGGAATCTCTTTCACTTCTTCTGCACTGAAGACCAATGCAAAGAATTAATTAGGCTTCTCCACAATGGCCTTGTCTTTCTTGAATGTTCCTTTAGCACCTCAATCATCCAGTAGCTCCATTGATTTTTTGGCAAATTTCTGTTTCTAATGTATTTAAAAATATTTTTGCTGTTAATTTTTGTGTCTTTTGTTAGTTGCTATTCAAATTCTTTTTTGGCCTGCCTAATTATACGTTTACCCTGACTTGCCAATGTTTATGCTCCTTTCTATTTTCCTCAGTAGTATTCAACTTCCACTTTTTAAAGAATGGCTTTTTGCCTCTTACCACCTCTTTTACTCTGTTGTTTAGCCACGGTGGCATTTCTTTGGTCCTCTTACTATTTTTTTTATTTGGGGGCATACATTTAATTTGAGCCTCTCATGTTTTGAAAAAGTAGCTTGCAGGCATTTCACTCTTGTGACTCTTCCTTTTAATTCCCATTTAATTAGCTTCCTCCAGTTTGTTTCATTTTTAGAAAGGTTCTTAATTTTCTGTAGCTCCACAAAGAGTCACTTGCAACTGCTCTTCCTCAGATTCAACCCACAACCCTCTGCACAAGTTCCTATGGTGCTCCAAAGGAGGTGCCAGTTCCCAAAGTATTTTATATAAGTCAGGATGTAAATTATTAAATACCATATATGCAGTATCATGAATTAACTAGGTGCATTACAGACTGAGATGTACAGTGCAGTTGTAGTTGAGTTGGTCCCAGTATATTAGACAAGGGGGTGGTGGGGTAATATCTTCTTGGACCTACTTCTGTAAGTGAGGGAGACAAGGTGTTGAGCCACATAAAGCTCTTCTTCCGGTCTAGAAAAACTACTCTCAAGTCACAGCAAAATACAAGATGGAACAGATTGTCTCCCATATGAAGTTAGCAAACATTTTAAAGGTCAAGACTGAATGGCCTGTTAACACCTATGGGACATGGGACAAAAAGAGGGGGTTAGTGGGTTACAGATTTTTGTAATAAGCCAATAATCCATGTCTCTGGTCAATCCATGATTTTGAGAGTCTAGCAGAGAAATGAATTTAAGGTTCCAGGATCATCTTTTGAAAGTATTGGGCAGATTTCCTTGGAGGATATAGACGGATAGGTCACAATTAGAGTGATCACTTCATGAAATGTGTTCACTTACAAGTGATAGGGGTATAGACAATGTGTATAATAGCTTGGGGCGACTAAGGCTCCCTAAACAGGCACTACTGTAAGTTCCTGCTCCACCCCACCCATGCTCCACCCCAAACTGTGCTCCCACTTGGCCCCCATCCCCGAGATGCCCCCACCCACCACTCTTCACCCCCTCCCCCGGGAGGCACGAGCAGCAGGCAGAAGAGGATGAAAAGGTGTGAGTGATGGGTGGGAAGTCTTGGGCGACGTGGACAAGTGGGAACAGGACCTGGGGTAGAGTGGGGGTCATGGTCCAAGTGCTAGTGCCTCCTTGCCCAGCCTCCCCAATGGCAGGAATCATGTACCGCCCATGAAAGGATGTTTTTGTCTTTTACCATTTTCTGGTGTGAGTTCATTCAAGAATGTATTGTCTGGTTTCACCCACAGAGTTGTTATTGGGGCATTTAGTGCATTGGAGGAAGTACACTGCTTGTTGTGATAGACATGTTTAGGATCCATGTGTTGTGGGAGGGGTGTGTGTTGATCATCGTAGCAGTAGAGATATGTCTGCATGTTCTGAATCAGTAGTTGTCACCTTCCATACCACACTGGAACCTATGCAGTGTATCCTCAAACAACTATAAGCCATACTCAATGGGGCCTCATCCTGAAAGAAGTCTTTCCTGAACCCCCACTTCTGGTCTTCAAACAATCCCTGAACCTCCCCAAGGCCCTCATCAGTAGCAAGCTCCCCACACACGAGGAAACACTAATTCAAAGTGGCATCAAGACCTCGCCAGAACAATAGTTTGCTCAGATATGAATTTTAAAAAATGTAGCCTTCTCCCCTGGAGGGAGTGTATATCAGTAAGAAGACTTCTCTTCTTACAAGTGTGGTAAATTCGCCTCCTCCATGATTAATCCAGACTAAAGAACAGAAATCTGGAGACCAGCTCATGCAAGAAATGTCATTGAAGCCAGTGGGAGCTCAACAAGCTGAGGGTTTGCAGGACTCCCCAAGCTTTGCTTAGAACATTCACATGGGTAAGTAAAATTACATTTGATTCCAAAGGGGTTCATCGGTTCCTATGATCATCTAGTCTGACCTCTTGTATAACACAGGCCAGACACAACCCCAAATTAATTCCTAGAACTTCTCTTTCAGAAATTGTCCATGACCCTTGGTAAATTGTTCTAATGGTTAATTAATTAACTTGTTAATAAATTAAATTGTTCTAATGGTTAAATTAAATCTCACCATTAAACGTATGCTTTATTTCTAGTCTGAATTTGTCCAGCTTAAACTTTCAGCCATAGGATCATGTTATAACTTTCTCTGCTAGACTGAAGACCTCATTACCTAAAAATTATTTCCTGAGCAGGTACTTATTTACTATGCAAGTCACTTATAAATGGATGCAAGTCATCCCTTCACCTTCTCTTTGTAAAACTAAATAGATTGAGCTACTTGAGTCCATCACGATAAAGCATGTTTTCTAAGGTCTGGAGATGCAAGTGTGCTTCAGACAACACATTTCGCTGCAGAGAGAGTGGGGTCGCTATTTAAATACGGGCTCCTTCATACAGACCAGACAAAATGGCTTCTATCTGACTGCTTTTGTTTTCTGTTTTTTCTTCCCCCAGAGGGGCATCTCTGCAATCTTACCCAGTTAAAAAAGCAAACTAGTCTTAATACACAAGTGTGTATTTCTGTGATCAAGGCGAAGGAAGGAAGCAGTGGGTTTTGGTATTAGTTCTAACTCTCAGCACTGTTGTGCAAAAGCCTGTATCATAACAGGAGAAGAGAGGATCCAATGGTGACCAATCAGCCTGGGCCAGCATGGGAGGTTATAAAGAAACCCACTCTAAATTCAGTGAAACAAGCTATGCACTACAAATTTCCTGCACTCTAAAACACAATATAGGGGGAACCTTCAGAGTCCATCTGACAAGTCCTGTGTTAACAAGACAAATAAATAATTATCCAAAGCAATCATGAGAAAAGCTGAAACAAAAAAAATATTTTTTTCAAATTTTTTTTTAAAAAAAACCCATCTATATCTCTAAATGCTTTTATAAATGTGTATATCTATACACAGCCATGGATAAAAATCTTTACTATAAGGACAGCCCCCACCACACTTATATTCTGTAGCACACAGGTAGGGTAGGTACCTCACAGGCAATCCCAAGACAGGTCCCAAACCTGCAATTAGATCCACTGACAGAGCCCTGTGTTAGTGCAGAGCCCTGTTTATTTCGCAGGAGCTCTGGATGGATGCAAGGGTCGGCCTCTATGGATCCATCTGCAGGTTTGGGACCTAAAGATTGAACATAATAGATGAGAATGGTTATTCCAGGTATCATGGAGGTGAGGGGATAGGCAGGGAAGGATGCCTAGTGCAGATGTATGATTAGGTGGCTGCTGAATTTACTGTATGTCTAGGCAGTTCATTTTTTAAAAATTAAAATAGTTAAAGAGTGTATTTTTGTAGGCAAAGTGGCAGAAGTAAGATTTTAGCCATGATTTGAAAGATGTGAGGCTGTAGGTGTGGTCAATAGATTTTGGAAGAGGAAGATCCATATGTAAGAGGCAATGTGAAAGAAGGCAAGGAGACAATGTGGGTCAGGAGATGAAAGGGATTCTGGAACAGGCATCATTAACAGAGGGGCCAGGGCAAGAGAGGAGGTGGAAGGAGATGCAGACTGGGACTCCCCTGGGCTTTGAAAGCAAGAACTAGCGCTATGCCCAATGTGCAGATGGACCAGTGAAGTGATTCAGAGAGGGGATGGAGGGAGTGTGAGGGCTGCAATGAGAGCTGTGATTTTGGCAATAGTATTTTGGATACCGTGAAGAAGAACAGGGTTTGTATCACAGAGATCAGAGGTGAGACTACAGTAGTCAAAGGAGGTCAGGGATAGTCATGTAGGCATGGACCTGTGATTTGACCATTGGGATAGACAGGAAAGGTGGAAAATGCTTTCATAATATAGGCACCTCTTCATGAAGTGGGCACCATCTGAATAGGTGATTGGAAAGAGTGGGAGCCATGGATGAGCCCAAAGCTGCAGGCTTGAGAAATGAGAAGAATGGACATGCTGTTGACAGCAATGGCACATGGGAGTAACAGAGATTCAGTTTTGGTTATAATCAAAATTGCCCACAAAATTGCCTAACAAAACAGCCATATTCATGTGATCATTACATCCCACAACCCCCAGAACCTGAGACTGTAGATGAGTCTTGTAATATGCTGTGATGAAATGGAGAAACTGCCCACCAACAAAGCAGAGGTCAAAGAGAGCCTTTGCACCCAGCTATCCAATGCCAGGCATAGAGGGGGAGAAATGGAGAGATTCTGATTCAGTTGGGGGCTGACCAGTGAAGGGGCAGGATCTAGCTGCCTCAGGGGAAGAGCCATTAGTCTGTCAACCAAGGCAGCCACCAGGGAGTAAGAAATGTCTCCCGGGAAAGAGAAACGGCAGATGAGATCTAGGACCCTGGGTGACTGAAGCACAGAGACAACATGGGATTCAGCCTCACTAAATGTACCGCTGCCTTGCCAAAAGGAGACTGGCTCATAAGAACGGCTATATTGGATCAGACTAATAGTCCAGTTAGCCCCAATGCTTCAGAGGGAATGAACAGAACAAGGAATCCTAGAAGATTAGGATTGGAAGGGACCTCAGGAAGTCATCTAGTCCAATCCTCTGCTCAATGTGGGACTGACCCCAACTAAATCATCCAAGCCAGGGCTTTGTTAAGCTGCACCTTAAAAACTGTTAAGGGTAGGGATTCGATTACATCCCTAGGTAACCCATTCCAGTGCTCCTCCACCCTCCTCATGAAAAAGATTTTCCTAATAGCCAACCTAGACCTCTCCCACTGCAACTCGAGACCGTTGCTCCTTCTGTCAACTACTATCACTGAAAACAGCCTAGCTCCATCCTCTTTGGAACCTCCCTTCGGGTACTTGAAGGCTGCTATCAAATCCCCTCAGTCTTCTCTTCTGTAGACCAAATAAGCCCAGGTCTCTCAGCCTCTCCTCATAAATCACATGCCCCATACCCCTAATCACTTTTGTAATAATCAAGTGATCTATCTCATAGCCCATTCCCAGATTCTGGCAAACAGCAGTCCCTACCCGTTATAATCTTGGCCTTCACAACATCCTCTGGCAAGGAGTTCCAGTGTGTGCTGTGTGAAGAAATACCTCCTTTTGTTTGTTTTAAACCTGCCTATTAATTTCATTTGGTGACCTCTAGTTCTTGTGTTATGGGAAGGAGTAAATAACACTTTCTTTCTTTACTTTCTCCACATAAGTCATGATTTTATAGACCTCTGTCATATCCCCCCATAGTCGTCTTTTTCCAAGCCGAAAAGTCCATTTTTATTAATCTCTCCTCATATGGAGACCTATATTAGGTCAATATAGGTGCTGGTTTATTTTACTTTCTAATTTACAGTTGCCAGGTCACAGGACACCAATTTCCCATCTAAAATCTAGGTCAATAATGAAGCCCTGGACAACATGGGTTTCTTCTGCTATTCATCTTTAACCAGCTCGTTTAGTCTTGATACAGAACTTGATTGAGATCTTTGAATCTGTCACTACTAGGCATGTTTTCTAATCCTTTGATCATTTTCATGGCTCTTTTCTGAACCTTCTAAAATTGTAGGCACCAGAACTACACACTGTATACCAGCTGCAAGTGCACCAGGGCCAAATACACAGATAAAATAAGTTGTCAAATCCTAATCCAGATTCCTTTGTTTATGCACCCAAGAATCACATTAGCCTTTTTACACTAGGAGCTCCTGTTCACCTGATTACCCACCATGCCCAACAAATCTCTTTCAGTGTCACGGCTTCCCAGGATAGCATCCCCCATCCTGTAAGCATGACCTATATTATTTCTTCCTAGATGTACGTATTTACATTCAGCCATATTAAAAGGCACATTGTTTGAAAGAACGTGACTTTTCCCCTTCCCAATTCTATTCTTAGCTGCTGGGTGTGACGGGCTTAACTTCATTTCTTAAACAGGAAAAGCAATGCTGTGACTGAAGAGAAGTTGCCTAAGCATAAATTATCTATCAGGAATGTCACTTGGGAGCCTAATTACGGCAAATCTCTGGACAAACAAACAAATGGGCAGAAGTACCATCCCCTGGGGAAAATTGCATACTTTTGACAGAATAATACTTAAGTGTTTGCTCTAACCTTACCGTGTTTGTTCTCAAATTCCAAAGGGGTAGCCGTGTTAGTCTATTGTAGAAAGACAACAGAGTCTTGTGGCACTTTTAAAGACTAACAACTTTGCCCTCATATCTACACTGATGACACCATCACAGGCCTAATCATGCCACCTACTCCATCAAGGGTTCGTTCACCTGCTCATCCACCAATGTGATTTATGCCATCATGTGCCGGAAATGCCCCTCTGCCTTATATATTGGACAGACAGGACAGTCTCTGCGCCAAAGAATCAATGGACACAAATCTGACATCAGAAATTGCAACACTGCAAAACCTGTACGGGAACACTTCAATCTCCCTGCTCACTCCCTTAACGACTTGTTAATAGCTGTGTTGAAACAGATGAATAACAAATCACAGCTTCAAAGAGAGTCTGCAGAACTCAAACTTATATGCAAATTTGACTCAGTTGTCTTGGGGTTAAACAGGGACTATGGATTTTTCTCGCATTACATCAAGTGAATTGACCTCCCCCTCCTCTATGTGCTGTTCCCCAGTGTTTTGAATCCTAACACCTATTTTGATTTGCTGTTACAGCCTGACCTGATGCTATGTCATACACTCCCCTGCATTTTATTTCCTCCCACTCTGTAACTTTCCTATCTTCAAAGCGTCTGACGAAGTGGGATTTTCTCCCACGAAAGCTCATGCGATTAATAAATCTGTTAGTCTTTAAAAGTGCCACAAGACTCTGTCGTGTTTGTTCTGAAACTCTGTAACTCACCAAACGGGAAAAATGTCACCTAATGCAAAATGCTGGAGCCCTGCAGAAGGTCTTATGTCTTGTCCTTCAGGAAGGACTGTTTGATCCAAATGGACCATTGTGGAACAAATATTTTGTTGTTTGGTTCCCCCCAACCCATCCATGAACAGGTTACGTGCAGAAGCGTTTATCCCATCAACTTGGAGGCTAGGGAGATGGTGATAAAAATCACTGATCAGAAGGAACTGTGGCTTTTTTATGTTGTTTGGACTCTAAAGGCAAACATTCGTAAACATAAGCAAGAGATTACCAGGAATAACTGGTTTAGCCCTAATGGACATATAGAGATAGTATATGCAGGTCTATCACCAGTTAAGACCTAAAACTGAATTTGTGTATGTATGTTTATATGTTTTGACCTAGTAAATAACTCATTTCCTTTTCCTACTTCATAAACCTTTAGTTAGTTAGTTGATTACAGGATTGTCTACAAGAGCTGACTTTGGTTAAGATCTAAGGTGCAATTTGCCCTGGAGTAAATGACTAGGAGTGATGGGGATTAGTAAAGTAACAATCTATCACAGAGTCAAGCTTGCCCAGGTGGCATTATAGATCAGAATGCCCAATAGAACCGTCTGTGATTCAGAGTTCAGGCTGTACAGTCCCCGAGGAGTTTACACTTGTCACTTGGCTGGTGAAATGTAATTATAGAATTTACAACCAGTTTGGGATTTTTGCCCTGCTTCTTAACAATTCACTCTGAGCTTGGTTTTCTAGCTCATGAGCTACTCCAGACAGTGTGAAAATCATAATGACCCCTTATGGCTTTAAAATAGATTAATGTGAATCTTCAGTCACTTGCAAAGAGGACCTCTAAATTTCCAGATTTTCAACCTTTTCCTCCTTATTATTCCACTATACATAAAAGTTTCCCACATCAATCACTCATGGCTTCCTTTCACTTCTTCCAGGAAGTTGCACTGCTGAACTAGTTTTTTTTTTTTTTTTTTAAATCCAAAGTTACAATCTCATAAGAACAACATCTCGTACTTCTGGAACTCTGTTTATTCCAAAGGTTCCTTGTCTGTCCTTCACCCAGAATTGATGATGTATAGCATATTCTTGAAAGCAGTTATTAAGGTCATATCAATGTAAGGTCTTCTAGTGACTGGGCATTTCTCCTGCTCAGCCAGCTAAAAGGGGGGCACCTTATTTGCAAGAGCTTTGTATTTGCATGAGTACAGTTTGCTGCTGCTGTCTTGGCCTGGCAGAAGGGTTACATCAATATGGGGATTTTTACTATGATTAAACTACAAATACACAGCTCTATCTAAAAGTTGCAAATAGTTTGTCTCATCGGTGTGGATGGGTCTATTGTGAATGTATTTAATACTGCATCTTTAATTTCAAGAGATTGCTGCCTGCAGTGGTAGGTGTCATTTTGTGTAATGGAGGAATGCAGCTCCTTATAGAGGAAACAAACATTGCTCCTTCACTGAGACACTTGTCCTTACTTGATTTCAACTAAAAATAAATCATTGAGGCTGAAAGCATAGGCTTATTCTGTATGTATGGAAAAGAGAGGACATACTCCATTAGAAACTCTCAGCTGGAAAAGCCTTTCCTAATTAAAGGACTATAGATAGGATTTTAAATATAAATATTTTAAAAGTAGATTGAGCACGCACTAGAAAATACAGTATAGGGAATGATCCAGAACTGCATGTTTGTCTTTTTATTCAGCTTTTGTATTTTGTCTAAATGCTGAATTATGAGCTTTCTGAATATAGGGTCTGTATTTTTGGTATTTCTACATTATCTAGTACAGTCCCTGATCAGGTGGTAGGCTAATGGAAATACATAACTTCCAAAGAGGAGGACTCGATCATTGAATATAAAGCAATGAAATGTAATAACTTATAAGTAATAAAATTTTGTAAAGGAAAGCATGCAGATACAATTCCTAAAGAGATTCCTCCTGCCTGTGTTTTATAATCACTGTGTGGGGCAATCCCAAACTTGAAAATAGCCCTGCTCTTTAGAGTAAGGGCCTGACCCTGCACCTCTTATAAGTAGTCAAATTCCAAAGGGGTAGCCGTGTTAGTCTATTGTAGAAAGACAACAGAGTCCTGTGGCACTTTTAAAGACTATCAGATTAAATAAATCTGTTAGTCTTTAAAAGTGCCACAGGACTCTGTTGTCTCTCTTATAAGTAGTCATGCTGTCTCCAGCAAGACAACTTCTGCACATAAGGGCCGCAGGTTCAATTCTTGGGTCCTTCTTCGTCTGTGTCATTGTGTGTTTGGACTTTGTTAGAGACACATTCCTTTTTGGGAGCAGCTGTGCCATTCGTTCACTAACTAGCCCTGTTTCTTTAAACTTGTAAAGTTACTTGGAATTATGATGTGATTTACGCTAATGAGATGGCTCGCCCAGCTGTGGCCTGCGTTACGAAAGTGTGGGAAAGCTGTGTCAGCTTGAAATGTACCAACGTGTAAGTAGTGAAAAACCCACTTTTCTCTACACTGATTTCTAGATGTGAATTGTGGGGAAATTAATGCTGCTGTCAAGAAGAAACTTAATGCTTTAGAAATGTGGTGTTGGAGAAGACTCTTGCGTATTTCTGGGTGGAAAAAAAAGTGAAAGCCTGTGTTAGAAATATTATTGGAAAAAAGCAGACTGATTTAGAAATCAATAGATGCAGACTTACATACTTTGGTAACAGTACATGTAGAGCTGGAAATAACCTTGAGAAAGTTATTATGGAAGGAATGATGGAGGGTCATTGTAATAGGGGATGACCACCAATGAAGAAGTGGATGGTGAGTATACAGCAGATCACTGGAAAGTCAGCAGCTGAATGGTCAAATTTAGCAATGGATCATGAAGATGTTTTTGAAAGCATCAGTAAATTCTGCTATACCATTACTACCATTCAGACATGAACAAATGGATTTGCTTAACACTACTGAAGAGTATTGTGACTTTATACACCCACAGGCACGTGGTAATAAGTAGCACTGTGGGACTCTCCAAAAAGAAACGGAATCATTATGCAATCAGAAAAATAGAACGGGATGATATAAAGAAAAATATATCTAAAAGTACAAGAGCATTCTAAGAACAAAGAGGCCGTGTCCCAAGTTGGCAGGTCTTTAGCCACGTGAACATTTATAGGTTAAACCCATTCCTTCTGACAAACACCGCGTTCTGTACCAACTTTAGTTCCCAGCGGATTTATGTTGTAGCCTGAATAAGAGCATTTTGCAATAGTCTAAAATTTAGGTGATGAAGGTATGATGGTATCAGGGTCTACATGGTGCAGAAAAGGATGTCCCACAGAGACTTCAATGGATAAGGCCAACCGAATTACAGCCGCTGCCTGGTCATTTAGCAACAGTGCTGAGTGTAAGCACACCTACTGCCTGCAAATATAGATTTCAAATGTCAGCTAACCACCAAAAGTTCAAAAGACAGACATAAATCCTCACACTCTCTACCTGTTATGTTCCCATCTGCCAACATTGGGATCGAGCCAAGTTATCCTTATTCAGGTCCAGATCTCTGCAAGACTCCAGGTAAGGCACTCAAATACATCTAGTGGACCAAATGAAATGGAAACTCTACCAAAAGCCCCAAGCAGAAGGGGTCTATGGAAACAACATGGGAGCAGTCTCATAAAAGAACAATTGTTAAGAAACACGGGTGGGAGTCTTTCTTTTGGAACAGACAACCCTATTTTTGAAGTTGGGGAGGGAAGAAATGGGAGGAGAGAAGTGCATGTGTCTTTGCACATGCTGAGGCAGCGTGGGTTTGTAGTAACAGGGGTTCTGACCCAGCACTGAGGCTCTAGAGAAGAGTGTTCTCTGGCTGACCTGCCTGGTGCTTTCAAGAGGGGTACACGCCTCCCGGTTCGTTGGCCTGGGGCCGGGGAGGGGT
>ML685784.1:24664581-24679477 GCA_007922175.1 Pelusios castaneus
GGGGTACACGCCTCCCGGTTCGTTGGCCTGGGGCCGGGGAGGGGTACGCTCCCGGTTCGTTGGTCTGGGGGCGGGGAGGGGTACGTGTAACCTTCAGGTGGGCTAAAATTAATTAAATTGCCCTTCTCCAGTGCCCCACAGAAAACAATCCCAATCCCTGTGGGGAAAGCAGCTGGAGACCCAGGATCCAGTCTGTACAGGACTCACAGCGAAGCTTGCTCAGAGCTCCACTCACACATTAAAATACTACTAAAAACAAACATAACAATGAACTTTATTAACTACTAACTAAATGAACCTTATCCTAAGAAAACAAACTACAATTAACCACGAACAATCCCTTGCATGAAAGATACCCAAGAGTCCCAAAGTCTGTGTGGAGTTCACCCAACTCTCAGCTACAGTCTCTGTTCCAGTGTGGAAGCTTGCATGGCAAGAAATAGCTGTCCTCTTCTTTCTTTGCTGGGATCCTCTGTAGCATTACATGCAGGCTCTCTCTTCTCCTCTGCAACCAGCCCTCAGTCCCATATGCATGTCTGCAAGGTCTGGTGCAAATAACTCCTTTACATGGAGAAAACATCTTGTTCACTCCTGGTTCAGCTCCTCTCCAGCACACTGAGCACATGGTCTCCTTTCAAGGCAGCTCCTGCCTGCTGTCTGCTCAGGCTGCTGCTCTCCAGTCATCTGACTGATCACACCAGCAGGGTACACTGTGGAGCATGCTCAAATTGCTACCACTCCCTGCTACTGGAAGTTTCCAGTTGTTTCCAGTTGTGGGTCACTAATCTGCCCAACAACAGTAACCCACCCTCAGCAGGTCTCTCAGAGATAGCCTTTTCAGGCATATGGGTTACATACGCTCCCGGTTCGTTGGCCTGGGGCCGGGGAGGGCTACACGCCTCCCGGTTCGTTGGCTTGGGGCCGGGGAGGGGTACATGCCTCCCGGTTCGTTGGCCTGGGGCCGGGGAGAGGTACGCTCCCGGTTCGTTGGCCTGGGGCCGGGGAGGGGTACGCTCCCGGTTCGTTGGCCTGGGGACGAGGAGGGGTACGCTCCCGGTTCGTTGGCCTGGGGCCGGGGAGGGGTACGCTCCCGGTTCGTTGGCCTGGGGGCGGGGAGGGGTACGCTCCCGGTTCGTTGGCCTGGGGCTGGGGTTGGCTGGCCTGGCCCGGCCCAGCCCAGAGTTCGTTGAAAGGGCATGCTCTGGGGCAGTGTCTGGGAAAGGGGGTGTGCTCCCCCAGATGGCTGGCCTGATGCAGAACCTCTGGACGGGGGTCCTTCCCCTCTAGGTCAGGGGTTTGCAAATTGGCCGTCATGGCCCCTCGGGGGTTGCAAGGCTATTGGGGGTGGGGGGGCGAGCTGCCAGCCCCCAAGAACGGCAGTAGGGTGGTATGGCACCAGGGGGTCACCGCTGCCTGAAATACTTTCAAAGGGCGCCCCAGAAAAACAAAGCTGCAGCACTGCTGCCCAGAATGGGGGGGCGCGGCTTGGCTCAGGCGTGTCTCCCCCCCCTGGGCTGCCCCATATTTCTAAGGTCAGCGCACAGGGAGGAGGGAATGAGCGAGCTGGGGGTGCACGTGTAACGGAGTCAGTGGGGCAGGGGGGGAGGGACAGCCAGCAGGAGATGGGGCACGTGGGGAGCAAAGGACCAGGTGGGGGATGGGTGTATAAATGGCTCCCGCCCAGCGTACGTCACATCGTTCTACCGTTGGGGGCGGGGTTTAAAGAACGCTGGCGGCAGTTGGTCGCGAGACCCGAGAACGCCCCCGCTTTGCCTACGGGACGCTGGGGAGAGCTGTAAAACCCGCCCGCCGCACGTAGAGGCGGCGCCGATTGGCTCTATTTCCCCCAGGAGGGCGGGGGCAGTGGGGCAGACAGCCAATCAGCGGCCGATTGTGCCGTAGACTCTCGCTCCCCTCCCTTCGTGGCACGGCGACGTGGATTGGCTCTGCGGTGCCGGGAGGGGGCTCGGCTGGAGGGAGGGCCGGCTCCCCATTTGCGGGAGCGAGGAGAGGGAGCGCGAGCGGACGCGGCCCGGCGCGCGGAGGGAGCCATGGAGGACGCGCTGCCCCCCGGCGTGCTGGAGGTCTGCGTGCTGGTGGGGGTCCCGGCGGAGCGGGCGAAGGAGGCGACGTGCCAGGTACCGCGCGCTGCCCCTGCCCCGGCTGCCCAGGGGACCCCGCGTCGCTGTCGCCGCTCCGGGGAGCGCGCGCGGACACGCGCCGTTGGGCCGCCCGGCTGGCTGACTTCCTCCCCGCCCGGCTCAGACAGCCTCACCCCGGCGTGACCCTGGCGGCGGGCACTCAGGCGTGCGCGGGACACTGGCGGGGGGCCGAGCGGAGGAGGGGTAGAAAGACCAACGCATCTATTTATGGCATGAGCTCTCGTGGGAGCAAACCCCACTTCGTCAGGGGCTTTCGTGGGAGGGAGGAAAAAATCCCACCTTGTGCCTGAGGAAGTGGGATTTTTTTCTCCTGCAAAAGCTGAGGCGATAAATAATTGAGGAGTCCAGTGGCTGGTGTTTGTGGGCCGGGAGCTGGGGGGCTCTCCCCGTCCTGTCCCCTGCCCTCGAGGACGGAGGAAGTCGTACTTCCAGCCGCCGGCGTCCGAGCGTGCTGTCATTTTTTGCACAAAAGTCACGAGAAAAAGTGAAACCGGCGCCGTCTGGCCGACCGCAACGACAACTCATAAATCTTGTGGAAACGAATCCTCGAATGAAAGGCGGTGTGTCGGTCTTCGATACTAACAGTCTACGTGCAGGTGGCCAAAGGGCAAAATTGAGACGGCACGTGTTGGTTTTTTTCCCCGCAGGTGGATTCGGAACATTAGTACGTTTGATTCTTCTTTAGCTTGTTGTACGCACTATGTTGCAAACCTCTGGTAAGAAGTAACTATAGCCAATGTAAATAAATGTGACGTGCATGAGCAATCAATCCAGCTGAGGAAAGCGGGTGTGCCGTGGAATTGTTTGTCTCATTGAAGTGTGTTCCATTGCTGAAAAGGTTGGGAACCACTGATCCTAGAGCAGCAGTTCTCAATGTTGTTTGTGTCTTGACATGGTTGGCTGTGTGCTCAACCTTGCACCCCACAGGATGTCCCCGCTGCTGAAAAAAACTTGCTGCCACTGCCACAGTTGTTGCAGACGCTCAAACCCCTGCAGCTCCCCATCACTGGAAAAAAGTGCCACTGCTGCACTTGCTGGAGCCAACTCAAAACCCCGCCATGGCCAAAGTGCTTTGCTGCTGGAGGAAAGCATCAATGCAGCAAGTGTCAACAGCAGCTCAAGCCCCCGAGGCTCTCCTGCTGTGACACTCTAGCTGGAAGAAACAGCCTGCTGCTGGAAGAAAACCCCACTGGGGGTGTGTGGGGTTGAGTTTGGGCGGGTTTCTTTCAGCAGCAGGATGGCTCCTGGCTACACACTCAGCCAAGTGCCACAATACACTGATGTGTCGCGACCCAGTGATTGAGAACTGCTGTTCTACCATCCCTGACAGGTATTTGTCTGGCGTGCTCTAAAAAGTCTCCAATGACCTAGATTTCATGTGGAGTTTGCAGAGTAGTCTCATAAAATTGGCTTGTCCCAGCCATCTTGGGATGGATAGCATCTCTAAACAATCTTACCAGTTCTTCTAATTTCTTTCTTTTGCAATGTTTCTGTGCCTATTGGGCAATTCTCGGTATCATTGTGACTTTGCTAAGAAGTTTAATCTGACATCATTGCCTTCTAGTTTGGTTCTCTGTTTTGCCATCCTTCACTTTAAAAGCAAAATTGTTAGTAAAGTTATTGGTTTGTCTCAGAACTGCTGCTATCTGCTCTGATGCAGTAATTTAGAAGGGGCACGTACTGTCAGTTAGTCTGGATCAAGACGGACTATCAATACAGGTAAGTGGGTGAATCTTAAAGTATATTACTTCTCAGAATGACATGCAGGTAGCTGAGGAATGGAAAAAAAGTTTTAATTCGTGCCCAAGAATGTCATCAAATCCCTAAATCACATATGTTTTATTATTTAATGTGCCTTGACCACTTTTCCTCTGCCTCCAGTGGAATTAAAAAGGAATATGCAATAAAGCTTCTCTATTTAAACTTCTGTATTGGGGCATTTCTTTAAGTCACTAATTTTAATTTAACTTATTTTAGTTAAAATTTTAGTTAAAAGATGGCTTGACAAAATTGGCTCTCAGCTAGGTGCCAGCAATTTTATTTTTGGTCACCAGAGGACACTCTTGTGCTGCATTTCCACAGCAGAGCTAGGAGCCAGGCTACAAACCACGGTGACCTGGCTCCCGGGTTTTGTCAAGCCCTGCATTAGAAGTTGGTGGGGTTGACTCTGGTGTAAAGCAAATGTTTGGAATGTCATTCACTTATTACCTGTTGTTTCATGTGACTTTCAAGATAAATGGGTCTTCTTCATTTCTCCAGTTAAATGCCCTAGTAGGGTTTGCTGGCACATCATGCTATCCCACTGTGGGAAGATATTAGCAAGCAATAGGCACAACACTGTCAGCCAAGTCTCTCATAACATGTCTTACTGCCTTGCTTGAACTTGAAATTGTTTGTGCTCATTAATGGCATCACATAATGGGACCAGTGTTAAATTTCTTGCCACTTTCTGGGGGACATCTTTTGTTGGTTTCAGTTTATTATTTAGCTGATATCAATGAAAGGATCAAATTCTGGAATCTTGTTAAGGCCAGTAAACATATATACTTCCAGATTAGGGAAATAGTGGTGTCACAAATATTGCTGCTAGATTATTTTGAAATATAGACTGTGGACCTAACATGTAGTTAAGAGATCTCTTTTGAAAAATTGAAGGAAAACTGGCCAAAATGGGAAGTGAGCCAACTGTGGTGTTCTGCTCATACTACTTGTTTTGAATTCTGTCCTTCCACACTGCAGAAGAGAGGAGGGAAGGACAGGAAGGAAGCTGTACTAGGGGCAGCTCACTGTGGATGTTTATATTACCAATGAAACAAACAGAGTTCTGTGGCACTTTTGAAGCGCTGGAAGCGGTTAGCACAGTAGATCTGTGATTTTGATCTCTTTTGTAGCGCAGCTTAATTGGCACAGCAGTTTTTAGATTTGCACTGCATCCTTTACCCAGTAGGGTTTCCTGTGCAAACTTAAACCCCTTGTATGTCTTTAATTACATGATCTCATTTGCTTAACTGTGCAAACTTAGTAATTTTTAAGTGTTATATGCTTAAGAAGGGTACGTTTTCTAAAAAAAGCCCTGTTAACATTTATGCAGATGCTGAACTTAACTGTTATGAGTATTAGTAGTAAAGTCAATGGAACTACTTGTAGTAAAGTTAAGCATATACATAAGTGTTTGCAGAAACAGGGCTCAAGCACTATTGATTTTCAGTGAGATTTATGCTATGCCTACACTAGGAACAGTTTATTGGTGTAGGAATACTGGTATGTTATATTCACAAAGCATGCCTAGTGTGGAGGCTGCTATACCAGCAAAAAAAATTATATCAGTGGAAGTACAGCTTTGCTAGTATAGTTGCATCTACGCTGGGGAATTATGCTGGCTCAGCTGTGTTGGCAGGGATCATTCCATTTCACATCCTTGACTACAATAGCTGTGCCAGCAGAAATCTATATCCTAGACCTGTAGTTCCAAAGTTACTTATGCACTTGAGAATTTTACCTGATTTTTTTTTCATTTTATTTAATATTTATTGGATTCCAAATCAAATGTATACCAATATGAGGAAATAAATAGGTCAATTTACATTGTATGTTATCTGTCTAAGGAGATAGAAAACTGTCACGTATGTTGTACAGCAATAAAATTATCACTAGAGGTTACAATAGAAGATCCAGAATAGATTTTTTTTTTTTAAAGTTCTCCTTTGTGTTCTACAAAAAGATCTATTTTGCTTTTACTTTCAATGATGAAATAAATTTAAATGTGTATCTGGTAAGGAGAATTGTAACGGTTTTAATTAAATGTGATACTGGTGTTTGTAATGTCTTACTATTTGTTACGGGCACCAGCATATTCAATGCTATACAAAACACACAAGGTAAAAAACATATCCTCTCTTGAAAGCTTACAATTTGATGACACAGTCCCCAACCTGATTTCAGTGATGACTGGGACATAAAAGATTAGACAAATAAATGACAGCTCACCGGAAGACCATAATTTGTGGATGTTTGGTTTTTTTCCCCCTGTTATGCTTTTGTTTTTATATAACATGTTTGTTTGAGACCAGATGCATAAGGTAATATCTTTTATTAGACCAACTTTTGTTGGTGAAGGAGAGAAGCTTTTGTGCTGGCACAGAGCTCTTCTGCAGATTCGTTTATTTAATACAATTGTGGAGTCTCTCAGTGAATTTAAGTGATGTCCTCTTGAATTTTCATGCATTTAATGGAAGTTATATAGTTTGCACTTCTACTGATGTTGCACATTATGGACCAGTACTGTGTTAACATTTTAATTTTTTCTGGGCAAGCATATAATTCTGAGTGTGCTTTACTAAATAAATAAATGAATAAATAAATTCACTACAAGTAAGGGGAATCTATGAATTTCACAAGATGCAGTCAAGGAAATGGATAGCAGAAGTGGTAATAGATGAACTTGTCCTGGTCTAGAGTCCAGCATGTGTGTATGTTTCTATATTAATTTTTATAACATAACTAAAAAGAATCATGTTTTCTGTAGTACTTGTCAAAATATTCAAATTTACAAAAAAAGGTAGAGAATTTTTTCTAAACAGATTTTTGAGAGAAATGAAATTTTGAAAAAGCAGTTCATTTGCTGTAATTGTCTAGGTAGCAGCAATTCACACAATCTGCTCTTTTCCTCACTATGATCTCTGTATCGATGTTGAAACCCCCAGAAATCCCCTGTCTGCTTTCTGTTTCTCAACTTTGAAGTTATGGCTTTTATTACATTGAAGCAAGATGCTAGCTTTCTGGGCTGTCTGGAGAGTAAACTGTTGAGGAACAAGAGGCACTTTCTCTTCCCAGGGGCTGAACATACTATTTCCAAAATGTTGTCAGCACACGAGAAGTGAGAGAATGACTTTGTATAAAGCAGTAATGATTTTATCTATGTTGGAAGCGATGTAGAATATATTGTTACCGAATGTTGGAAGTTGAGACTTTGTTGCTCGCAGGTCGTCAGATCTGGCACACTGTTTTTGGACTGACATTGCTGTTTTGTATTAATGTCATGTCAATAGTAGAATCCTATTAGTTCCTTTTACTGTTTTGGATTGAAATGAACTGAATACCCAGTGTGGAAGCCTTGACAGTGTAATTATCTAAAGAGGAATATTGTTCAGTTTATAACATATTCTGGTATAAACATTTGAAAATTAACCCTTAAACACTGTTAAAATAACTTTGAAGTGTGCAACTGTTCACTTCATAGAGGGCCGGTTTGGGAGCTAGGCTTGGTGTCTCTCTACTGGGGATGCAGGAACTCAGAGTATGGCCAAAGGATGCACAAGGAATGGTTCATTTGCTAGAATACTAGCCCAGACTTGGGAGACTGGGTTCAGTTACCTACACTACCACAGACTTTCCCCTCTGACCTTGGGCAAGTTACTTAGTTGTTTTGTGCCTCAGTTTCCTAATCTGTAAAACAGAGTTAAGGAAGTATTATTGTCTAACATTTGTTGTGAAGATAAATACATAAAAGATTGTGAGGTGCTTAGATACTCTGATAAAAGGGGCCAGGTAAATGTGACAGGTGGCAGTATTCTGGACAGATTTGATTTTAATTTGTTTGGGGTTCAGTGTATTAAAATGCAGTTGCTTATGTGTTACTGTGAGATTGTATATAATTCCTATCAGAGGAGGTGATAACCAGAGAAATTATATTAGCATATCAGCCCTTTGAAGGCACCCGTTGTAGAAATTTGCATGTCAAACTTGATTCTCTAGGGACCAATAGACAAAGAAAAGATTTTTTGAATTTTAATCCAACTCAGAGCATTTTGTTTTGATCCAACAAATGGACAGGATTTTTGGAGAATGGAGGGCACCAGTGTGACACTGCCAGGACAATTTGAGTGGATCACTGCAGACTGTGTGCTTCTGGGCAGAAGATTAGGGAGTTTGAGGCACAAGTTGTCTCCTCCATTGTCCCTGTCGAAGGAAAAGGCCCAGCATGGGGACCATCAAATAGCAGAAGAAAACGTGTAGTTATGGAGATGGTGTTGAAGAGAGAAAGAGCTATGGTTTCTTCAACTATGGGATGTTGTTCCAGGAAGGAGGATTGCTAGAGGAGATGGGATCTTTACAGGCAGACTGGCTAACTTAGTGAGGAGGGCTTTAAACTAGGTTACCAGGAGATGGGGACCTAACCCCGGAGGTAAGTGGAGAAGATCACGAGAAAGCACAAGGAGGTGGGCACAACAGAGGAGGCTTCCTGATGCATATTGAGAAAGTAGGGCAGTTGGTTAGATATCTTAGGTGCCTGTGCATGAACGCAATAGGCCTGTGAAACAAGCAGGATGATTTGGAGGTCCTGGCACAGTCAAGGAACTATGATCTGATTGGAATAACTGAGACTTGGTGGAGTAACTCGCACAACATGAGCACTGGATAAACTGTTCAGGAAGGAAAGGCAGGGGAGAAAATGTGGAGGAGTTGCACTGTGTGTAAGAGAGTAATATGATTGCTCAGAGGTCCAGTGTGAAACTGGAGAAAAGTTTGATTATCTGAGTTAAGTTCAGAGGCAAGAGCAACAAGGGTGATCTTGTGGAGGGCGTCTGTTATAGATCATCAGAGCAGGAGGATGAGGTAGACAAGGCTTTTTTCATACAATTTGTGAAAGTTTGCAGATGAAAGTTCCTGGTTCTCCTGGGGGGCTTCAAGCACCCTGACATCTGCTGGGAGAGCAATACAGCAGAGCACAGACAATCCAGGGAGTTTTTGGAGAGTGTCGGGAACAACTTCTTGGTGCAAGTGCTGGAGGAACCTAATAGGGCCTGAGCTCCTCTTGACCTGCTGCTCACAAACAGAGAAGAATTGGTAGGGCAAGTAGAAGTGATGGTAACGTGGGAAGCAGTGATCAATGTTCCCTCTAGTTTTTGGTAGACTGTGTGCAAAAAATTTCTTTTGTGCAATTTTTTTGACACAGTTCAAATGTGTGTGCCATGATGCGAGTATGAGCAGTGGTTAAAGTATAACTTGACAGGCCCAGAACCCTCCTAATCTCTGGGCCCCCTTCCCGTATTGTACAGGCCCCTTTCATGCATGTGCAGGCCCCAGCCTAGGTAGGCGTTTGCAACCACTTCTCAGGACCCTGGCAAGGGAGTGTAGCAGCAGGCATGAATGATTTTTTTCAGCTGGGTCCCAAGGAAAGAAGTTTGAAAACCACTCTTCTAAACCATTCTGTTCTTAAATTCCCAGATCTCCCATCCATTCATGATAACTTGTGATGCCTCAAAGATTGTTGTCAGATTTGCACTGGAATGAATTTATGCACTGGGGAAGTACAAGTCTGTAGTTTTCACAGATTGCAAATTAAATGAGCAAGAACCAAGTATTTAGCTACAGAATTGGAGTGCCTGGTTATTATAGAGGCCCTCCAGACCTTGATATTTACAGTACTAGATATATAATTTAGAGTGTACACAGGCTCCAGTGGCTCCTTCTTCTAAAATCATATGCATCTCAAGAGTAAACAATAGTGGATGGAGAATCAATAGAAAACATTTGTAAATTAGATATGATTTTTAGTGTTTTATGTAAAAAAGTTTGAGCTACAGTTTTTAAGCCTTGCGAATCTAAATTGTTAAGGACCTCTTTCAAAAAATATATAGTTTTGGTGTTTAAAAATGTGTCTACACACCATTTCCAACCAAAGAGATAATTCTGATATACACCGTGTTACGAGTGGTTGAAATTTAGTCACTTCAATATTCCCATAATTTCCAATATTTTTGCTAATGTATCTACATCTTGTGTGTTCTCTACATAACATTTACTTATCTAATTTTGAACTGGCACAGTATTAAAATATTCTTACTTTTTTTTTTTTTTTTTTTTCTGTAGAAAGAAAGCAGTATTAAGGTCCTTTTAATATCCTTTACTCCACACCTGCATCAAGTTAAAACAGGGGTCTGTTTTGTCAAATAAAGTGAAGCTCAGTGAGCTGTATTTTTCTTGAAGAAAAAAATTCCTTGGCTAAATTACTACATCTCAATGTACTTGAGGTACAGAATGTACTTGAGATAAAGAATTATAGCTGTGTTTAATCTCTCTGGTACGTTAAAAAAACAAAAAAATTAGTAAGTAGTCTAGTCAAGTTCCA
Organism: Pelusios castaneus; assembly: GCA_007922175.1. Taxonomy (NCBI): domain Eukaryota; kingdom Metazoa; phylum Chordata; order Testudines; family Pelomedusidae; genus Pelusios; species Pelusios castaneus. The sequence continues at coordinate 24,674,875 of ML685784.1, forward strand.
AAGGGGTAGCTGTGTTAGTCTATTGCGGGAAAATAACAGAGTCCTGTGACACTTTTAAAGACTGACGGATTTATTTATTGCATGAGCTTTCGTGGGAGAAAATCCCACTTTGTCAGATGCTATCTTTCACTGTAGTTTAAGGAGACACACAGAACACAAATCTCTCTTACACACACGCTCTTAAAACCAAAAACTCACTGCCCTACTCTCCAAGAATAAGCACAATGGATATTAAACAAATATATTAAGTGTCCTTGTGCTTCATTCTCAGCTATGCATAGTGACTTAAAAGGTTGTGAGCGAGTAATTAAGGCTGTGTCTACACTGGCAAGTTAGTTCGAATTAAGGAAGCTTAATTCGAACTAACTAAAGCCATGGCTACACTAGGCTTTAGTTAGTTAGAATTAAGGGCTTCCTTAATTCGAACTAATAAATTCGAATATGCTATTTGAACTAAGGGTTAATTCAAACTAGTTAGTTCAAACTAATTGCTTAGTTCGAACTAACCGGCCCATTGAACTCAATGCAATTTGTTAATTCGAACTAAGCAAGTGCCATGAATGGCACTTGCTTAGTTCGAACTAAATTTTTCTAATTCGAATTAAGTTAATTCGAACTAACTTTAGTAAGTATAGACATAGCCTAACATATCAACTGGCACAGTTAAAAAAGTTAAACAGCACAAGAAATAAACAAGGAGTCCTGTGGCACTTTTAAAGACTAACAAATTTATTTATCGCATGAGCTTTTGTGGGAGAAAATCCCACTTTGTCAGACTCTTAATTTCCCCCTTCTTTAAAGCATCTGACGAAGTAGGATTTTCTCCCAGGAAAGCTCATGCAATAAATAAATTAGTCAGTCTTTAAAAGTGCCACAGGACCCCTTGTTTGTTCTTCTGAACTAAACTAACACGGCTCCCCCTTTGGAGCTTTAGCACAAGAAATGATGATGTATGCCTTGTAGAGCTCCCCAGACTATTTAGGCAATACAACACAGTTGTGCAAATGAAATAAATTCCTATCAAATGCAAAAGTGTAGTAAAACAAGCAAGGAGTTTCGTGGCACTTTTAAAGGATACCTCAACTGCCCCCTAGCCGGCCCCCACTCTGCTGCCAGCTCCCTGCTCCCGAGTCACTCCCATACCCTGTGCCCTGTCGCCGGCTCCCCCGGGCCGCCTCCCCAAGCACCCTTTCTCGGCGGCTGCCAGTCCCTGGCCACCCCCACCTAGGCCCCCCCCTCCTTACCTGGCCACTGGTCCCGGAGCAGCCACGCCATGGGCTGCTGTTCCCGTGTCCTGCCCTGACAGTGAGCATGATCTGAGCATGCTCAGGGTGGGAGTTTTAAAAACTCCCTGTCTGGGGCAGCTCCCTGCCAGCCGGAAGACTGTGTCTTTGGCCAGGTAGGAGCAACGGCTGCTGGCCTGCGCAGCCGGCAGTGCTCCCTGCGCAGGTGTGACAGGGGCTGCGCGCGTCCCCTGGCGTCCCAGGACTGGCTGTGCCTCCCAGCTTTTTGTGTGCTCTATTTTATCTTTGTGCTCTAGGTTCAGGACTCGTGTGTGCGCGCACACGAGCACAGCTTAGAAGGAACATAGGCAGTGATCAGGAGATGGTAGAGTTCAGGATCCTGACGAAAGGAGAGCAGCAGGATACAGCCCCTGGACTTTAGAACAGTGGACTTTGACTTCCTCAGGGAGCTGATGGCCATGATCCCCTAGGAGGGTAATACAAGGGGGGACAGGAGTCCAAGAGAGCTGCCTGTATTTTAAAGAAACCTTATTAAGGGCACAGGAACAAACCATCTTAATGTGCAGAAAGAATAACAAATATAGCAAATGGCCAGGTTGACTTAACAAAGAAGTCTTTGGTGAGCTTAAACACAAAAGGGAAGCTTGGGCAGACAGCTAGGGAGGAATATAAAGATGCTGCTTGAGCATGCAAGAGTGAAATCAGGCTGGACAAATTTGCAAGTGGAGTTGCAGCTAGCAAGGGATCTAAAGGGTACTAAGGAGGGGTTCTACAGCAGGGTTTGACAAATTCGCTGCCCAGCTGAGAGCCAGCCCCAAACCTAAGGCGCTTAGCTGTGCCTTGGAACGGAACACACCCCTGCCATTGCAAAAAACCTACTGCTGCCACTGCCAATTTTGCTGGTGTGAAAAAAAAAAAATCCTGCTGCCAAAAAAACTCCCGCCTTCACTGACAGTTTTGGCAGCACTGTGGTGTGAAAAAGCCCCCCACTGTCCAAAAAAAGGTGCTTTCAGTGGCAGCAGCAGGGGGCAGTTCACACGGCAGTGCCACTGAAGTTACTAGTGGCCTTTTTTTTAGGCACCAGAGAGTGTTCTGCTTATGAATTACCACAGCACAGCTGGATGCCACAGTGAAATTTTTGGGTGCCATGGAGAGCTGGCAGCCAGGATTTGTCAAGCCCTGTTTTACAGGTATGTTAGCAACAAGAAGGTGGTCAGGGAAAGTGTGCCTCCCTTACAGAATTGGGCAGGCTACCTAGTGACAGATGATGTGGAAAAAGCTGAAGTACTCAAGGTTGGTTCCTCTCCCCCTCCTGCCCTGTCTTCACAGACAAGGTCAGCACCCAAACCACCTGCCCAAGAGGGAAATGAGTAGGAGAACATAATGTCTGTTTCTGAAGCTTACAGTTCTTTTGCTGGAAGATCATGTGGCACAAATCAGTTAGTCATTCTTGGACCCTAGTTTTACTCCACTGGTCCTAAAAAAAATATTGTACTAAGTTGGTCTTATTTTCCTCTTGAATGGCTATGACTAGCATATCTTTCACTGCAGCTCACTGTTAGGTTTCACTTTTAGCTTGCCAAAGGAATGCAACAAAGCATTTCAAAGGTCAGTGTTGCACCTAAGCAAGCTGTGAACTACTCCTCAGGCTATGTACACACAATCAGATTAAAGCGCAACATGGCAATCGTGCTATAAAGAACACGTGACCTTTATTGCGGGATAGCGTGTATACACGTCGCTCCTTGCAGCGCAACAGAATTCTTTGCGATATCGCGGTGTAGCGCAATGAATTCTGGGCACCTATCCCACAGCTCAATTTTCCCTCAATCGGCGCTTGGAATCATGGGATGAAGGAAAGGAAAGCAAAGCGCCATGGGTAAACTCTCAGTTTCCCGTGGTGCACTGTGTTCCCCTTGCGTCTTCCTCGTTGCCAATAGCAACTCGTGCCTATTTTCAACAGTGCAGTGACGCACCACTTGCGAGCAATCACAACAGCGACAGCATGGATCCTGCTCTGATCTCCACTGTCACCTTCAGCATTCTAAGTACATCTCGGCTGGTTGCTCAGTACGCAATGAGCTCTGAGTCAGACAAGGACGCTGAGGAGCAGGGGCTGATCGATGCCATGCAGAGCAACAGCACCGCGTTGCTCAGCTCCTTCACCGATCATCTGCACACGGTGCAACGCCGTTTCTGGTCGCGAGAGACGAGCACCGAGTGGTGGGATCGCATTGTTATGCAGCTGTGGGATGACGAGCAGTGGGTACAGAACTTTCGAATGCGGAAAGCAATCTTTCTGGAACTGTGTTCAGAGTTGTCCCCTGCCCTGCGACGTAAAGACACCAACATGAGGTCAGCCCTAACCATGGAGAAGCGTGTTGCGATTGCTGTCTGGAAGATGGTGACTCCTGACTGCTACCGGTCGGTTGCAAACCAGTTTGGAGTCGGGAGGTCCGCTGTCGGAATAGCCCTCTCACAAGTCTGCCGAGCCATCAATCGCGTTCTGCTACGGAGGATGGTGACGTTGGGCAATGTTCGTGAGATTGTGGATGGCTTTGCTGCCATGGGATTCCCAGCTGCGTGGGAGCCATAGACGGCACACACATCCCTATTTTGGCTCCAGACCATCTCACGACCGAGTACATCAACAGGAAGGGCTACTTCTCCGTGGTGCTGCAAGCACTCGTAGATCACAAGGGGTGTTTAACGGACATCAATGCTGGGTGGTCGGGAAAGGTGCATGATGCCCGCATTTTCAGGAACACTGGTCTGTACCGGAAGCTGCAAGGGGGTACCTTCTTCCGTGATCAAAAAATTACAGTGGGGGGATGTGGAGATGCCCATAGTCATCCTCGGAGACCCAGCATACCCACTGATGCCATGGCTCATGAAGCCGTACACCGGGAACCTAGATCGCAGCAAGGAGCGGTTCAATTACCGATTGAGCCGCTGCAGAATGACTGTGGAGTGTGCCTTCGGCCGTTTAAAAGGGCGCTGGCGATGTTTGTATGGGAGGCTGGACTTGGCAGAGGACAACATCCCTGCTGTGATTGCGTCGTGCTGTGTCCTTCATAACATTTGTGAAAGTAGGGGAGAAAAGTTTTCCCCGGGGTGGGCTATGGAGGCACAGCGCCTCGAGGAAGCATACGAACAGCCAGCCACTAGGAGTATTAGGGGGGCCCAAGGAGAAGCTGCTCGCATAAGGGAGGCACTCAGGGACCATTTCAATGATGCCCTCCCCTAGTTAACTTCCAGGACGCATCAGGTGCACCTTATGAGATTTTCAATGTGTGCAAATAAAGCCACTCTTCAAATTATTTGTCACTGTTTTTATTAAAACCTAAAGGGGGGGGGGG
>ML685784.1:24683487-24747648 GCA_007922175.1 Pelusios castaneus
TGTGTGTGTGTGTGTGTGTGTGTGTGTGTGTGTGTGTGTGTAAAAAACCAAAAAAAACCACCCATTTGTTTATCTAAAATTTGTTTTTATTGATAAATATCTAAATCTAACTACATGTTCTACATATTTTGTTTTTTAGATTTCTCAGAAAAAAGTGAGAGACCTTCCTCCCCTTGATCCAGAAATTCTGTCAGTGTTTGTGCCCCCGTTTATCAGCAAAGAGGAGAGTCCAGCAACTAATGTAAACAGTAATAACTTCAATAAGACAAAACGACGTTCTTTCCGAAAAAAGAAAGAGAGACCTAAGATTGAAAATGTGAAAAATCCAAATGGGGATCAGAAAACACCTGATACTGAAGATATTAGTGTTCCAAAAGATATTGATTTTATTGGTTTGCCACAACTATGCTTTCCAGGTAGTGTGGATTTCATTTAAAACTGTTTAAGAAATATGTACAAGTGTTATTATTTATTTGGTAGCCTATAATAATGCAGTCATAGAACTCTTACTGCATTGGGGCTGTGTATGGATACTGACATGTTAATTTGTTTTTTATTATTCGTATAAACATAGCACCACATAGCCCCAGTAATGGAATAGGACTCCATTGTGCCAGGGGCTGTACAATATAGAATAAAGAGGTGGTAAGCTCTATTGGACATATCATTACATTTCTTATACTTATACATTTCGTATATTACAGAGAAATTTTTAAGGCTATTTTTTTTCAACCCATCTCTTCTCTGCCTTTAGATTAATATTTTCCATCTAAACATGAATGAATACTTTCCCCCAAAAGTACAAGCCATTACCGACAAGCCTCTCTTAAAAAAAATAGACAAAAGTCCATCAGCTGTGTTTTGGCATATCCACAAATGCAAAATGAGCTGGATAGTGTTTTTACTTCTCCAGTGAAATTTGTATGTGCCTTAAAGATAGTTAAGAATGTCAGATCAAGTGACTATTATAGGTGTGATGTGATCCTTTAAAATGAAGCGTTAGCAATGGAAATAAAGGAGCAACTTTCATGATACTTGGTATGATTATAGCAATACAAGTGGCACTATACAAAAGCTATTTTTCAGTAATGTGAGTTTTGAAAAATACTTGTCTTATTTGCAGGAGGACTTCACATAACTTCTGAATTAAAAGAGGCTCACATTCATTTTCTAGTCTTCACAGATGTTTGTGGTAACAGAACATATGGTGTCGTTGCACAGTATTACCAACCTATGCAAGTACGGGGTTTTTTTTTAATTTATGCTTTATAAAAGCTTATTTAAATGTTAGGTAATACTATTTTGATGACAATGCCTACTTCATTGGAGGGCTGATAGTATTTATTAGATATATTTATAGTTTAATACCAATATGGAACAACTCCTGCTTTAAGAGAACTACTCCTAACTTAATATGATATTGTGCCCATATACACTCAAACACAGTTCCTATAGAATTCAGTAGGAACTGTGCTGGAGTACTTGACAGTACTGTTTGGCATTAAGCATGTTTTTAGGTTTTATTAATGTTTGTGACTAATGTTAGAGTTTTGAAGTTTTTAGCTCAAATTTGCTTTTTCAGGTAGATGTAGACTTTTTAAACTGAGATTTTTAAAAGGAGTCTAAGGGAGTTAGATGTCCAATGGGAAATGAGTGTCTAATTTACTTAGGTTTCCTCCGAAAAATTGCCATAATTTCCCGAGTAACATCACAACATTAATTTGTAGCTTTCTTGTAGGATGGATGTAACTCCTTAAATGGGCAGCCATACTGGGAATCAGTGCAGACTGCTAAAGCTTTTCGGTGCTTCATACCATTTGCTATTTGTGTCATATCCAGATATCCATATTTTAATGCCCTTAAGGATTGTATCTCTTGGTAAGTATTCTATTTCTCCTTTACATCATTTATGCATCTGCTGCCAATACATTTACACATCAGTCCTTTTATGTATGAATTTTCAAAATTGGATAATGTAGTAGGAATGTTTGAGTGACAATAAAACTGGAGTTGGTTATAGATGACCATGGCATGAGGCAGAGAAAAAAGGAAGTTAGAATAAAAGTCCCCTGGATAATAACAAAATAGAAGTACAGTTTCAAAGAAATTGCAATTGTCACTTGGTGTTCTTTGAGATCTTACACAGCAGTGGAAAATTAGTATTGGCAGGTAACAGATTTCTCTTCTAGCATGTTTAGATTATTCCCTGAAAAATCTTAGACTCTGTGTCTGTCTGTATGGGATAAATTAATTTAAAAACACTTCATTGTGAACAGACTCTGTTTCACAAAGCAAAAATAAACTTGTCTATAACTGGTTAGACATGCTTTGGAATAAGGTGACTTAGCCACGCCACATGAAGGAAGCAATATATGATGACTTGGTGTTCTGGTAGCCAATGGACAAATTAGGAGAGACTCTTCAGCTCCCAAATCACTCTTTTGGACACCTAGCATTGAGAAGAATATTCTACGTTCTAGAACATATCTTAAAATACTTCAAATTTGAATGTGGGTCAAGTGATGGGGTGAACCTTCTCTGACTACTGGAGTGCATTAGTATATTGTGTGGGATTATAATTTCAAGTTTTCACATTTCCACCTTCACACTCTGTAATATGTATATGTCTGTGTCTGAAATGGATTGTAAATTCCATAGGGCAGGTGTTCTGTCTTCTTACATTTATGCAATCCTGAATAACCTGCAGTTGTAGACCCTCAATAATAATATAAATTAAAAAAAAAAAAGTCTCCACTGTTGTTTCCAGCCAACTATAAGTCTCAAAAATGTGGTAGCAAAATATCAGGTGATTTAGTGGTGATATAGTTGCTTGGGTGGGTAAGACTCTTGTGTAGGTTAAACTATGTTAGGAGAAACAGGTGGGTTATAGTAAGTGTCATGATTTTCAGTGCTGTTGACTGACGTAATATGAACACCAGGAATTTCCAGACTTATGTCAACATTATAAATGTTTTCATATATACATTTAAAACTAGAATTGTATTCTGACTCCATGGTGTATGGTTTACAGTGTGTGTCCTGAAGGAACTAAAAATCATTGTGGGGGGGGGGGGGGGGATTAATTAATGTAAATCCCTAGGCAGATAGCAAGTTTGGAGGAACCTATTCTCTCAGGGAAATTGCCTATACTAGTTCGATTTGGGTAAAGATGGCTATCAGACAGCGAATGATATAAAGTTACCAGCCTGACGTAAACAAAGAGGTCATTCTTATCTAATCAGAGAACTGGCATGTCTGTGTGATCGAGAGAGAGAGATTCTGTGATAAGAATATGAAGGACTGTTGAAACTTGCTAGTCTCCATGTGACCTGATGTGTGAGTGCCTGGTGCAAGCTAAGACCTGCACTAAAGCTGTTCCTTGTTTTTACGGGACCTTTCCTTTGCAATACTCTTGTTCTGAATAAATAATACTTGGCTTGCAGAAGGGCTTGCTGGTCACTGATGACCCCTGTCATTGCACCTGAGAGAAAGGAACTGCAGGTTCTGAAAGTCAGACTTGCTATCTCCCAGAGCAGTGCAGGAGGAATTGCTGCCTAAGTCCCCTGGCCCCAGGGAGTGATTCACAGGATTCAGCTCTTAGAATGGTGACTGCTTGATGCCTGAAATCAAGGGCGGCGGGGGTCAGCGGGGTAGTTATGAATACTGCTGGGAATTGTGTGATTATGGGAGACTTTAACTTCCCAGATATAGATTGGGGGACATGTGCTAGTAGTAATAATAGGGCCCAGATTTTCCTTGATGTGATAGCTGATGAATTCCTTCACCAAATAGTTACTGAACCAGAAAGAGGGGAATGCCGTCTTAGATTTGCTTTGGTGAGTAATGAGGACGTTATAGAGGAACTGGTTGTAGGGAACAACCTTGGTTCAAGTGACCCCAGGCTAATTTGGTTCAAAGTAAACAGAAAGATAAACAAAAATAAATCTGTGACTAGAATCTTTGACTTCAAAAGGGCTAACTTTAAAAAATTCAGAGAATTAGTTGGGGAAGTGGATTGGACTGAAGAACTTTTTGATGTAAAGGTGGAGGAGACTTGGAATCACTTCAAGTCAGTTACAGCATCTATCTGAGGCCTGCATTCCAAAGAAGGGGGGGAAATTCCTAGGCAAAAGTTGTAGACCAAGCTGGATGAGTAAGCATCTCAGATAGTCAAATTCCAAAGGGGTAGCCCTGTTAGTCTATTGTAGAAAGACAACAGAGTCTTGTGGCACTTTAAGTCCCTTAACGACTTGTTAATAGCTGTGTTGACACAGATGAATAACAAATCACAGCTTCAAAGAGAGTCTGCAGAACTCGAACTTATATGCAAATTTGACTCAGTTGTCTTGGGGTTAAACAGGGACTATGGATTTTTCTCGCATTACATCAAGTGAATTGACCTCCCCCTCCTCTATGTGCTGTTCCCCAGTGTTTTGAATCCTAACACCTATTTTGATTTGCTGTTACAGCCTGACCTGATACTATGTCATACACTCCCCTGCATTTAATTTCCTCCCACTCTGTAACTTTCCTATCTTCAAAGCGTCTGACGAAGTGGGATTTTCTCCCACGAAAGCTCATGCGATTAATAAATCTGTTAGTCTTTAAAAGTGCCACAAGACTCTTTTGTCTTGGAGGTCAGAACATGTAGCAATAAAGTGAGAAAGGCCAAAAGCCAAGCAGAGTTAGATCTTGCAAAGGGAATTAAAACCAATAGCAAAAGGTTCGTTAGCCATATAAATGGCTGGAAATCACCATATCTGAGGTAGAAGCCAAATTCGAGCTGCTTTTAATGGGATTAAATTGGGTGGAGGGGGGGCAGATAATCTGCATCCAAGAGTATTAAAGGAACTGGCACATGGAATTGCAAGGATTTTTAATGAATCTGTAAACTCGGGTTGTACTTGTACCACATGACTGGAGAATTGCTAACATAGTTCCTATTTTCAGGAAAGGGAAAAAAATTGATCTGGGTCACTATAGGCCTGTTATTTTTCATCGATAGTATGCAAGGTCGTAGGACAAAATTTGAAAGAGAAAGTATATAAGGATTTCGAGGTTAACGGTAACTGGGATAAAATACAACATGGCTTTACAAAAGGTAGCTTGTGTCAGACCAACTTGATCTTTTTTGAGAAGATAGCAGATTATTTGGGCAAAGGGAATATGGTGGATTTAATTTACTTGGATTTCAATATCATTTGATACAATTCCACATAGGGAATTAGTGAAATTGGAAAAGATGGGAATTAATATGAAAATAGAAAGTTGGATAAGGAACTGGTTAAAGGGGAAACTACAGTAGATCATACTAAAAGGTGAACTGTCAAGCTGGAGGGAGGTTACTAGTAGAGTTCTTCAGGGATCAGTGTTGGGACCAATCTTTTTTTAACATTTTTATTACTGACCGTGGTATAAAAAGTGGGAATGTGCTAATAAAAATTGGCGGTTGACACCAAACTGGGAGGTGTTGCCAATATATCGTATGAAGATCTTGAACTTGTAAACAGGAGTATTTGAATAGGATGAAATTTAATAGTGGAAAGTGCAGGGTCATGCATGTAGGGACTAATAACAGGAATTTTTCCTATAAGTTGGGGATGCATCAGTTGGAAGTGATGGAGGAGGAGAAGACCTGGGTGTACTGGTTGATCAGAGGATGACTATCGGCCACCAATGTGATGTGGCTGTGAAAAAAGCTAATGAAGTTCTAGGATGCATCAGATGAGGTATTTCCCTTAGAGATAGGGAGGTGTTAGTACCGTTAAACAAGGTGCTGGTGAGATCGCATCTGGATATTGTGTGCAGTTCTGGTCCCCAGTGCTTAAGAAAGACGAATTCAAACTGGAATAGGTCCAGAGCAGGGTAGAAGGATAATCCGTGGTATGGAGAACCTGCCTTACGAGCAGAGACTTAAAGAGCTTGGCTTGTTGAGCCTAACCAAAAGAAGGTTGAGGGGAGATATGTTTGCTCTCTGTAAATACATCGGAGGAATAAATACGAGGGAGGGAGAGGAATTATTTGAGTACAGCCCAATATGGACATAAGAACAAAAGGATATAAAGTGGCCATCAGGAAATTTAGATGTGAAATTAGATGCAGGTTTCTAACCATCAGTGGAGTAAAGTTCTGGAATAGCCTTCCAAGGGGAGCTGTGGGTTTAAAACCCTAGAAATGGCTTCAAAATTGAGCTTGATAGATTTATTGGTGGGGAGGGTCGGGAGAGGGGTGATATGATGGGATGGCCTAGTTTGACAATTGACCAACTTTTTTGATTACTGGCGCTGGATATGCCAATGACCTGAGAAGGGGCATTAGATGGGGTTGGCTCTGAGTTGTTACAGAGAATTCATTCTTGGGTGTCTGGCTGGTGAGACTTGCTCATCTGCTCAGGGTTTAACTGATCGCCATATTTGGGGTTGGGAAGGAATTTTCCCCCAGAGCAGATTGGCTAGGGCTCTCAGGGTTTTTCGCCCTCCTTTGTAACAATGGGCATGGCTCACTTGCTAGTGGATTCTCTGTACTTCAAAGTCTTAAAATCTTGATTTGAGGACTTTAATAATTCAGTCATATGTTAGCAGTTTCTTACAGGAGTGGGTGGGTGAGGTTTTGTGGCCTGCATTGTGCAGGAGGTCAGACTAGATGATCCTATTGGTCCCTTCTGACCTTAGTCTATGTCAGTAATTGTGACACTGAGCACTCACAGCTCCAGTTAACATTTAGTGAGAATTGCAGGTGTTCAGTCTGTATTTTAATGTATTTTTAAAAGGTTGTCAAGGGAGCCCAGATCATTGGATGGGTGTCCTTTTACAGTAGCTTAGAGGTGTCAAACATGTGGCCTGTGGGCCTCTTCCATCTGGCCAATGATTGCACTCGGTGGGACCACACTCTCTCTCTGGGGGAGGGAGGGGGGAGAGAGAGAGATTGGTCTCGTATACTGAGTGCTCTGCAATGCCGCAAGAGTGTTAAGTCTCGCAACATCACAGAGCATTACGTATGCGAGACTATGCTCTGCGAGACCACGCTCTGTCCCCAACAGAGAGAGAGAGAGTATTGCAGAGCGCAGTTTCGCATACACAGCACTCCACGACGCCATGAGAGTGACATAGTATTTCAACTGGTGGCACGTTCAGCCCACTGGAAGTACATTTAAGTCAAATCTGATTCGCCATAGCAAATGAGTTTGACACCCCTGCTGTAGTGTGCAGTGTTAAAAAAAAAAATCTAATAAATATATAAATTGATGGCTGCTTAATCTAAGGCACAAGTTTTAAAACTTTTGGCATTATTATTTTTAATCTATTTCAAAGACTTGGTGATGTGTGGGTTGTTTTTAACTTGTGTCTGAATGTATAACTAGCTGGCATTGGCATATTATGGACAGTTCCAGGAATTGTATCCCACCATTGCTGTTAGTGGTCTGGGGCAGGTGCTGATTAAGATGGGAGATAAAATCAATTTTTGTACGATTCAGCATGTGAGAGCATTCAGTAAGCACTAGCAGTTGATTGTTATGACTCTCCAAAAATACGCTGGATAAGAATGACTCCCAACAGTTTGATGTCATTTTATCTACTTCTGCTACCTGGCACAGTTGGGCCAGCAGTAGTCTTTTCTTGAGTATCTCGAAGCTTTTGGAAAAGTTCTGTAGTATCAGAATGAGAGTTCATCCTTCGTTCCATATTTATAAGAAGACTGTCCACTAGAGGAGCCAGTATTTCTCTTTTCTTTCTGAAGCAAATTTGTCAAATTCACAAATAGTTTTGGGTTGACTGAAATCACATATTTTGTCAAATTATTTATCCAAAAGTTTCACCTAGCTCTAAATATGATCATGTCAGTTTCTTCATGAAATACCTGGTAGCAGATAAGTTTAAATCTTGCATTCTCTGAGGTTTTAGATCACTGTTATTCACAAGGAGAGACCGACTATTTGGATGGAGTTAGGGAAATCATGCGAAATAGAATCTGCTGTGTTTGTGATGCTACAGTAGTGCTTATGTAAGTCCTCTTATTCTGCTCTGCTGGCGAAAGATTGTATTTCTCCCAGAACACTCCTGTGAACAGTTCACATGCTCTAGGTCCTCCAGTGAACAGGATTTGACCCTAAGTGGATTGATATTTTTATTCATACATTCTCTCTCCAAGATATTTTATCTCTTTGGGCATTCTGCAGAAGGTTTTAAGTTCCAAACATAAATCAAAGGGAACTCTATCATAGAAGTTACAACTTGCTGTTAATTTTTAAAATCTGGGATGTGCTCATATTTTGTAATTGGATGCATTAAATCCTGGTTCATACCTTGAATCACATTACTGACTTGAAAATTTCCAACAGAACAATCTTGATCTTTATATGTTGTACCATTAATCTTAATTTTATGGATACTTGTTGCCTTACAACAGACAGACAGTACGGGTGAGTCTAGTGCCAAAGCAAACTGAAGGGAAGACAGGAGTGTGTGACTCTCTCTCTCCCAGGCAAACAAATGAGAGTCCAGAGCATTACAAAACATTGTTGCTATTAGATTAATTTACAGGAGTTGTATAACTCTTTTTTAAAAAAAAGTTAAGTGTTTTGGGAGCGTTGAACAGGTATTTCCATTCCAGTCTGTTGTATGTGATCCACATCCTGATGCACATTGGTAATAAAATAACATTTAACTCTAATATAACACTTCTCATCAGTAGATAACAAGTGCTTTACAAAGGTCAGTATAATTATTTCTGTGCTGTGCCTCAGTTTCACCAACTGCAAGAGAGGTGAAAGGACTTGTCCAGGGTCACCCACCATTTCTGGGTGAACCCCTGTCTTGGGTGGACAAACATACATACATACATACATACATACATGGTAAAACTTCCAGCCTGTGCACCAGCCCTTAGGACGTGTTTCAGAGCCTGTGCTACAGGAGGTAAATGAGCCATTTGTGAGCCAACCCAACGATGCTGTTAGAAGGCCTTGCTTTCTGAGAAAATTCTAAAGTAAATCACACAGTTAGTAGTGTTACAGAACCTGTACACTCTTTGGTAAGCTCACTGCTTGACATTTTGCTATACTTCACACTGACAGACTAAGATATAGCTGCAGGTATTCTATTCTGATTACAGCCTTCTTCTGGTGGCTCTTCAAAACTGTTACCTTTGCTTATTTTAATATTTCTATTATCCATGCTGGCAAAGCAAGAGGTTAGGCTAACTAAGGTTTTCAAAAATGAGCAGTGATTTTGAGTGCCTCAGTTTTTAGGTACTCAACTTTAAATTCCTTGGAGGGGCCCAATTTTAAGTGTGTGGGTGTTCAGTACTTTCTGAAAATCATGGCCCTTTATTGTGTCTCTAGCTGAGCACCCAGAAACTGAGATCCTCAAAATCACTAGTGACTTTATTCTTAGGGTCTCCATCAAGTTCTAGAATTAGTTAGTTGCACTTGGACACTCAGAGCATTCCTTTGATTTCTCTGTTAGAAAGACAGCAGACAACTCAAATTTGTCTTAGGATAGGGTATGTAGATAAAATACTTATAAAAGGAAGAGGTCTGTGACACATGAGGTATTGGAAGCTAGCTATACTTTAAGTTGCTTTGCTTTGGAGACAGGAAGTTTGGAGAAGGGATGCAGCAGAAGCCCATGTTCTATTAAGTAGAGACAGTTAGAACTGGTTACTGAATAAGGGGTATCTCTTCCAGGCATATTGGGCCAGAGTGATTCTTGAAAACTCCAGCAAGGGGGAGAGCACTGCATGAATTAGCTCTTATAGTGGTCTGCCCAGCTGTACAGTAGAGCTGTGTTGGATAATTCCCGGGATCTTGTTCCCTGAGCTTCAGAAGTAGTGTTACGCTGCAATGATAGGAAGAAGCACCTTTTGTTGCTCAACAGCATCCTCCCCTTGGTTAATTAAGGATCACAGTTCCAGAGGGGTAGCCGTGTTAGTCTGTTGCAGAAAAACAACAGAGTCCTGTGGCACTTTTAAAGACTAACAGATTTATTTATCGCATGAGCTTTTGTGGGAGAAAATAGACGCTTTGAAGAGTCATGCTTAGTCTTCCCTGGCCAAAAAGATGGGGCCAGAAAATGGTATTGGAGGTTGAGAAGAGGTGGCAATGTCATGGGGAAAAAGGTTAGATCACCATGGTTTTGATAGTGGAAGAGTTGCCATCATCTGAAAGAAGGGGCCCAACTAAGTGCATTTTGAAACTATTGGCTGGATAGTCTATTTAGATTTCTGTTTAGGAGAAGACAATGTCTAACTTTTCGAAAGTGACTAGTAATTTCGTGTACCTTACTTTTAAGGGTCAAACTTGAGACAGCTTGAGGAGGTGTGAGTTTCAGAGAACACTGTCCCCCCTCTACATTTTGGAAGACGGGCCTCTCTGGTGTTTCAGTTTGGAGAACCAAAGACTAAGGTACCTAAAATAACTGGTCACCTTTGAACATTTAGATGATTGTATATGGCTACCGAATGGCTAGCTCAATGCTAAGAAAGGTGAAGTCAGATGATTTTTTGTGTTTGGGAAATGTCCTCTGTCCCAATACTGGATCTTTCCTAGATATCGTACCAAATATTTCACAGAAATTTGAGGCTGTCATTACATAACAATCCTGTATCTTATTAGAAATGTCCTGCTTTTAGTGCTAGAAGCCCTTTTCATCACTGAACTAAAGGAGTAACTTCTCCAGCTACTGTGAATACACTCTTAACCTATTTGTCTTTGTCTCCTGCTAGTGTCTGATCAGGATCCATAACCTCCGATTGTGGGGTACATTTGATGGTCTCCAGTTCATTATTGTGCTCTGTGGAGCTCTGTTTGCTAGGCAGTGTGCAGACAAAGGAAGAGACATGGTCACTTCCACATAGAGTTAAACCCCAAGTCAGACTCAAACAGGGCAACTGTTACACTGGAAATTCGATAATGTCATGCTATAAACTGGAGCTGATAACGGTTTCTGAACTTATTCTCACAGCCAAACGCTATAGCGACTTTACTGACAAAAAATAAACTGAAGGATTTTAAAGAAAATCCTATAATGTAATTTAAGATTGACAAATTCTGTGCAAAAAGTCAGGAAATTCAAAATGATAACTTCTTGCACACTGAAGCACACATTAAATGATCATTTATTGTACTCTATCTTGTGCAAAGTGACTTGATAATTATACTTTATGAAATTAAACTTTTGAGTTTCTTGGCCTTTTGCATTTAATTTCTCAGTTGTAATGCTGCAGTAACATTTGTTGGATTGTTTATTTTTAATTTATAACTGAATAGTGATCGTAAGCCTGCAAAAAATGTGCTAATTTCCATTAAGCTTTAGCCTTCTATGGTTCTGAAAAGGCTCAGAAGTTAAACTCTCAAAATAGAAAATTTGACAGACTTGCACACATGAAGACTAAATAGAGCTTCACAGACATCAACATTGTTAAAATCAATTGAAGCCTCTGAATTATCCAATAAACCAGAGGTTAATTGAGCTTTCATAATACTTTTATCCATCCCAATAATGTTTTTAATTTTAAGTTATCGATGCAGAATTTGTTTTTTTTTAGCCTCTTTACATGTTACTTTAAAAACAAAATATTTCACATGCTTTAATTTCAGCTTACTGGTACATCTGAGACCATTCAAGGATGTAGACGTTGATGATCGTATAAAAGAATTTGCAGCCAAATTATCTTTAATACCCACTCCTCCATCAGGAACACTCCATTTGGTAATTAGTGAAGCTCCTTTTCTTAATTATTTTAGCATATCTGCTATAATGTTCCAAATATGCATTTTGTGTACAGTAACACGAGTTTTAATACCAGAATGATAT
The DNA here is from genome assembly GCA_007922175.1 of Pelusios castaneus. Taxonomy (NCBI): domain Eukaryota; kingdom Metazoa; phylum Chordata; order Testudines; family Pelomedusidae; genus Pelusios; species Pelusios castaneus. Next base: position 24,695,301 of record ML685784.1, read on the forward strand.
CACTGAAATCCATACCTGTGTTTTGGGGACAGAGACTACTGTCACCCAGTTTCCTAATGGACGCATGGTACCCCAAAGAGATGGGGAGAAGTTGAGGTCATAGCACTGTCTTTCTACCCAGCAGACAGTGGAGAGGAAAGGAAGGAGGGTTATGTGGATAAAGTGCTAGCCTAATACTTGGGAGATGCTTTTTCAGTTCCCTGCTCTGACACATATTTAGTGTAACCTTGGGCAAGTCACTTAGCCTCTGTTCCATCTGCAAAATAAGAACAGTACTTTCCTACCTTACAGGCGTGTTGGTGGATAAATACATTAAAGATTGTGAGACTCTTAGATATTACAGTAATGGGGAGCATATATAGGTGCACTGTAAAAAGTGGTATATTCACCCTGTCTGCAGCTGGGAGCTTCAAGGGATTGCTCTTGGAATGCTGCAGCTCTCTACAGTTCCTTCTATGGGTTGTGTCTAAATGGCATGGCTTAGCTCTTAATAATTAACCTTATTTCTATCGAATCAATTATTATAAGCTGTTCTACGTTTAAGTTGTAGTCAGCATGCAGTGATATTGCAAATTACATTTTGGTAAAGTTTCTCGGTTAGAATTGATGAAAAACATTACAGATAATAAAGCAAAGGGATCCAGACAGATTGCCTTTATAAAAGCATCCCAGGGGTTGTTAGAGCTCACGGTACAAGTTACTGCACTCTTAGGGCGGCTCTAAGATGTATCCAGCTGTAACAATTTCCAAGGGGCTCTTCCGGCAGTTGAAAATCATCAGAGTTCAGTGCAGCCATGTGCCTTCCCTCAGCCAGACTCAGGACTCTGAGGTGAGGCATTAGAGGTAGGATAAAAGTAGTGGAGCTGGTTTTACTCAACACGCTGGCTAAGTCAGCTTTCCTCTTTCTTTGAACTGCTGGAATAGGCAAAGCATAGAGGGTCTGGCCCATTCAGATTTGCTAGTGAAATTTTTGAGACTTTGGAAAAGTAAAATTCAGTAATTTTGCCCAGTATTATGTTTTACAAAAGTAATGGCACTTGGTTCTTTTCTTCATATTTAGACTTCCTACTCTTAATAAAATGGTTTTCCCTTTCCTGTATGAGTCAATAATACTTTTAATTTCCATGTTAAAATAGGGTATCCACAGCTAAACATTTAATTATTTTTATTATATCAATATAAATTTTATAATTTGTAAAAAAAATTTAAAAAAAGTAATTCCTTATTCTCACTTCTTATCTCCATTTCAGTATCTAAAGTATTTTACTAGACTGAAAGGAAACACAAAGGTACTATTGTGTTCAGTCCTTCCAGTGCCCCAATTATCTTTTGAAATAAAGTGACATTTTAGGTTCTGTGCCATGGACACGTAGACACAGAAGTGATTTTCTCTCAGATAACAACAATGTTTTATAGTTAGAATTGGAATTTAAAATTTCATGTGTTATGGGACCATTTTTGAATAAAAAATTAATTGAAAAACATCTGTCACTACAGCTATTTAATATGAAACCACTACAGATAGTCTTTCCATCACGGGAGGATCCAGACAGCCCAATTATTGACTTGGATCTCCATCTTCCATTACTGTGTTTCAGACCAGAACAGGTGCTACAGGTAAAACAAACAAAAAACTTTATTTTCAAGATTTTGTAAAGTGTGTCAGGTTTTTTCTTGTTACCTTGATTCTTTTGTTGTTCCCAGAAAAAATCTACAAGATGGAGTTGAGGTTGAGAATACATGTCAGTAGTTTAGGGTAAAATACATCATGCACTTGTAAAGCCACAAAATTCAGAATTAAGGTTAAATTTAAAAGAAATCCTAACATGTTAGAAATATGGAAATGCCCATCTGAGGCACTCAGGCCACTTAACTCTGTCGTGTGGTAACACCATGCAATAAATAGATGCTTCTGGTTAAGGCATTTTTGTGTTTTGGGGCCCAGATTAGATTAAACTGGTTTTTAAAGATGCATTGGATTGATATTTTTTTTGCCGTTATAGTCAAACACCCATTGGTGGATCAAGGCCCCCGGGGGGCCGGGGCTGCCCACTCTAGTGGGCCCTCCTCCCCACCCTGGAGTGCCCAGGCTGGGGCGGGGTCTTGGAGGCAGGGCAGGCCAGCGCTGGGGGGGCTTAGCCAGTGAAGGGTATCCTGTAGACCAGCCATGGGCGAGCCAGTGCTTGGGAAAGCCCTGGGCCCATGCCTGGTGCTAGGGAGTCAGGGCCCTTGGGACAGAGGCCATGGCCCACAGCTCTCCTTGTCCGCCCCTGGGTTGGCTGGTCTGCCCCAGCAGCACAGCGATGGGACCAGTGGTGGTTGGCGGCAGCACTCCAGGGGTGGGTCCTCCCTCCCTGGGGATCCTTTCGGGCCGACATGGGGGCAGGGCAGTAGACGGGCCACCAATGGAGGTGGGGAACAGCGTGTGCTGTGTAGGCCAGGGGTGGCAGTGATCCCAGAACAGGGCTGGGAACACTGTCGGGCCTCATGCTAGGCCCCGGTGGGGCCAGGCCAGCCTGAGTTGCAGGGGCCCAGTGCGCTAGGAGAACTCTGACTAGGGCCGGATTCACCAGTGTGCAGAGACCCCCTTTTAGCTCGGGGTCTGGGGCTGCAGCCCCATAAGCCCTGGCATTAATCCAGCCCTGCTTACACTAAGTGCCAGCTTTCTTAAAGGACCAATTGCTAAAACTCCTACTAATTAACAGATTTACTTATAAACACTTATCAAATTTAATTCCATAATTCCAAATAGTAAGTGCTGTAATTATGGGGAGGATGCACTGTTGAATCTCTGTCTTAAATACAAAACTCAGTTCAATCTTAACAATGGAGTAGCTGCAAGTGCCACCAGTCTATTTCTCTAATCTGTAATGGATGAAGAAAGGCAAGACAATTCCTGCCAGGAGCCCCTCTTAATATATCACTGCCCACACAGGTGCTCCCTCTTTTGAACGGAAGGGCTCACTGGATCTATTTCATCTGTGCCTTTCTTGTGTACCTAGTGCGCACCTATTCTGTCTTAGTTCTGAAAATAGTTAACGTTGGCTTATTATTTTAGCCACGCCCACTAGCTCATGTATTTCTCAGCATACATTTGGTGCACAGTCAGCCTTCCCTTGCAAATCTTGCTCATGGTCATCTTCTAGTGCATCTGGGTGCAAGAGCATTGGGTAATTGTGCTTAAGCAAGCTTTGCAATTTGTGGTCCTTTGCTCTAAAATCTGTGTGGTTTATTGATATGTTTCTTCAGGCTCTGGTTTTGCTTTTATCCATTAATTTTGATGCTATAAGGGCTTTTACATTGTTGCCTTTTGACCTGAGTTAGTGGACTGGTAGTCAGGACTCCCTGAGGAGAAATCCTGGCTCCACTGAACTAATGGTGAAACTCTCATTGACATTGTGGAGCTGATATTTAACCCCTGATTTCTATTCCTAGCACTCTGACTGAGGCCTGGTCTACACTGACCAGGAAATTCGGTGGCAGTCGACAAGAGATACTCAAGTTACGTAAAATGGCTTGTGTATCTCTCATTGACTTTCTAGCTTCTACTTACTGTGGTGCCTTCACTTCACTGCGCTGACAGGAAATGCGCTCCCATTGGCGCATAGCGTTACTCTTTTTCCAGATGTGGGTTTATTAAATGGACTTCCAGATCAATTGAGCAGGTCTTCTCTTCCGCTCAATCGATTCCAAAGAATCGATCAGACGGCGGCACGTTGGCTGCCATCAACGAAGCCAGAGCCTGATTGGCTGTGTAAGAACCCTTTAACTTTTTTTGTCTATCAATGTGTAAAATGGGTATTATTATAACTCTGAGCTTCTGAAGGTGAGATTGTTTGTTAATTGTAAAGTGCTTGGAGTTGCTTTTTATAGAATTTGCTCTATGTAACTATTAATATTAGTATTAATTATTTTTGTACTGTTTCCAGATTTTAACATGCATCTTAACTGAACAGAGGATTGTTTTCTTCTCTTCTGACTGGGCCCTGCTAACAATCATAGCTGAATGCTTCATGTTGTACCTTCATCCTATTCAGTGGCAACACACTTTTGTACCTATTCTTTCACGTCAGATGCTGGATTTTGTAATGGCCCCAACATCTTTTCTTATGGGATGTCACATTGATCATTTTGAAAAAGTCAGCCAGGTTTGTCATACATTCCCACTATTGCTGCCCCTTTTCCTTGGCTCTGTTTAGTAAGCTCCCTCCCTTGCCGCAATTCAGTACTTCCTTAAAACAAATTTTTGCCAGATTTCCTGCAAAAAGTGAAGTTAAAAAAAAATAAAATTGCACCATCATGATATATACACATATAAGTTAATCAAGTGATTTTATTCTTGTAACTCTTATCTTTCCTCTTCTTCTGCATGGCTTAATATTCTGGCTTGTTTCTGATGTCAGATTTGGGTCCCAATCCTGCAAGCATATGCTCAAATGTGATTTGCGCACAAGTAATCCTATTGAATTTGAAGCCAGTGACAGTGGAGACTTATGAAGGCCAGTAGCATCAATTATATGTCCCACATATTCAACAGAAGGCCGAAAAAAATTCACATTTGTCTCTGCGAACGCGTAGGCCATATTCCTCCAATCTTTGTAGGGTAGCTCTTCATTTCTTGCCGCTGACCAGGATGTCGTCAATATAGCGCTGTACTCCTGATAAGCCACTCAAGATCTGGTCCATTCCCCTCCAGGCACATAGCACAGGCATGCAAACAGTGAGGGGGGAAAAATCATTCTTGCGTAGCTCAGGATTTCCTGGGTTCACAAGATGTTATCTCATCATCCCACCTTCGTTATCAGTGTTATGTATTAAGATTAAATAATGATCAATAGACATAGCAGGCTTCAGAGTTCCCTTCTGAAGCTTTTATTCAGCATGTCCGGCAAGGACTGCCAGCAGACACAGGTTTACCTGAACCCTTAACAACCCTCCCATTTATCACTATGGCAACTCCCAATGGCCCCAGTAACCTGAGATACCACACATGCCCCAGATTGGGAATTTTAAAATCCTAAATACAGTGTCCTTTAGTAGCCTACCCTTTCATTTGGGGATCATCTGTTTTACACTCTTGCCTATCCTGCCTACGCAGCTGCCTCCTTCCTCAGACTCTGGTGCAAGATGTCACTTTCCCCTAATTTACCATGTGAGGCCTTTATAGACGTCTGCTGGGGTGACCAACTTCTTTTGTTCTGCCTACTTGTAATTTTTCAAACTCCCAAATCCATCTGCCTTCAAGAGACATTGCATACAATTTCATAACAACACATAAACAAATGCCTTTTTAATACAATTGACCCCAAAAGTACTGAATTTGGTTGCAGTAAGATTTAACTTAATTCAGTGAGGTTTGTCCAGGGTATTGTATGAAATTACCATCTGTCACAGCTTGTACACGTACGCTGATGTGTGGGGGATTTATGGACTTATCCATTAATACAACATGGAGGGAATATTAGATCTTCAAATCTGTGTAGTTTCTTTGAAATCCTAATAAATTAATGTGAGACTTATTTATATTGAAAATAATTGTGTAGTGAGTCTGATTTCCAATAGATCAAGTTAACACAGGACCATTCCTTTCTGGTTATATAAATTACAATAAATACCTTTCAAGTTAAGCTGGAGTAACTCACTTTATATCTGTCTGCAGGCTATATAAGGAAGAAATAAATATTTTATCAACATTATTTATATTTAATTATTAACATGTTTGTTTTTTAAAAGGAAGCTGAAGATTTAATTCTAATCAGCATTGATAATGGGGACATTACACATTCAAAATCATCTGAAGATACGGCTGCAATTCCAGCAGTCCCTTCAAAAGCAGCAGAAACATTTATAAAAAGGTAAAAAGAAACCTGAATGGTTCATGCTGTTAAGTAGCGTAGATCTGTGGAAAATCTATTATGATTTACACTGCTCCTTTCCCTGTGGTTACTCACGTTGGTGTTCTATAAGCGTTGTCCGGCTATACCAGACCAAGGACAGGAGACACTGAATATGATTTAATTAGGTTGTAACTTTATCTTTAGATATCTGGCACAACCCAGGCAAATATCTGCCTGGGGCTCTTGTCAACCCCCCCAACAGCATCTGTACCTCTCTATTCCAACCCCTCTCCCTCTTAAGGTTGCATACTTCTTCCCCTGGCAAGCCAAACAATGGCCACTCCACATACGATGCAGTGCAGTCATTGCTGACTTATTAGAAAGCAAATATTGCTCATACCAAACAAGACTGTTTCCAGGGAGTATGTACTCTAGAGATGTCCAAAGTTCCATGTTTTCTGGAAGTTCCTCATATAAATATATAAGGATGGGTGGGCCATTTTTTTATGATTATGAGTAGGATACACAAGTAATATTATTGGCTTTATAGAGCTGCTTACAATTAAATATTGCCATTTCTTTAGTTGATAGTAGGGTAAGATGCAAATTTCTTTTTATTTTAAAAAAATACAAATATCGCCCCCAAGGGGTCCCCCCTTGGTTTTTAAGGGATAACTCATTAATGTTCCTCTTTTCTAGAGTGGAGAGCCTTCAGTTGCATTATGATCTAGAACTGTGTCACCTCAGCTCTAGTACAGACTTCAATGAACTACAAATGCGCAGGAGAGCTTGGCAGCAAAAACTGAATACTGAAGTTCAGCAGATTACTTTACAGTTTATTGTCAACATTTTCAGGTTGGTGGTGGTATTGATTGTATGCTGTAAAAATCCTAGTACAGGGGTGGACAAAATTGGCTTACAGTTAGGAGCCAGCAATTTTACTTTTGGCCACCAGAGGGCGTTCCTCCATTACATTTCTGCGGTGGAGCTAGGTGACAGGCTACTAAAACTGGTCACCATGGTGACCAGAAACAACGTTTGTTGAGGCCTGTCCTAATACCAGTTAACATCTGTGCCTACACTGTCTCTGGAAATATTCTGTTTCTGGTTTTCTTTTTATATGCTATGAAATCTCCAGATTTGTTTGAGGAATATTGTAAGGATTTTGCTGATAGCTTAATATAGTGGTCGGTGTTAAAATTTGAGCAGTTGATATATTTGGGTGTACTTTCATTATGTGATCTAAAGATTCCTTGGTATTTTGAGAAATTAAACGTCTTGTTTTAATCTGTCTGCCATTTTGCATGAAAACACCACAAAGAGAAGGGTGTAGCCCAAATGTCTCAGACGTGAGGGTGGGCAACCGTTCAATATAAATGGCACTAATAGTCTCATAAGTAAGTTGGTACCAGTGCCTTCTAGGCCTACAGACTCTGCAGGGGTCATGAGAAGAAATAAAAATATGCTTGGGAAAAAGCGATTATGTGGACAAAGCCAGTGGACACTGTGTAGAGCTGAAGGCTGCTGTTTCTGTGCCCCTTTACCTGTGTATGACTCTGCCGTTGTGTACATACCTTGGGATATGGCGATTGATCGTTACAGCCCTTTGACACTGTTCCTACTGTCAGTTGTATTGTGAGTCTGCTCTCTAAACCCTGTGACATTTAAGGCAAAAGAACAGGAAATGAAGTAAGTTATAATGTGCTTTTTACTCTGTGGTCACAGATGGCATCAGATGAATTGATGATAGTCAAAATACTAATACGTTTAATTCATTTTCTCATAAGTGGATGAAGGAACACAGCTTTGCTTTGCTTTTTCTTATTGGTTTCAGTCCCTTTCATAAATCTTTGCCTCAGAAATCTATCATAATTTGCCTTTTAACATTTCTGGAAAATCTCACACTTCGTCTTTCCTCAGAGCTCATTTTATTAATGCAATTTGTGGAGGTTTGAGCAAAACAAATTATTTTAATGTTAGTAAAATGTGATTGTCAGGTCCTCTCCCAGATTCTCTGAATATCTTATTCACTTGGACCACAGCCACATTCTTATTTTCCATTCAGGTAGTTGCCCAACTGCTCCAGCCCTGCTGGTGCTGAGATCAATACATGCTCAGGGCATATACGGAACATCCCATTCAGGTGGGACATCCATAGGTTTGTATGTGTTTGAAGAAGTGCCACTGTAGCACTGACCTCTAAAGAAAATCAAGGACAGTGCAGACAAGGGACAGAGAGTCTGTAAATCTAGATTTATCAGTGGGAAAGCTCCATGGCTTGCAGCTGTATTTATCGTGGTGATATTTAGCTTAAGGCAAAGGAATAAAAATACTGAAGATCTGATGATGATGCTGCAGGCTCCTGTGAGTGAAATTCTTAAATTCAAATGATGTATTTGCAAAGGTTCCTAACGTAGCATATAGTGGGATAAATGGAACAGTACACTCTTCAGCATGTAGCTCCGTTGGAGTAACAAATGTCACTTTGCATGTTAACTCTATTTGAGCTCACCCCAGGACATTTGTTCAGTTCCAGGTAGCTGGCTCCCTGTATTTCATTGCCTCTTTGTAAGTACCAACATAGTCCAGAGAGAGGGAAAAAATGTTTTACTGATGAGTCTGAGGAATCTGATATGCTGACAGTGTGAGATTTGCTGACCTTTTATTGTTGTCTGCTCAAAATAAAGATCAGGTGAAATATACTTTGCTACGTGAGAAGTTTAATGCTTCATATTGCCTAAAACACTTGGCTACAACAATGAATAGATAGATAGATGATTGGTCTCTAGTTAATATGGTCTAGAATTAAAATCTGTTGGCAAGCCCATTTGCAGAATGCTATCTTTCTTCTTTTCTTCAACCTTTCTCATTTGTTCTTTTTTCCAGCAGTGTCTCTTCTGTCTTCTAATGCTCTATCTACCAGAGTCCAGGAATAAAGGAAAGTAAATTTTTGTTGATGAAATTTCTGTTTGCAGTTCAAGCTGTCTATTTTTATTCTCCTCAGTAAAGTGTCTGTTTCTGTATGCAGAGGTTTTATACTTATAAACTTCCATTAGTTAGTTTTTTATCAGCTAACTTCCATTTTAATAAGTTCATATGAATATTTAATCTGCATAAAGCTGTTCAGATAGCGATCAATCAGTGATTTATGACTCAATGAGAGGCAGTATGGTCCGGTATATAGAACTGGGGAGCTAAGAGAATTGGGACTATATCACTAAATTGGGACTAAATCACTTCTTCCATCTGTAAAATGTGGGTTGATGACATCAGGTTGTCCCTTGGATAATACTGTGGCGGAAGAGACCCTAGGCATTTATAGCCCATATGAAAAATCACAAAGAGCAGTGAACATACTGAGAACTCTTGCATGACTCTACAAACAGTTTTAGCCAGAATTACCAAGCTCCAGCTGCCACATTTGTGCACTTCTCTAGGCTGTGTTTTATACACATGTATGGAATTTACAGCTGTGCAGAGGGTCAGCCCAAGGTCTAAGCAGCATGTAATCCATGTTTGAATCATATTTGAGTCTTTAAACCCTGTTTTGAGTCTTGACACTTACGTCAGTGCATAGATCTGATACTGACTCTCTGCACAAGAGCGAACCCCATCAGGTATAGTGAACCAAATTTGGGACAACCATCTTTGTTCATATCTTTCCATAAGATTCAGTCCATCCTTGCTACTGATTATGAATCAGTAATTATTATATAACAACAAAACACATCCCTTATTCCAACAATGATGATATGCCTATATCTAGGATGAGTAACTGCATATCTCTCTCTTCCTGTTCATAGAGTAACTTGCTTTTTTGTCTTTTCCTGGACCACATAAGTTGCTATTAACAAGGGACAGAGAAGAGCCTCTGCTTCCTGCCATAATATTACATGTACACTAAAAAGTAGATGCATTTGTTATTTCGTTGAACTAGTTCTCCCTTTTTCCTGTCTTTTTTTTTTCTGAATTAAATCTCCTTTGCTTAACATGCTTATCAGTAAAACCAGCTTTATGGCTGGAGTTTGGTGTCATTGCAGCTGGATGTGCATGCAAAACGTTACCAATGATTAAATACCTTGCAATATAATGGCACAAAATAAGGCCATGATCCTGCAGTTAGATCTGTACGGACAGGTCCTTTTGTCCAGCCGTTGTCTCAAAGCGGGGTTCTTGGTGGCTTCATAGGTTTATCCAAGAAGTATAATTGCAGGAATCAGTCCTAAATGATGACATTAGTAAGTAGATGGTGTAGCAGGGTATCTCTGGTATTGTCTTAGTGGATTTGCTGATGCAAATAGTCAGTGATAGCAGGTAGCCTGCCTTACTTCTACTGATAAGAGTCTACATTTATTTTCTATGATTCAGCGATTGAAAATTGTCCACAAAACAGAACCCAGTTTCTGGTACTACAGTGTGTTTTTATTAATACTGGTAGGCCACAGCAAAAATGCATTTCTTAAAGAAGTCTCCAGGCTTATAACATGCTCTTTATTAACAGGGAGGTAAAGGACCATCTAAATTATGAACACAGAGTGTTTAATAGTGAAGAGTTTCTGAAAACAAGAGCACCGGGGGATCAGCCATTTTACAGAAAGGTAAATTACAGCCACGGTGTATTCTTACCACCTGTAAGCTTATTATGTTGTTGTTGTTATCACAAAATAAACCCCAAAATAACTGAAACTGTTAATTTGGACTATGTTTTATATAAATTATTAGCTTTCATAACACATTGACTAGATTTTAATTAATTAAAAATATACAGGCAGGGTGGCAGCATCTTGTTCTCTGAAATTGTCTGTCTTCCTTTGGAGCAAAAGAAACCTGTCTTCAAGGTGGAATTTTTCTTGTGCAAATAGCCAGCATGAGACTTGCGTCACATTTAAAGCCTCAAAATAGAACTCAAGTGGGCATAGGTCTTGTGCTCAGACAAGTTGAATTTCACTCTAAGTGAGCCACAGAAATTTACAGTCCCGGAAAATTAATCCTTACATTTTTGAACTGCCACCGAGGGTTTTACTCACGTGATTTATATTGATAGTAAAGTGAATTTTGCAGCTAAATCTCTGTAAACTACATATTAAAATGTTAGAGATTTGGTTTTAAACAATTTTCAAAAGTTGGAAGAGTTATGAATTTTCATGCTTAAGGGTGTAAGTCAGCCTCTGACTACTGATGGCTGAAAGGATATTATTTTTCTAGCCGGTTTCTCCATAACCGTTTACTTAAGGTTTGTTGCATGGTCTTCTGAAGGAACTGATTCTGACCACTGCTAGAGATAGGATTCTGGAGTAGGTGAACCTCTCATCTGACCCAATATGGCAATTCCTTCATTCCTATTTCAAATGACAAAAGCAAAGGAATACAGAATGTATTCACACTACCTTTTAATCCATTCCTTTTTACAGTAATTTCACTTTAAAAGTGTTGAATCTTATAGGACAAAATAGAAGAGTTTGAGGGAGTGGGAGCATCCAGAACCCTATCGGCCATTTCACATTCACTCCTCAGAAGGAGTAAAGTTACAAGTTCACTTATACAATTTACAAAAGTTTCATTTATAATTCTAGTGCTCCTTAGGTAATTGGTTCCCCAAAAGCAGCATTATGCATCTGGCAAAGAAATCAGCTCACTACCTCTAACAGATGGTAATCATTAGTTTTCACATCTACTAGATAATGAAGCTTTTAGGGTTCACTACTATGAACTACAGCTTAGAATACTTTTGAATGACCTGTTTCTAGAAAGTGCCCAAGTTTGATGGAAATGGTTCAAAATGCTAACTCATTTTATTTAAATTTGTACTAAAATTCATGCAGATCTAATAGGACAAATTACCACATTTAAAGTAGGAGATCAAGATTTTTATTGCACAAAACTTATATGGCAGACAGAACAAAAAAAAAGTACAAATTATGAAACAATCCACTAATATTTCTGTGCTGGAATATTTCCTCAAGACAGCCTAAAATGTTTGTAAAGGAATTTCAAAACCATAAAAAAAAGTTGCATACAGTTATTTGTTAAAAGCACACTTTGTATCATAGTTTCTAGTACTTCCTCAAAGATGCAACATTAGTAAGTTAAGAACTAAAATTGATGTATATATAATGCTTTGCATCAGTGGTTCCCAGCCTTTTTGGCTTGAGGGCCACAAATATAATTTTTAGAACTCTGAGGGGCCACCAGTCTATTTAATTATGTTTACACCACAATTAAATTCTAATTAAATTTTAATTAATCAATCAATTAATTGAATTTAAATAAAAAGTGTTAATTAAATAGACTAGTGGCCCTTCAGGGTTGTAAAAATTATATTTGTGGCCCTCAAGCTTAAAAAAAAAAAAAACTTGAAAAATTGAATTTAAAGAGAAAAAAATGGCAGGGGGGGCTGGATGCCCATGAATGGGGCCAGTTTGCAGGCAGATGTGTGGGCCTCAGCAACAGCATGGTCCACACTGCTGCGCACACAGCGCCCCCTCCCACCCCCCCGTCACGCGCTGCCTGTGGCCACCCCTTGCAGCCAGCATGCTCCACAGCCGTGCTGAGAGAGAACCCCTGCTTTACATCTTCAAATTGCTTTGTGGATTTGTGCCACCTATGTCCTCAAAATTTACCAAAATAAAATCAAATGACCATATTTTCTTAAATGCAAAATAGCGTAACGATGTGTTCATTTACAACAAAATCAAACTAGACCACCACATGTAATAAAATGTCCAATCACATCAAACTGATTATATTCAAAAGGGCATTAGTCCAGTTACTGCTACCTGCTTTCTTTATAAACCCACTTGTCAGACTAGCATGCCATCTAGTGGGAAAACAGAGTTACACATACATAGAAATAAAAATCCCAGAATTGCTACTCAGTCACTTTGAGAAGTACATTAGAAATGTATAGTTCAATGTGTTTTGAATTGTAAAGAACCATGTGGTAATTTTGTTTCACCCCACTGCCTTTGGCTTTTGATGTGTTTCTGTGAGTCTCGGTGATAAGTCACCTTAAGGAGGGATGATTTAGTGGTATACACAAGAGGGGAATATTGAGTCAAAAGTAGAGATAGCATCCCAATTTTCTCTTCAGGTTGGCCGCAGAATTTTAACATGGGGTGGTGAGGAACCCCTTCCTTCCACATGAACAAAGTTAAAGTTGCACAGTTACAATAAAAAAAAAATTAGAAAATATAAAGCCTAAGTTAATGAATCTTAGTTACTCTGTTTCATTGCTCATATGCAGTAGTTTCTATTTTTCCTTGTTACTGGCTGCCCTTATTATGGACGCTATGAACTATACAGTGTGTACATAATGAGGCTGACTTGATGTTGGAATTTTAAGTTTTGCTTTCCTTAACTTTTGTGGTGTGTGGTGTTTTTGTTTGTTTTTTTTTGTTTGTTTTTTTTAAATTGTGCAACCTTAACATTGCATTCCCGTAGACTTTTGCATTTAATTCTACTAGGTCACTAGAAGTGGATGAAGGCTATGAATAAAAAGATAGACTTGTATATGATTAGTTAATGTTCATTTGCTGTTATATATTGCAGGTGTTGGAGACGTATATGTTTCACTCTTTTCTTAAAGCTCGTCTGAATAGAAAGATGGATGCTTTTGCCCGACTTGAGTTGAGCACTCAGTCCCAAGAAGATAGGTAAAAAATGTTTACTGCAGTTACCATGGACTTGATTTTACTTCCAATGAAATCAATGGCAAAAATCTCTTGGAATGTTAGTGACATAGGATTGTGTCTTATATATATGCTGTGTAATATAAAAAAGAAAAACAATAATTAATTACTGTTTGTTTTCTCCATTTACACTGACGCATGGTATAAAACATGTGAAATATAATTTAAAAATTGTTTTCTTCAGATTAAATTTGATGTTTGATAGCCCGAGAAGACTTACTATGGAGGAAATGGCTTCTAAAAGGTTTAATCCTCAGTACATGATCAGTAAACGTCTGGTAATAAGTATGCCTGATCTACAAGATATTAAGCCTCATGATAGTCCCGCTAGGACTGCATCACTCCGAAAATCAGAGACAGAGTGTGGTAAGGAAAAATGTGTCTAATAAGTACAGTATCTGGTGCACTAACATTATGGGACAAATATTTGGATGCTCACTGTCACGGTGCCTGGTGTGGCTCACAATTGAGAGTTCCAGTCTCAGGTTAAACTGTCAGAAGACAGGGCAGACACACCCAAACTGGTATAATTAGATTTCACCAAACTCGCAACAAATGTGGACTCAGAGTATTATACTAGTTTTACCAGACAGCCATCGACACTCTTTAGGTCGACCTTAGGCACTCCAGCCTATATTATCATTCAGACAAACTGGGCTTCATGATGAAAGGCTATTTAAACCACATTCATCACACATTAGAACTAACACTGTGGCACTTTTAAAGACTAACACATTTATTGATTGCTTGAGCTTTCATGAGGGACAATCCCATGACAAGATGGGATTTTCTCCCACGAAAGCGCCTGAGATAAATAAATGTGTTAGTCTTTAAAAGTGCCACAGGACTCCTTGTTTGTTTTGCTGAACTAGACTAACACTGCTACCCTTTTGGAATTTATCACACGTTAGATTATTCCAGCCTCTGGAGCTAGTCAGTTACCAATGTCAATGGATACTTCATGTCACACACTAAAAACAATGCGGTAGCTGATCCTTAGGAAGACTTATTAACTAAGGAAAAGAAAGTTATAAAGTGGTTAAAATAGATTGCAGCTGGATCACAGTATCTAGTCCAAAATAACAGCAGGGATGTTAAACCTGCTAGTTTTCTTTGAGTCTCTCTGGGTTGCCCAAATAGATTGGAGACCTCCAATAGATTGGAGTTATTTTGTTCAAAATTTCTCGTTGTTAGAATTCAACAGCCCAGAGAAGGGGTAGGAAAGAGGTGGCTAGAGGCTTTTGTTCACATTTTTTATATTTTGACTCTTTTTGATGGAAAAATCTGGCTGTGTTACATCAGGAAGCTTCGTGGCACACATGTTCTGCCATACATCCTTCATCTGAATTGCAGATTCTCCCTTCCAACTTTGCCTGTGTGCCATGTACGGTGTCTTCATGGATGACCTGCAGACACCTCTGTTAACAGCTCCTGTGTTATTTCTAAAGAGCTAACCTATCGGCGTTTCTCAGACCCACAGCATGTTTGATAACAAACACGTGTCAAA
This sequence comes from Pelusios castaneus, assembly GCA_007922175.1. Lineage (NCBI taxonomy): Eukaryota > Metazoa > Chordata > Testudines > Pelomedusidae > Pelusios > Pelusios castaneus. The sequence goes on from ML685784.1 coordinate 24,710,333, forward strand.
ATTTCATAACTGTGCATACAAAGTTGATGTAAGTACATGTTATAACCAGATGATGTTCAGCTGATTATAACTGCCGATGATAACTCAAAAGGCATACTTAATATAAGATTTTTCACAGCTTTGCAACTCTTCCTTTCCATCCAGCATCACACTCACCACATAACCACAGCAGAAATCAGATGTTGACCAAAGCTGGGATGAAGTCATGACTTGCAATGTGAAGCTTTGGCTGCTCTGTGCATGCCCCCAGCGTGACTTGACTGCTCAAAATTATGCTATCTTACAACTGCTACAAGGGGCTGAACACTTGCCCTAGTGTCATTGTGGAGCTGCTTCCTACACCAATTACCATGGCAATTTAGCATTTCCCATCTTGGACCCAGTTCAGAAATATTTTTAAGCAGATCGTTCAGCAAAGTCATTAGGGTTTAAACATGTATCTGAACTGTTTTGCTGAATAGGAATAGATTAGTGAAGCGGGTTCTATGCTGATATCAAGAAGTGTTTGGTGAACAATTTTATTTCTCACACAAGCATAAATATTGCTCTCCTTAGGAGCGCAGGCCACATTTTGGGATATACAGAATGTTTTCTTTTTTAAAATTTTGCTTGTATGAAATTGCTTGTACGCTTTTATTCTTCACTTTTATATCTAGCACTTTACGGTTTTGTTTTTTAGCCCTGAAATTGCCATCTAAATCAATTACTATGTTCAAGATCCCAGAAATTTACTTTCCTCTGTTAAGCCAGCGTGTTCATGCCTATTATACGGATTTTATCAATCATCTCACTAAAGCTATAAATGTCTTACAACATGATAACTCAGCATTGCTAGCAAGATATTTCTATCTTCGGGGACTTATTGGTTTGATGCAAGGAAAACTACTGGATGCACTTTCAGACTTTCAAAATCTATATAAAACAGACATAAGAATTTTCCCTACTGATCTTGTGAGGAAGATGGTGGAAACCATGCCTCCTTCTGAACGTTCATTAGCAGACCGCAGACCCGAGTTGAAAAGGTTGATTAGTCAAGTGATGGAAAAACAAAGAGAAGTTACAAAAGTAGATGACCATGTGAAAAATTTCAAATTACCAAAAACACACATGCAGTTGAACGATTTTGTGAAACGAATACAAGAATCTGGGATTGTCAAAGATATAGACACAATACATCGGCTATTTGATGCCTTAACAGTAGGTAAGCAGAAAGTATGTTGTGTTAATGAATTCTGGTTTTATGTAAATAATTTTTCATACTTTTATTGTTAACTGATGTTTCTGTCCTTTTTTTTAATTTCAAATGTTTCCAAAGAAAGAATCGCGTGCGCATGTGCGTTGTGTACTAAATCTGTGTGCCTGTCAATGCACCAGAGAACTTTTACATTCACAGTAAAATGCTTTTTGTAATTTTTATAAACATACAAGTACCGTTACCACAGTCAAGCATTTCCCCTGCATTTTATGGAAACTCTCATAACTCACCAAAGTAATAAATGGTGCTATTCATGTGCTTTAAGTTAGGCACACTCTTAGATATCTCTCTGAATTGGAAACTTCATGCTACACTCATCATTTTGATTGTGAAATTTTTAACCGTTCTGCAGAAACTGAAACTCCAACTTATTGGCAATTCTAAATTGGGGTAACTGCAGCAGAACTCATTTAGTGCAGTATGTGTGACTCACTCTACACCAGGTACTAAAATGGTGTCTGCAAGCCTGTTTTGCAGTAGTCGATGGATGAAGATTTCACAGATGGTTTTTGTATTCGCATGTAATTGTCCAACGATATGCCGGCTGTTTCTTGATTTAGATTACAAATGAAATGAATATAGTCCTACCCTAATCTGGAAGGGAAGATGGGTACAGTCTATTCTTTTCTATTTGGAGTGCCAGCATGGCTGGGACTAGCAGATAGTGGTCCTGGCTGAAGCATTCCCAGCTGCACGAAGCCTCCTCTGGCTGCAGAAACCAGCAGCACTGAAATTTTCTGCAGCCGGGAGAGGTACCGAAGGTGGGTCTGATCTCCCCTGTGCTGTTGAGAGTGTCCCAGCCAGGTATTAGACCTGGTCAAACTGAGGCACTCCCAGCAGCATAGGGGAGATCAGCTATCTTCAGAGCCCAGAAGTGAAGCTCTACCACCTCCCCCAACAGGTTTGCAACCCCTTTTGGGTTGTGTCCCCCACAGTTACAACACAATAAAACCATCTGAAATCGTGAAGTTGACCAATTTCAGATGAAACCATTTGCAATCCTGAAATTGACCAATTTTCAAATCCTGTGGTTCTGAAATTGACTAGAATGGACTGTACATTTATGACTCTACCCACAGTATAAGCTAGCAGCAAAATATTCCTTCTGCTCCCAGGAACAAAGAGAAAGCCGAGGAGGAATTCTGACTTTGAAATGTCTCCTGGGGTTACTCTTTACACACCAACCCATCCTCAGGGCTGTTCCCAGAGGCACCACTCTAACTCCTTGTCTCCTCAAAATATCTTTTATTTTAAATTCACATCATGGCTTCAAATAAAAAACAACCTTTAAAAACTTTTAAGGACACCAGAAACAAATTGATCCTGAAACATTCAAAGATTTCTACAACTACTGGAAGGAAACAGAAGCAGAAGCTCGAGAGGTTAATCTGCCACGCACCGTAATAGAGCATTTAAATACAAATGAATGTGTCTACAAGTTATCCTGCTCAGTTAAAACTAATTATGGAATAGGAAAAATAGCAATGACCCAGAAGCGCTTGTTCCTTTTGACTGAAGGAAGGCCTGGCTATGTTGAGATCACAACTTTCAGGGACATAGAGGTGAGCATGAATTACTACTTTGTTACGATCTGTTACATGATTGTGAGTAATAATATGCAACACTTCATTCCAGTGGCAGAGCCTCTGTCACAAGCGGAGACGTTTCATGAATGTGTTATAGAAGAGAAAGAACGATGACTGGAGGGAATAGATATTTTAAAATGATCACTAATTATATCCATGAGTACATAAACATCCCAGCCGTTGGTTCTAGTATTTCTGTGCTGATTGGCCCTGCTCATGGATAGAGCCTAATAGGGCTAGGTGCTGGACAGCCCTGTAGAACAAAGAGAGTCACCCAAAGAGTTTATAGACGGGGTTTATGAGAAGACATGAGTGTATGAAATAAACTAATTGGGGGTACACTGAGAATGGAGTGGGGTATCAAGAAAATGAGCACATTTTGTACCATCACCAGAAGTCTTAGCTCTCCAGTTGTTCAGCGATATTCCTAATCATAAAGAGTGCTTTGAATGTTTAATTCTCATAAACCCTGATTGGAGACCTGGCTGGGGTATTTGTGTATGTCAGCAGAACAAGAGAATTAGTTTTGGTTAGAAATATTGGACATTGTCATGCCTAATAAATACAGCATGTGTAGGATTGTGTTTTACTACTCTCTTGGTTTTCTGTTTTTCTGCATTTATAGGATGTTAAGAGTACCACTGTAGCTTTCCTTCTTTTGAGAATACCCACTCTGAGGATTAAATCTGTATCCAAAAAAGAGGTCTTTGAAGCCAACCTTAAGACAGAGTGTGATCTTTGGCACTTGATGGTGAAAGAGATGTGGGCTGGGAAGAAAATGGCAGATGATCACAAGGTATGAATATTATTACTTGACTACTTGAGCTGTTTGTAATAATTCTTTATAAACCATTTTACAAATTTTTCTTTACCTCTTGTACTTTGGAGTTCACATAAAAACCTGGAAATTTATTTTCCACTTTTCAGCGAGGAGTAAAAATAATATACAGATGTCTCGTATGGCAAAAAATAAAATGAAGATTTAGTCAAATACGTTTGTTTATTACTATGCCACTGCTTGTAGTAATATAATTTAAGAAGAAATAATGAAAAATACAGTTGTCAAAATACATGTGCAAAGTAAGTTTTTTTTTGTTTTTTTGTTTTTTTTTTGGTTTTTTGTTTTTTGTTGTCTGACAGCTTTTTGGTTTTTTATTTGTGACCTTTTTCCTCCCCATTTTTGTTCTTTTGGAAGTCAGTGAAGTGTGAAATGGTGACCTTAATTGAACATTTTTCTTCATTTTGCCTGACTCATTATGTGACAGGTCACGTGGTGGGAGGACTTTTTACCATGCATGGACTCCAGAGTCCTGAATCCTATGTGTAGGATGGGCTAACATGGATTCCCGCAGCACAGACACCCCAGGGAGAAGATTTATACCAACAAGATATTCATGACAATGATAGTGATCCAGGAACAAATTGAGCACCTGATCTATTCTTCATCGAGTGATGTCCCTGTGGGTGCCCCACTTGAGGTGTCGCGTCCCGTGGCGCCCAGGATCGGAGACTTTACAGCAGTGTAGAGCATGGGGCCGCGCATGCGCGCTGTTGTATCTGGTGCCGTTGGCGCTCTTGGCTGCATGCGTGCGCGGCCGCAGCCCGCCATTCCTTCTCAACCGCCAGTCCGAGACGGAGCAACCGAGCAGTTCTCTTCGTTTTTCTCGATTCGTTCTTCTCTCTTTCTTCTTTTCACCTAAGATAGTAAAGAGAGAAATATTCTTGTATATAGTTAGCAGTTTTTACCCCGTTATTCTTCCCTCATAAAAAAAAAAAAAAATTCCTCAGAAAACCCTTGTTTCTTACCGTTCGTTCTTCTCAGGCATTTTGTTCCTTTAAAAAAAAAAATATATATATATATATATATAGATAGGTATAGATAGCATACGCTTTTTCTCTTAATAAAAAAAAAAAGGGGGGGGGGGGGGAGAAAAAAATTGTAGAATGCCGGGCTCACCAGGCTTCAAACGATGTGCCAACTGTAAAGAGGCTATGCCTGCCTCAGATGGCCATTCTACCTGCATACGGTGCTTGGGGGAGTCTCATGTTCCACTCGAATGTACTCATTGCAAGAGCATGAGCTCGAGAGCTTGTAAAGACAGGGAGCTGCGTCTAAAGCTTTTTCTGCTGGGGAGCTCCTTGAGACCAGCTTCTGACCCTGGACCTCCAAGCAAACTGTCAGACTTCTCCCCGAGAAAGAGGACGAGGTCGCCAGTCTCCACACCGCGGAGAACGAAGGCAGTATCCACACTGCCATCTCCTACTACTTGTACCGACGAGGCTATGGGTTCCTCAGGTACTGGCAAGCCACTTAAGACTAAGACATCTGTTAGTCGTGGCAGAGACTCAAGAAAACGTGGAGATAACGTGCCTCGAAGCACTCTGAGACATTCCAAGCGCTCGGATCCGGGCACTAAGAAACCTCCGACGTCCTCGGCACCGGCACCGTCGATGGCACGGCACCAGGCACGGGCACCGAGCAGACCAACACCTACATTAACGGCAGCGGCACCGTCAACCGCACCAGAGCCGGCACCGATTCCTTCGGAACCGCAAGCCCCCTCGGCACCGATGGATCGTCCTCTGGTGCCGACGTCGGATCCGTTTCACTCCTCCACGGTGCCGACCACGACCAGCTCCCATAGCCAACCGAGGAAGAAGCAAGCGAAACAAAAGCATACTGACTCCTCTCCTCGGCGGTCACCTCCTACGCAGCAGGGGCTAGTCCAGGGTTCTTTGTCGCCTTGCCGTTCTCCGCTGCCGGAAGAGGCTTACTTCTCATCTGAGCACTCTTCACCTTCTAGAACCATTTCTCCACCTCCTGAATTCTTTCACCATAGGCATCCACATCACCACTATGTTTCCCGATTCTGGTATCCGCACCCGTCACCATATCACAGGCACTGGGACCCTTACTATCCCCATTACAGCCGTTCTCAGCTACCTCCTTCAGCTCCTCTTTCTTCCCTATCTCTGCGGAAAGTGTCACCAAGGTCTTCATCACATATGCCATCACGGTCACATGGCGATGCTTCCTCGTTGTATAGGGAACCTTCCCCCGAAATTCATGATTCCTCTTCATCTCCGGATGATGTCGTGGTTCCATCTACCAGTTCGTCCATCGACGATACTAAATCGTTCAACGACCTTTTTAAAAGAATTTCGCGAGATCTCAATATACCACTGCAGGAAGTTAAGGAGTCCCAACACAAACTGTTAAAAATCCTACATACCACCGCCTCAGCCAAAGTGGCGATCCCTATGGATACAGCCCTGATGGAACCAGCGGATACTATATGGTCACGCCAGCTTCAATAGCTCCTACCAATAAATGCAATGATAGGAAATATTTTATTTTGCCCAAGGATATGGAGTTTCTTTTTACCCACCCTAGCCCAAATTCACTAGTAGTAGATGCAGCAACACACTAAGCAAAGCAGTCAACCCATAGGTCATCTCCTTATGACAAGAATTGGAGAAGGCTTGATTTATTAGGAAGGAAAGTTTACTCCTCCTCAACGCTCTTACTCAGAGTTTCTAATTACCTGACGCTGCTGTCCAATTACGACCACGGTATCTATGAGAAATTATCTCTCTTTGCCGAGGACTTGCCCAATGACAAGAGAGAACAATATGGAAAGCTGCTGGCAGAAGGCCAACTAGTGGCGCGAACGTCCTTGCAGGCCTCCTTGGATGTGGCCGATACGGCAGCAAGGTCAGTAGCCACATCCATCGTCATGCGCAGAGCCTCATGGTTAAACAGCGCAGGTCTGCCCAAGGACCTACAGACGAAGGTGGAAGACCTACCTTTCGATAAGGAGCAGTTATTCGCTCAAAAAACCAACGACGTCCTCCATTCACTGAAGGATTCAAGAACGACGCTACGCACACTAGGAATTTACACCCCTTCTAACAGACGTAACACCTTTCAATATCGATTCCAACCTTATCAACGCAGGTACCCTCAGCAAAACAGATATAGGCAATTTGACAACCAGAGACCGAGGCAACGTCCTCAACGACGCAGACAAAACCAGCAACAGCCATCCTCTACCGCTCAACAACCTCAGAACAAGAACCACTTTTGAGGGGCTGGTCGAGGGTTCGAGAACTCCCTTGCTGCAAGAACTAACTCTCCGGTATCAATACGATTTCATTCTAAAACCATTCCGTACCATCTGGGCGTCCATAACAACGGACGAATGGGTCTTACAGATTATCAAGCACGGCTACACAATTCCATTCATAGCGGTGCCTCCTCCACATTACTCTACCCCGTCCCTTTTAAGGGACCCAACTCACGTACAATTTCTGGTACAAGAGGTGCACCACTTACTACATATAGGAGCCATAGAACGAGTTCCACCGCGGCACGTAGGGAAAGGGTTCTACTCCCGATATTTTCTGATTCAGAAGAAATCAGGTGGGTGGAGGCCGATCATGGATCTAAGACCCTTAAACAAATACATAAAAAAAGAAAGATTCAAGATGGTAACATTGGGTACAATAATTCCATCGCTGCAGCGGGGGGACTGGTTCTCGTCCCTCGACCTTCAAGGCGCCTACTTCCATATCACGATTCACCCCGCACACCGTTGCTTCTTACGTTTTATGATCGCAGATCAGCACTTTCAGTACAAGGTCCTTCCGTTCGGACTCTCGACCGCTCCCAGGGTTTTTTCAAAGGTCCTAACAGTCGTCATGGCCTACCTCCGAAAACAAGGAGTAATAGTTTTTCCGTATCTAGACGACTGCCTCATACGGGCTCCAAGCCACTTGCAAGCGATCGAAATGACACGCCTTACAACTCAAACCTTCGGATTGCTGGGCTTGATAGTAAACACGGAAAAATCATGCCTGCAACCATCTCAGTGCATTCAATTCATCGGAGCGGATCTGGATTCTCATCTAGCCAAAGCCTTCTTTCCGCGGGACAGGTGCGCATCCATTCTAAACTTGATAGACCATGTCCTGGCACTGCAGTTAGTCCCCGCTCGAACAGAGCTCCAGTTGCTAGGGCATATGGCAGCCTCAGCGTTTGTAGTGCCGCATGCGCGCCTTCGAATGCGCCCACTTCAGATGTGGCTTTCCACCAGTTACAAACCAGCGAGGCACTCATTGCAGAAGCGTCTTGCGATTCCTGCGGCGTCCAAACATTCCCTACTGTGGTGGACCTCTCTCAAAAATTTACGGAAAGGCGTTCCTTTCCATCAAGGAAGCCCCTCTGCCATACTAACCACCGATGCTTCCCTACTGGGCTGGGGGGCGCACTTTGGTCAACAAACGACCCAAGGTCGATGGACGAATCAGGAATCCTTTCTACATATAAATGTACTAGAGCTAAGAGCGGTCCGATACGCATGCAAACACTTTCTACCCTTCATAAGAAATACCTTTCTCAAGGTCATGACGGACAACATCGCTTGTATGTTCTATATAAACCATCAAGGAGGGGCCAGATCTCGCCTCCTTTGTATGGAATCACTAAAATTATGGAACTGGTGTATCCGCCACAGAATAGACATATCGGCGGCCTACCTACCAGGCCTCCAGAACATAACGGCAGGCGCCCTGAGCAGAAATTTTCCCAATGCTCACGAATGGCAACTCAACACGAAGGTCCTGGCTGGTATTTTTCGCCTGTGGGGAAAACCAACACTCGACCTCTTCGCAACAGAAAACAGCCGCCAATGCCATCGTTACTGCTCAAGAGCAGGGAGGGGCAAGAGGTCAATGGGCGATGCCTTTGTACTCAGCTGGTCCAAGGGTCTCCTTTACACTTTTCCCCCGATACCTCTTCTGCACAAAGTTGTCCAGAAAATAAAGGCCGACAGAGCATTGGTCATTCTAATAGCCCCGGCTTGGCCAAGACAGACTTGGTTTTCAGACCTCCTGCACCTCTCAATCTGCAAACCGATCAGCTTACCTCTCCAACACGACCTTCTTTCTCAACATTACGAGCAATCTCTTTCTCCGAACATCCACAAACTACACCTAACAGCGTGGATGATAGATGGCTCTCTTGTGAGGAACTAAAGTTCTCAGAGAACGTCAAACATGTATTAATCAATAGTAGAAAACCATCCACCAGGAAGGCCTATCTTCATAAATGGACTAGGTTCTCCACTTGGTGTAACTCATTACAAGCTAATGCACGGACCTGTACCATTTCAACTATCCTAGAGTACATATTACACCTGAAATTGGCTAATCTTTCCATCGCTTCCCTAAAAGTACACCTTTCAGCGATTTCTGCCTTTAGAAACAACGATCTGGGAGTTCTGTTATTATCCCACCCGACAGTTAAGAGATTCATGACTGGCTTACAAAAGCTGTACCCCCCAGTCCATGCTCCAGCAGTATACTGGGACCTTCACCTGGTGCTCAAATCCCTAATGAAGCCGCCCTTTGAACCATTGGCAACATGTTCGCTCCTTCATCTTTCTATGAAGGTGTCCTTCTTGGTCGCGGTTACATCCGCACGACGGGTTAGCGAACTCAGCGCATTAATGGCAGATCCACCGTTTACAGTGTTCTCTCATGACAAAGTATCACTCAAACTTCACCCGAAATTTTTACCAAAGATAGTGTCCGAATTTCATATTAATGAGACAATACACTTACCTGTTTTCTATCTGAAACCTCACAAGACTCCAGAAGAATCCATCCTTCACACCTTGGATGTCAGACGTGCACTGGCGTTTTACCTGCAAAGAACAAGATCATTTAGAAAATCTGACAGACTGTTTATCGCCCTAGCTCCCAGGTCAAAAGGGAAATCTCTCTCTAGCCAAAGAATAGCGAAATGGGTTTCATCTTGTATCCAATTATGTTAGAAACAAGGTCACTCACAGCCACCATCAAAGACTAACGCCCACTCAGTTCAGGCGGTGGCGACCTCCACGGCTTTCCTCAAAGACGTACCCATTATTGACATTTGCAAGGCGGCCACCTGGTCCTCTCCTGAGACCTTTATCAGACATTACGCTGTCGACAAATTTTCTAGCAACAACACCCGTTTTGGCATGTCAGTGCTTTCCACAGTCTCTGCAACATGGTCATCCAAAGTCCCTCCTCCACTTCAGGGTACTGCTACGTAGTCACCTCAAGTGGGGCACCCACAGGGACATCACTCGATGAAGAAGAGGAGGTTACTCACCTGTGCAGTAACTGGACTTCTTCGAGATGTGTGTCCCTGTGGGTGCCCCATGACCCGCCCGCCTCCCCTCTACTTCGTATGCTCTTCGTTTCTTTCAGAATCCTACCGGTAGAGACGGAATGGCGGGCTGCGGCCGTGCACGCACGCAGCCAAGAGCGCCAACGGCACCAGATACACCAGCGCGCATGCGCGGCCCCACGCTCTACACTGCTGTAAAGTCTCCGATCCTGGGCGCCGCAGGACGCGACACCTCAAGTGGAGCACCCACAGGGACACACATCTCGAAGAAGTCCAGTTACTGCACAGGTGAGTAACCTCCTCTTCTGGAGAAATAGAGATGCTGCAGGACTGAGAATGATTCCACAGCACATGTAGTATTATTTGTAATCCCAAAGAAACTGGGCAGCTTGACAGCAGTCTGGTATCTTTTGTTTCTGAATATCTTTTTAAGGTTTTCGTTCAGAATTAAAAGAAATGTCAGTTCCACAGTAGCTGCAGAGCTAACTAAGAAGTAAGTTCTGCTCTTCTGGAAAGATGTCCATATTCTGGGCAGAAAGAACTCTCTAATCTATTATGAAGATGTATGCAAAGAAATCACTTGATCTAAACTTTATATTTTCACCATGGCACTGCAAGCCAGGCCTTGTGGCTTCAGCTGATACTGTAGTACCTCACATATCGATGTGCCAAAATACACTGGTGCTTTTTGTTTCAAGTATTTACTCTGCCTGTTTACTTGCTTTATCTTATTGCTGATAGAGATGGAGTTCAGTGCACCATTTAGCACACTGAGGGCTGATAATGGGAAATTTTATTTTATTGTATCAACTAATTTTCCTTTCTTGGAAGTCTTGGACACTGGTTCACTGGTCCTGCCAAAAAATGTCTGGTGGGATTTCATGTAGGATGCGGGGCTGCTACTAGCTAGCTGTTGTGTGAGCGATGGAGTGGCTACAGATTTTCAGTTATTGAGAGAGAGATGCCAGAAAGGCGTCATCCATACGATCTTTTAATGTGCTCTATCTATTACCAGTGCAGGTAAAGTATGTTACGCTGGCACCATCTACATTACAGTACAGTTTAATTTTCCGTTACATGGGGGATGATGGCACAAGAAAAGTGGAGAAAGGTGTATCTGGTAAGAGTGGGTTAGATTTCAAAGTTATTTTATCTAGTTTTAACAATAGAAATAAGTGTGCAGCTCTGGAACTGTTGTTCTGGGTTGTGTTCTGTTCAACTCTGTATAGGTTCCTGTACTGCACACGTTACTGTAGTGTGATGAGCCATAAAACAGCATGAACAACCTCTGTCCTGTACTTTTCTCTCTATCGGGAGAGGTGTGTGCAGTGTGGTGGTTTGCTTAAAATTACATTTATAGAGACGATACCCACATCCATTGCTGTACGCTTGTTAGAAAAGGCAAGGTCAAAGAAATGCACCTGGCACTTAGAGTAGAAGGGATGGGTTGTGATGGAACTTCTGGGAGAGTTCATTTCCTGAGAAAGCTCTTGCCTTTCACCAACAAATTTGTAGAACATTGTGTCAGAGGAGCGAAGTTGTTGACCGTGGACTCTATCCTGGAGCTATAATAGCTCTTGGAGATATCCTGACCCAGGCCACTGAAGCACAGAATGCTTTGAACTTAATTCTGTAGTCAGTTGGTTGCTGGTGTAGAGAGCAGAGGTTGTGTGTTATGAGCTCATGGGAGTCAATGTTGCTGAAGAGATGTGCTGCAGTTTTCTGTAGCTGCTGCTTTTCTAAGGTCTGAATGCTTTAAGCCCAAGTATGTTTCTTTGCTTGTAGCTCTCACAGCTTGTGCTGCGAGTATAGAGAATGGAACTATGTAGGAGAAATTATTTAGTAAAACCAGATTTTTCATTTTTAGGATCCTCAATATATTCAGCAAGCCCTGACCAACGTCCTCCTGATGGATGCTGTAGTTGGTGCACTTCAGTCTTCCAAAACCATTTATGCTGCTTCCAAACTCTCTTATTTTGACAAGATGAAGAATGAAGGTCAGTTACGTACGCTTCCAGGTGCCCTTCTGCTCTCATTGAAAGTCTCCTTCAGCTTTTTCTTTCCAACAATCTGAAATACTGTGCCAATCCTTTCACATCCTATATAGAATACTTTCTCCCAAGGCGTCGCTTTAAATTAAATCAACACTTCAACCTTGTAATCTGAGTAAATGGTGCAGATTTATTCTAAAATTCATTTCTTCTTTGCCTGAGGGTCTCTATATGGGTTCCCGACGTGGTTGTGTGCGCATGCTACGCGCCGGAGCTGGAACTGTTTCTGGTAGTGTCTAGATACATCCGAGGCTTTAAGAGCTTGTGTGGGTTGATGCCACTCAAGTTCCCTCTGACAGCTGCATGGTCAGTCGCAACCTCTGTTCCTCCTCCGTGCTTACTAAGAGAACTCTTGTCTGTTCCTGCTTCTTGTGTGTGGTTTTCTAGTTGTATGTAGTTACCCAGTTGTTAATTAGGCTTCCCATTGGACTTCTTCCCCTTGCGGGTGATCCCCTCCTCTTCCAGGGACTATGCCCTGCCAGGCCATTTTAAAAGTTGTGCTTAGTGTCTGTGCTCCTTCTCTGTGAGTGATGAGCATGAACGCTGCTTATATTGCCTCAGTGAAGCCTACGTTATCGCTTGCGGCTCCATCTGCATTTTGTTCCTGCCTCACACTTGGGAAGCCAGAGAACTTTGCCTTGGTAAATATCTGATGGAAGAGTCTGTGTTCACAGTTGAACTTGGGGCCAACAGATCCACCACAGTGACGACAGTCATTGCCAGTGAACGTCCTCCCAGCTCCTTCCCATGACCCGCGGTACCACTGCAGCTGCATAAGCCCCACCGTGTACCCAAGAGCCATGGATGTAAGGGCAGCTCCCAGATGGGGACATGCTCTGAATGCAGTGTTGCCTCCCCGAGTTGCACCAGGTCGGGGGAGAAATTGTGCATCAGCCCAGCGCCTCCGTATCCTAAGACGCCCCACACAGAGCATAAATTGAAGCACCACTGTATGCTGCAGGCACCACCTCTGGCCATGGCCACCAGTCCACTGCCTTCACTCCGTGCCAGTGATGTGACTAGACTCCTCCAGACTCTCATGCCTAATTCCACGCAGCTGCTTGTGGCTGAGCTGATGCTACTGTTCCCTGGTTGCCTTGAGGCTTCCACCTCCAGCGGATGAATGTCTCCTACTCCTCCCTAAGCAGTATTTGGCTCCGCCTCACTTCTCCAGCCATGCCTGTGCTGGACTGTCCTTGGAGTCTGAATGGCTATCCCAGCTGGACCCCTCATTCTCATCGGCAGCCCAAATCCTTGCCCCATCCAACCATGTATGGATTTTTCACTGTTGCGTGGTTCTTCTATCCCTTGGGGGCTGTCTGTGCCCAGCGACCCCATATGCTTGGCTCTGTTGCTCAGCTTGGGACCCTTACCAGGGCTGCAAGGTGGCACTTCTGCCTCCTTACTGCACCACACCCCCTGTGTTTATGGAACAGCAGGATGCTCCCATACCACGGGTACTATTGGTCCCCACCAGAGCCTTGTCACTCCCAAAAGATGCACTCATTCCATCTTTCCTCTCCCTTCTGGATGACCATAGTCAATACCTTGACCCGCTTTGGCTAGTGGCTGCAGTTGGGGGAAATCCAGGGCATTGAAAACCTGTTCCTGGATATTCTCAGTCTGCCGTCCATATTCACGAGGCCATCCTCCAACTGGCTCAGGGGGTTTGCCACACCTTGGCTTCTTGTGTCCCTTTTCTGAAGCACACTAAGCACTGCTGTTTCATCCCATCTAAGGGTACAGACTTGCTGTTTACCCATCCGCCCCGCAACTTGCTCATGATCCATGCAGTGACCGAACATGTTCAACAGCAATACCTGGAACCACAGGGTCCGGGGCAGATGCCACCCCCTCCCTTCCCAAGGATGCCACTGGTGAGGCCCTTTTCCTGCTCTGGACTACCAACTCTGCTATGTCTTCCTGAGTATTCCCCTGCTTCCTCAAGGAGGAAATCATGCGACTTTCATTCTCATAGCCCTGTTTTGGCCTTGGCAATATTGGTTCATTGATCTCCTCCACCTCTCTGCTTGCATCCCAATTCGTCTTCCCATCCTCCCAGATCTCCTCACACAAGCAAAAGGTTTCCTGCAGCACCCCAGTTCAGCCCCACTCCACCTTATGGCTTCGTATTTGGAGAAGGTTTGCATGTAGACGGGGTGTGCACGGTGTCTGTGCGCAAAATCCTCACATATAGCAGGTGGCTGTTACCTGTCCCATGACCTGCTACCAAGCAAGATGGGGAAGCTTCACCACCTGGGCACACTGCCACCGCTATCTTCTGGGCTCCGTTTCCATTCTCCTGGACTACCTTCTCCACCTTCCACTGTCAGGTCTCACCTACTCCTCTGTCTGTGTACAGCTGGCAGCGCTCAGTGCTTTCCTTCTCCCTGTGGACAGTTCCTTGATCTTGACTCGTCCAACCATTGCCTGCTTCTTTTATGGCTTACTCAATGCCATCCTATTAGCATGGAAACCCACCCCCTCTTAGGACCTAAATCTGGTTCTTTCTGCCCTCACTAAGCTATCCTTCGAAACTCCATTGACCTGCTGTTTCACTTAGTTCTCTATAAAGGTGATCTCCTTAGCGTTTGTCGCGTTGGCAAGATGGGTTAGCAAGCTGGCAGCCATGACGGCCAACACACCCTCTACTGTCTTCCACAAAGGTAGTTTTCCTGTCCCTGCACCCACAATATTTTCCCGAAGGTGGTCTTTGTTCTACCTCAATCAATTTATCAATTTTAAGGTCAGAAGGGACCCATATGATCATCTAGTCTAAACTCGTGCACAATGCAGGCCACAGAACCTCCTGCCCCCTCCTGCAAGAGATGCCTAACTTATGAATGAGTCATTGAAGGCCTTAAATCATGGTTTAAAGACATCAAGGTACCGGGAAACTGCCAGCCAGTGACCCATGTCCCACACATCTCGAAGAACCTGTAGTTACAGTAAATAATCTTTTCTTAGACATAATTTCAGACTTAAATTTGTACAGTTTTGGAACTTGTAAAATGTCTTTATGTTTCAGTGCCCATGATGGTCCCAAAAACTACATCAGAAACACTAAAGCACAAGATTAATCCCTCAGCTGGTGAAACTTTCCCACAAGCAATAGATGTCCTGCTGTATACACCAGGTACTGTGATAGAGTTGATTCTTGAAATTCATCCACTTTAAATAAGATACAAAGCATAAAATCACATGATACTCTGACTTGTAGAGGGGGTGGTCCGTTGTTACTACTTTTTAGGCATGTTTTGTGTGTCTATGAAATATTGCACAAAAATAACCTATGTTAAAATAATATTATTAAAGTTGGAAACTCAAGTACTCAACAGGGATTTTTTTTTTTTTTAGTAGTTGGCTTCACTTCCCCTCTAAACCAGGTCTTTTTTGTTTTTTAACCAGGAAGGCCTTCTCCCTCGATTGTGGGACTATGGCTTTTTGGGTGTGTAGTGAAGTTTCTTAAACAGTTCCCATTTTTTCACTCATGGTTTTTCTGATTAAATTCTTTCAGCTGATCTGGCTCATAATTATTTTCAGCTTTGTGAAATTGGCCCTGTTCAAGTACCGAATAGATACTGGTCTGGATTTTATTCTGTTTGCACATTATAAATGTGATAAAATCATGATCACATGAGCCTATTCTACCAGTCATTTTTAGTTCTGTGGTCAGTTCCTCTTTATTTGCCACGATGTGTCTAATATAGAATTCCCCCACTGCTGGCATATTTTTTGAGTTAGGAAATGGTCATCTAGAATATTAGAAAATCTCGGGAGGTTTAGTACTGGTGACATGAGACCTCCAACCTATGTCACTGAAATTGAAGTCCCCCGTGATCATGCTGTTTCTTTTCTTACCCATTATACACAGATGTGTATGTATAGTACAGGGCTCAACAAACCCCAGGCACCAGGTTGCCATGGTGGTCGGGGTCTGTAGCGTGATGCCTACCTCCGCAATGCAACAGCAGCAAAAAATAGAGCCGCTAGCACCTGTCCTGGCACCCAGTGGATTCGGTGGCGGGGGACTCTGCACTGCCACCAGAAGTGATGGTGGCAGTTTTTCAGCGACGGGGGGCTCCCAGCCAGGTGCCCAGCTTGGCACTTAGCTGGATGGCAATTTTGTTGAGCCCTGGTATAGTATCATTAGGTAGACTGTAGTGGACACCAGTTAATATCCCATCAGACCCCAGGGTCTCAGGTCAGGCCTGCAGAAAATAAGGAACACACTGTTCATGACCACCAGTGAAAAGTTTTGTTTAACTGACTTGACTAGTGTCACATAAAACTCTGTGGCTGAGGCAGGGATAGAAACCCATCCTCCAGAGCACTCTTCAGCTACCTTAAACATAAGGGTATCCATCGCAGCCTCCTGCCTCACTCACTACGCAGCTTCGGTAACAGAGGTTCTACAAACGAGTTTCTTTCACTATATAAACTTATTCATCCCCAGAGCAGGTGTGTTTTAAAGGAGACAAGAGTCTTGGGGGGGAGGGGGAAGTGATCTTGTAATTAAACATTTGTATCATAATGCACAAGGGGAACAGGGACAGGCAACCTTAATTCTGGCATATACTAACCTTTCAGTGCTTAATGTTGTAACCTGCATGTTTTCAGTGTCGTTCTTTGTATGTAATTCTCCAGCTTTTTCAAAAAGCAAACTGAAATTGCATCATATTGATACCCACATGGGTCATCATTAGAGCCCTGCGCAGATACAAAAATGTGGATCCGGAACCAATCCACATCTGATCAGTGTTAGTCTCTAGCCAATCTGCGATCCTCTTGCCATATTTTGTATATTCTGTAACCACATCCACAACCGAGGTTGTCAGTCAGCATTTTAGCCCAATTTTTCCTTTTCTGTTTGTATGCTGTGCTGTCAATCAGATTTCCTTAGCCCCCAATGAAATCTCTGATTGACAACATGGCATACAAGCTGCAAAGAAGAAAAGGAAGAAGTGGGCAGGAAAGGCATGGAGAATGAGCCAATCAAAGGCCAGAATGCTGACTGACTAACAGTGAGCAGTGGCTCTCCAAGCCCCAGCCCGTTGTGACTGAGACTCTGACTGGCTGGCAGACCACAGTCAGAACTGAGCTGGAATTGGCTGGAGCGCTTCCTTGTTCCCGTGTGCTGCTGACCCAGATGATAGCAGCAGCTGCTGCGATCGATTGCACCTGGGAAGATAAAAATAGAATCTGAACCTGCGGGCCAATCTGCAGCAATGTGGCTACAGATATCCGCACCCGCATCTATGGATACCCACAGGGCTCTAGTCATCGGCAGGGTTGGGACCTATAGATGTAATTGTAGGAAGAGTTCTGCTCAGCCCAGTCAGGACAGCATGTACATGGAGTTTTACTGCTAAAACTCCAGGTCCTACTGAGCATGTCTTATAACTTGGCTATGTTTTGATGGATTTTAACATGGAAAGCCAAAGGCACGTCCCTGACAGAAAGGCCTTCTTTTGCCAGATTTCAAGTTCCTGCTCCAAAGCATGAAGGCAGCAGAGCCCCTCTCTTTCTCTCTCACTCACACGCTCAGACTGGGACACGGCAAATTTCAGCCCAAACAGTTTGGCAAAATTATAAGCAACTGAAACAGGGTCTTAAAAGGGAAGTGTCAAACAATCTTAATAGATGGTGTGATCAACCCCATGTGTAGAAAAAAAAAAAAAAAGTACCAGCCTCCCCACCTCTAAGCATAATTACCATAAATTTAAAAATTGTCCTCCTGAAAGACTAAATGAGCACCTTCTCCTCACCCTTGTTGAAACAAACTCAGAAAACAACCCAATCAAAGATAAATTCAGACCCAGATTTTATCCCCCCTTTCCCACAAATCCTAGCTTTTGTGTTGCCCACACCCCTCGAGCCTGGATAGGTGGGCCTCACAGCACGTCCTGAGCCTCGGCCAGCTCAGGCTATTTGAAACCAGAAGATAGAGTAAGTTCCAAAGTTAAGGACATCCTCTGTTTATACTGAGGAGCTTCCAGTGCAACTGCTTTAGCCTGCTGATGTGGCAGTACAGTTCAGAGAAAGAAACATTCTTGCAAGTTGGCAACTCCCTGGCCTTTTAGAGCTTTGTAGGTCAAAACATAACACTTCAAATTTTAGCCAGAAAGCAATAGGCTGCCAACGTGTTATCTGTTAGGGACATCTAGGTACTAACGGAATATACCTGTCGGATCAGGGCTTGAGCATGCTTGGCACATTACAACAAACTGATGGTCCATGCTCTGAATCTCTTATAAGTATGAGAAGTGAAACAACAGACCTGAGGAGCACAAGATAAAACGAGATGCTTTTAGTCAGCATAGGGTGCAGTGGCCGCAGCTCAGTAGTTATCTAATGTAGCTTAATAAGGTCTCCAAATGTAGCTTATAACAGGCCTTGACAAATCTATGTTTCTGGTTGCTATTGGTGATCTGTTTTAGTTGCCTGTCACCTAGCTCCACTTCACTATGGAGGAGCGTCCTCTGGCAACCAAAAGTAAAATTGCTGGCACCTAGCTGTGAGCCAGTTTTGTCCACACCTGGCTGATGATTTTGTTTTTTCCCCTCCAATACAAGGGCATCTTGATGCAGCAGAGAAATTTGGAGATGCTCGTCCAAAGTTATGGTGCGCACTAACCGAGGGAAAGGTGATTGTATTTGATGCATCTACCTGGACTATTCAGCAACACTGTTTTAAAGTGGGCAGCTCTAAACTGGTGAGTAAAATGAGGATATAGTACTACAGTTATTATTGTTAATTATTTATACTACCATAGAAAGTAGGAGCCCAGGAGATGGACCAGGGCTCAGTTGTATGAGGCACCGCACAGAGACAGGGGAAAAAGATGGTCCTGCCCCAAAGAGCTTGCAATCTAAGTATAAAATAAGCTACAACAGATGGATACAGATAGACGGGGGTTAGAGGAGGTGTGTGTAAGGAAACAATGGAACAGTGCTAGTCAGTGTGATAGCAGTAATCTCCAGCAGCCTAGCAGTTGTGAAGGGTTTTCTTTAAGGCATTTTGGCAAAGGAGAATTTTAAGGAGAGTTTTTACCCCTGTGGATGTTTATAGGGAGCTTCTTATGGGGTAGCACTAGAGAGAACACAAATATATTTGATTGAGTACTTAAAAAATGAGCAATGGAAGCTGGTAGCATGGGCTGATTGGAAGGGGAATTGATTTTTCATTAGTGAATATGAGGGGAAGGGATGGGTTAGGCTGGGAAGGACCTAGAAAATGACGGCAAAGCTCTTCTCTGTCACATTACACAGAAGAGGGAGCCACTGGAATGAAGCAATAAGAGGGATAACACAGTCAAAGCAGCAAGTCAAGAGAAGGCTCTTCACAGCAGCATTCTGAATGGATGGGAGTAGGGGAAGATTGTATTGTCCAGGCCAGAGAAAAGGAAGTTGAAATTGTATCGATGGGAGATATCGAGAGCTGTGTGGATTATTAGTAATGGTTTTGTCTTAGAGATGTTATGCAGATGGATATGTCAGGATTTAGACATAGCCTGGGCATGAGAGTGTAGATAAAAGTCCGAGTCGAAGGTGAAATCTCAGCTACTGGCCTGTGTGACGTGGGTTATGTTTGCAATGATTGGGGAGATGGTGGGAAGGAAGAGTTTAAGAGCTCTGTTTTGAGTCATGAAGCTTTAGAGCTGTTGGCTAAACATCCCTCAGAAGATGTCAGAGAGACAGGACAAGATTTTAGTTTGGAAAGGAGGAAGGTCTGGGGTATAAAGACAGTAATTGAATTTGAGTTTCTGATATTACCCAGAGATAAAATAAAAAGAGAGAAGAAAAGAGTACCAAGGATGGAGCCCTGAAGAGCCCCCATGGAAAGTTAGAGGGGGGGATGAGGAGGGTCATAAGAAGGACACACTGAAGGGAGTGTGCTGAGAAGAAAGGCAGGAGAGGAGTGTCATAGAAGTCAAGGAAGAACAAAAGTTCAAGAGGAGCATGGTTGGTTGGGTCCAAGGAGGCTGACAGGTTAAGGAGAATGAGGATGGCATACTTGTTCTGAACTTTGTCTTGGAAAGATTATCATAGACTTTGGCGAGCAGAAGCCTGACTGGAGAGGGACAAGGTTGGAATTGGATGAGAAGAACTCTAGATTATAAATAGCCTGTTCACTGAGCTTTCAGATGAAAAGGAAGATACAGTAGTAGTTGTTGAGGCACGTGGGCTCAGGGGTGGGCTTTTTAAAATAGAAGAGACTAGATCATGCTTGTATTGTGAGGGGAAAGAGCCAGAGGATAATGAGAGGTTAAGTGGACGAGTAAAGAAGGGAAAGAGAATAGGTGCGAGGGGATCAGGGAATAGGGAGGGGAGAGGTCTATAGGGCAAGTGGAGAAGTTAGAGAAAAGATTTTTCTCCCATGAAAGTTCATGGGATAAATAAATGTGAGAGTCATTAAAAGTGCCACAGGACTCCTTGTTTGTTTTGCTGAACTACACTAACACAGCTCCCCCCTTTGGAACAAGAAACTTCTGTATCTGTAAAAGGAGAAGGAGGAGAGAGTTGTATGAGGGAAGGGGAAACCTAAGTTGAGGGCCGGAGGAAGGTAATTTTGTATTTTGTCAATTTTCTCTTGGAAGAAACTGAGATCCTGTGCAGAGAGAGGGAAGAGGTGGGGTGGCTTTGAGGAGTGAGTCAATCATGGCAAAAAGGCAGCTGAAATTGCAGGCATGGGATTCAGTTAAGGTGGAGAAGTAGTTGTTTAACTAGGAAGATGGGAGACGTGAAGGAGGAGGGAATGAATATATAGCTGGAAAAGGCAGCCTGATCATGGGATTTCCACCAAAGATGCTCTGCAGTGCGAGACCAGGAGCAGAAAAAGCAGATGTTGAGAATAAGCCAGGGCTGGAGTGTTGGCAGGGTGGACCTTGAGATGGGAAAAGGACAAAAGAGATGTAGCTGGAGGAGCAGGATGCATGGAGAGAATCAATAACTGTATCAATGGAACAAAAGAAAGAGCGGGCAGAGAGTAGACAAGAAGTCATCAGTGCTGGTGGACTGCAAGACACAGAAAGGCCTTGCAGGTCATTGGGGCGAGCTGATGGGTGATGTTGAAAGAAACCTGGCGATGGTCTGAGAGGAGAAATTCACTATAGAGAGATTAGAGAGAGAGCAGTGTTTGGATGAAGACCAAGTCAAATGGAAGGTCCTTTTGTTGGGAGCTGGGAGGGATGGAAACTGTCAGGAATGGGAGATAAACCCACCCGCCCCCATGATGTTCTGACTCAGGGTGTGGTATCTGAAAAGAGACAAGGCTTCCCGAAGAAAGGACAGCTACAAAGGCAATGTAGGGATCCAAGTATCTGTGAGAACCTGGAGCTGGAGGGAATGAGTTATGAAGAGGTGGTGGATGGCTGAGATCTCTGTAGAGATAGTGTGTTTAACAGAGACAGCAAGAGAAGGGGTGGGGTAGGTAAGGGGTTGGGTGTGAAGTTAGAAATGGTGGCACAAGAGGGCGTGACAGGGTTGGGTGAGGTATGGAGGGGAGGGCCAGGGCTGGGGCAGGTGTCAGAGGAGGAGGAGTGGGGTTAGGGGTTTGGGGTTTGTGCTGTGGGTGTGGGAGGAGGAGGAGGAGATTGGTATGGAAGGGGGAAGAAGAGTAGGTAAAACTGGTGGGAGTGGAAGGGGTATGAGAGTAACAAGGAAGGAGGAAAAGGATCAAGATATGATAAAGCATAGTTTGCCGAGCACCATGGGGGAATGGTTGATGGACCAAAATAAAAAGCAGAGTTTGAAAAATGTTTGCAGTGGGTTCCTCCTCCTAGGCAGCTAAAGGACGTTGCCCCACCCTGCTAGGGAGAGGGAAGAAGGCTGATGGATGCAGTAAAGATTAAAAATTATTCCATTACACAGTGTTAACCTATTTTTCTTTTTATAAAGTCTTTCAGCCTCTGAAACTTCCAAAATTGTTACTCCGTTTAATCCTTGGGACCGTGTGG
This sequence comes from Pelusios castaneus, assembly GCA_007922175.1. Lineage (NCBI taxonomy): Eukaryota > Metazoa > Chordata > Testudines > Pelomedusidae > Pelusios > Pelusios castaneus. Next base: position 24,732,360 of record ML685784.1, read on the forward strand.
TTTAGTTCCTTCCCTGTAAGAGAGAATGCATTTTGTAATATGCCCAAATATGGCAAAAACTCTGGGACAGATTCAGAGTTTGCTTTGCACACTTCTGGTGATGCAAATCATCTGTAAATCCAGTTGAGCTGATGTGTTATAAATCGTGCGTTTCTATAAACAACTTGGATGAAATCTTTGCCTGCTGCAGCCAATTGCAGGCTTGGCTTTGACTTCAATGGGGCCGGGGTTTTACCACCTTCTACGAGAATCTGACCAGAGACCACAACTCATTTCACATAAATCATGAAATGAAATAAGAACAAGCTCAATAATTCCTGGGCTGGTTTTGAGCTAGGAATCTTGTCGTGTGAGACTTTATTACAGGTGCATTAACGTGGGAAGTAACAAGTGCATTATTTCAGAACCTCTCGTTTAACATTCTGCTGCTGCTATTTCTAATTTAAAAGATAAATGTTTCACTTCTAATTGAAGAGAGAAGGACATTTTATACAAAATGTCTGTAATGAGGTCTGTTCTCTAAGACAGAAATGTACAATCATGCAGCTCCTGTCGTTTTTTCATCTGAAGATCTCTTGCATATTTTAAGCCCCCAAACACTCCTTTGAGATAGGTACCAGTAAGTATTATTGCAGTGGTCTGTGGGAGATAATGTAATAATATAATCCCGTGTACCTCTTATGTATGCAGGTAAATGTACTGTGACGAGTGCAATATGTGTGAGTGACCATGATCAATTATTAGAAATAGCTGCTTTTTTAATACCCCTTGATATACAAGTTTGACTCTCGTCAGCCACGGGCTATGTTAAAAGTGTTTAAAATGGCTTGCTAACGTGGTGGTCCGCAAAAGCTTTCGATGGCAATATAGCGGTCGGCATAAAGGAAAAGGTTGGGAAGTGCTGTCTTATTGCATCTACTTTACTGCAGGATAAACTGAGCCATGGAGAGGACTTCACTTACCTTCAGTCATTCAGCCTTTTCGTAACAGAGCCAAGAGTAGAAGGGAGCAATCTTACTTCAGCCACTAGCAAAACTCCTTCGTAGTACAGCATGTTCACGTGCTTCTTTCAAGGGTGAAAGCTGTCTGCACTTTTCCCCTTCTAGACCTGTATGGTAATGGTGGACCAGAGCCAGGTGTGGATCGGTTCCCAAGATGCCATTATTTACATAATCAACACACACAGCATGTCTTGTAATAAGCAGCTAAATGACCACCGCGCTCATGTTATGGACATCATTGTGGAGAACAAGAACAACATAGCCAGGTAAATTTGATTACAAAGTTCGCTTTTTCAAATGCTAATGTGCGAGGCATTCTTTGTACTAGAGCTTCTGAAGTTGGACAAATGTATAATATTAGAGAGTTTTGAACAAGAGAATTAGCGTTTAATTGCTAATCAGCATCTTCCCTGAATTTAGCCAAGAGAAATCCTGCAGGTGTCCCTATAAAACAGCCAGTTCCAAATACTGTATTTTACATCAGTTACCTGATGTGATCAGATTCACAGTCACACCTCATTACCAGAAGGGTTGTGCTTTTCTGAGAGCTGCTGTTGTAAACCTGTTGCCACTGGCATGCAGAGAGGCCATTCTAGCTACCGGGGGTTAGCTGGTTACTGTGGTACATGCTCCTTGTGGCCTGATCAGGAAGGGGAAGTGGTATGGAACTGCTATGGTTTCCCTAAGCCACTAGATGATTCGCCTCCCCAAGAGGAATCCTCGTCAGGCCAGTTACACTAAGTTGAAAATTGTTTTGGCTGTCAGAGCAACTCAAAGCAACCTCAATAGACGGGAGAATGTAACCCAAAGACTGCAATGGTCAGAAGGCCAGTTCAGGTCCCAGCAAAACTGTACCATGTCTGAATTCTTGACTGGAAAGAAAAGAGCGAAGTGTTAGAATGTGGGCAAGGAGAGAGAATTCACAAAAGAAACAAATTTCAGACTTCCCAGGATCCTGGACAAAGCACATCACTTTAAATAGAGGGACTTCCTTCCAGTAAAGCAAGCCTTTATTAAGCCCAGTGTGGAAACTTCTATATTATATTTGCCAAAAGCTGAGAATTGCCTTTAAAGTGGAACTTCATGTAGTTTTGGAACAAAGAGGAGGCAAGAAAATTTTTGAACAGAGATGAGAGCCAAGGGAGTTGGAGGCATCCAGTTATAAGTTGCACACAGGAATATCTTAAAAATCATTCCATTTTTGCTGCATCCACAGAATAGATTCCTCATACTTTTACAACCCTGTCCTAGATTTTTTTATTTTTATTATTTAATAGAAAAGTGAAGGGAGGAAGTGTGGTGTCTTGTTTAGCAGCTATTCTGACATATGCACTTCCTCCATTCTGTAATGAACATTGATTGCCAGGACAGAGTGACCAATATTAAGGTCCTGGGGAGAGCAAACACATTCAGCATTGAGGAAATGCTGCAGAGAGCACAGCTTGGGTGGACCAGACTTAGCAGAATGGAAGACCAACATCTCCAAAACAGATCTTGCATGGAGAGCTACGGCAGAGCAAAAAAAGAAGGGTCATTCATAAAAGCAATTCAAAGATAACCGGCAGGGTTGTCTTCACTGGACTGGCATCAGTCTCAAAGAACTTGAGCAAGTGGTTCAGAAAAGGGGTCGTTGACAAGATCAGAAGGTAGCCGATTTGAGCGGGATCAACTAAATTATCTCCAGGCTGCAAGTGAGAGATGCCAAATTGCTGCAGGACACCACAGGAAAGGACTTCCCAGGTCTTCAGTGCGCCTAACTCTGTGCATCAGGGTTTGGATTCAGAGTCGTATCCGTAGCCATAGAGAGGCAGCAATGGGCTACCGCCATGTTTAGAGTTATTGCTTTAAACATGGAGGAATCGAAAGGAAATTCACTAACACGGCAGAATTAAAAAGAGGAATGACTAGCATTCAATGTACTTGTCTATTTGAGTGCTTTAACGGCTGCACTATTTGTTTGTAATGCATGATATGTGCCTCGCTTAAAGTACTAGCCTACAAAGTCTGATCTTCAAATAAGTTTGGAAAGTTTACAGTACTAGGACCTAACTGTGTTGCCTTTCTGAATTTGGCCCTTACTTTGTAATAAACAAAGCAGAAGTATTAAATGAGTTGCAGCTAGTGTGCTAATGCGCTCATAGAGGTAGGCAGAGTCTATGTGGAATCTACCTTAACTCGGGCATTTCCTGGCCTCTTTGAAAATGTAACGTTCTCTTAGCTTGGGCTTTGCAAAATTGCATACATCACATATACCATTTTTAGAAAGCAATACAAATAAAATTAGAAGGAGACTAGGAAAGGTGTGGCATTTACACTGGTATGAATAGACTTTCTCTTGGTCTTAATTTGGGATGAGTGAGTGTTCTTGGGTAACAAAGCTGCAGGAAAATTCGTATTATATAGGTCATCCCAAAGAACGGTGTAGTATTCTGTATATGCAACACGTTAGAGAAGAATAATATGCTTACATTTTACCAAGTTTATAGGTAGTGGTTTTGTATCCTACAAGTAAATTACAGCTTCATTGGCATACAAGTCTGGCATCCTTGCCTTAGAGAATAAATTTGTACCTTTTTAGACACCTCCACTAACAGTTTTATTAGTCAGTAAGGTCCAATATCTCATGATGGAAGAGTACTATCCCATTAGAAATGGGGAATTCCTGGCCTTCTGATACAAAGCTCCTGTTTCTGTCTTCAGTGGTTTGCAAAACACTGAGCCTTTAAAGCTCTTACTTGTCATCGGCTGAATAGTGTGCTTTGTGAGCCTGGGTTCAGTTTTGGGGTATTTGAATGAAGAGGTTTTCTCAAGAAGGCCATTTTCAATACACTGGTTTTTGAAAGCTGTTCAGTGCTTTGGATTATTACTTCGTAGTCCAGGCAGAGATAAACTTAATTAGACTCACTTCCTTTGTTAGGATTACAGACAAAATGAGTTAAAATACATCTTAGGATACTTTTTAAAATTGACAGCGCATAAATGCACATTCCAGGTCTGTGCAACTCTGTCCCTCGGAGTCTGATCCAAAGACCCTTCTCTCTGCCATCTGCTGTTGTTCCTTCCAGCATGCTGTCCTGGTGCTTGGGAAGTACTCCTGTGCTACTGTCCTGTAGATTTCAATGCACATTCTGTTGTGGCTCAGTGCTGTATTTTAACCTAATGTTTCCACTACTCTTAGAAGTAAAGCTCTCTGCTTTGAGTTTTCTTTAGTGTTGTGTTGCGAGACCACCAACAGTATTTTCTTGCTTGTCTGAGATCTCAGGACTGGACTTGAATGCACACTATGCTATTTTACTTTTTATTTGGTTTACTTCAACAGCGAAGCATACTCCTGCAGTTTAGATGGGACGGTGATTGCTTGGAACATTAGCACTCTGAAAGTAAACCGTCGATTTCAGCTGCCCTATAAAAATCTTATTTCCATCAGACTCCACGACAACCATCTTTGGTGCTGTAAGTTCTTCATGCCTCAGATACGGGAACTTCTTTTAAAAGAAGTTTGTCACTTGAATGTGAAGAGCGATGCCATTTCATGCCATGTCTTTTATCTGGCTTGGGTAACTGCTTCTCTCCGTCCAGCCATCCCATTGAGTTCTTTTGGACAATTCATATGTTTTAAATTAAGCATTTTGCCTAATCAGGGTCTTAAATGTATCCTTGTGTGGCAGAAAGAAGTCCCACAGTGGACAAAATTCTGGATTACTGCATAGGAGGACATGAGTTGCGCCTGGATGGCCATCTCTTAGCGAGACTGAACATCTGTTGAGGGGTGATGTGGTTTTTGCAGGCTGTGACATCTAGGGCTATATCTACACTACAGAAAGTTAGGTCGACTTTAAGTCAACCTAAAGTTGATTAGGTCAACGTAAAGTGCTTCCCCTGAACGGGGACATAGTAAGTCAACCTAACTGCCCTTAGGTCGACCTAATAAAGTGGACTTAAGCATCCACACTGTGTTTAGGTCAACCTAAGGGTTAGGTCGACCTAACTGATGGTTCTTATTAAGTCGACCTAACCTTTCATTAAGTCAACTTAAGGAATTTCTTGAGTCGACTTAATGAAAGCCTGGTGTGGACTGGGACTATGTTAGGTCAACTTAAGCCTCCTTAAGTCGACCTAACTTGCAAGTGTAGACGTACCCTACAGCATCAAGCTTCATCGGGCCTCAGGTGGAGAAGCCTGTAAATTAGCCAGGGAACCCTTAAGAGACATTCTTTTAAGGCTATAGGGTCTAGTGATGGTAATATCAGAAATTATGGATCCGTGTTTGAACTACTTGTCAGGCACGGATCCAGCTTGGTAGTCTCGGCAGTCACCTTTGACTGCTTCCACGTGTTGTGCCATCCCTTGTGTGTAGGAGTTGAGTGGGGTATGCTGAGGCTATCAATAAGCCGTGTTTTCCAAGTATAGGTTTCTTCAAGACACTTAGGGCAGTACTGGGTGAATAAGCCTTATCATGCAGTGCTGCCATCAACCCCTAGAGGTTGGATCCATCAAGTGTGCGCGCTGAGTGACAGAAAAGCTGTAAAACACTATGGTGAAATCCTGGCCCTATGTGGTGACACACACACTAATTTCATTGGGGCCAGGAATCCACTCCACAAATTCTGTAGTCCAAAAAAATCTCTGTCCTAGATCTATAGCGGTACAAACTTGTGCATGTTGAGAACTAATGATGCTGTGCAAATGTAAGCATGTTCTCTTCTCCTCTTCCATTTGCACCTAGCCTACCGACAGGCATGCTTGTAATGCTGATGTACATGATAAGAGGTGAATTAGGAATAGAGAATGCCATGTGTGCTTTTCATTGTGTGCTTTAGGAAAGGTTCAGATGTGGGATCACCAGCAGCATGTACACATTTACTCCTGCCTAGTTTTCCAGTTTTGTTGGGAGGTACGAAGTCAGTACTTCATTTGCTGACCGTATATTTTTACTATTGAAGGTACAGGAAGTTGTCTACTCATAGCGACCACTAACGGGTCTGTTCAGCAAGAAATGAACCTTGAAGAGAATCTGAAGGATGTGTGCTCCTGTTTTCTCTGTTTCCAGCTCTTTCCTGAGGTAGACAATTTGCTGTAAAGGATGTCTCTGCTTTATAAACAGTGCTGTACAATTTTTTCTTAGGCTATATTTGTGAGTACCCTGCTAAGTTTGGTTATATTCTTTCTGTTTTTCAGAGGGACCAGGTATGGACATCATGTTTGGGGAGTAATGACCTGTATGTTTGGAATGCAACAGATCTCTCCAGGACGCCTCAAAAGATTCATCTTCAAGACTGTTCTGAGATCACCTGTATGATAAAAGTAAAAAACCAGGTAGAATACAGTCTGTTCATTTAATATTTTTATTGGCTGTCCATTTCCTACACATAATGCAGTTTGTGTTTGTGGCACTCTCAGATTTTCATCAGCTGAGTGAGTTCCTTTGTTGTGGGCTTGCACACATGGTGTTGTGAAACATGAGTAGCTCTTTGGAGTCAGCTGAGTTAATAGCAGCCCAGCATAACTGACCATCTAGTACCCAACATACAAGCCAGGCCAGAGGCCTGAGTCATGATTAATGCATGACGACTTCATTAGCCACTGACCTTGTCCCTGAACCAAAGATTTAGGTCTCTGACATTTAATGCCTTGTACTCCAGTGACGGAGCTCAAGAAAAGACTAGTGGAAAAGAATAAACGCTGATTACCTGGCCTGTATCTGGAAGATGGGCTCGTCCTGTCTAATCACCATGTACCACCATAACAGGGTTAAAGGACCCAAGCAGTTCCCCATATCACCATCTTGTGGCAGTGTCACTCAGCCTTTGCCAGTCTCCTTCGGAGATCCGCGGCTGCTGCAAATGGATGCCCCGTTTGGTTGGGGCAAATGTCATTTCCATAAATAATAGTAAAAATCTATTCTCTAGTGAGATGGTGACAATAGCAGATCCCTCTGAAATAATCCCCACTCCCCAGCCCATCTCCCACAAAAATACAATTGCTTCAGAAAGCACCCTTTGGAGTTGAGAAGCTGCTCTGTGTATACAGCCACTCTGCTTTGGTGAACCGGTACCTAATGGGAAAGGTGCCGTGGGGGCAGACCCCAGGAACCCTGGGATACCCAACCAGCCTGTAAATGACAGGATTAATCGGAAACCCAGCCATTTGCTCTCTTCTGCTCCATCCGCAGCATCATTCTTTGCACCCTAACGCCTTACCTAGCAGTATTCTTCAACTTACTTAAACAAAAGAGGAGAGATCCGCAGACGTTCCCGAGCCGCCCATCTCCCCAGTTTGAACATTGTGCTCCTGTCTTTAAGGCTGCCAGTGATGTATTAGCTTGGCACTTGGTCCCCCAGGATTGCATGGAGCCAGTGGTAATAGCTATAAAATCCACACATCCCTGCTATAAAAAATGAAATAACATTTACTGGAGTGCCTGGCTGGGTCACAGTGGAGCAGCTGCCTGGCAAAGACCGAAAATGATAGTGTTACAGCTGTCCGCTACAGGCTAACTTCTAATGGTATTTCACTAAAATCAGACAATTTACTGATGTTTTCCTTATTTTAGGAAGGAAGCAAAGACAAAGAAGGTTGTCCATTTTGTCATTCTTAAAAATGCTGCTTCCTAACTAGCAATATAATAGTGAGTAGACACCCTGTACAGAAATGTACACAGCATTAGCTCCATCGGGCAGCTTTTAGAGCTTGGATATTACCTTTTCAAACCTGACTGGATTACCACTGGTTCTGTCTTGGGGGGCACATAAAACATCTCCTTTGCTGAAACAGTGTAGGCTGTATCTTAGAAGAGAAGTGGAGTGGAACATATTAAAATTGATTCTGCTTTTCAGATCTGGATTGGCAGCAGAGGACTCTCACAGGGCAAAGCCAAGGGGAAGATCTATGTGATAGATGCTGAGAAGAAGACTGTGGAGAAGGAGTTGGTGGGCCATGCTGATACGGTGAAGGCACTATGCTCTGCAGAGGACAGATATGTTCTCAGTGGCTCTGGAAAGGAAGAAGGGAAAGTGGCTATTTGGACGGTTGAATAGTTCTAACTTTTCCATGTGTGTGTGCAAATACTGTTGGAAAACTTAACGGTTGGGATTTTGTTGTTTCAACTTCACCTTTCAGGTGTTTTTAACAATCAATCAGTGTTATTTTAATGTATAGTATAATTATTTCAGTGGTAACTACATTATTGTAGTATATAGAAACAACGGTGATTTTCTGTTTGCATCCTGTCATGAGCAATCGTGACCTGCAGACTGAGTAAGATACAGGAAGACCGATAAAGAAATCACTGGATTTCAAACTCAGAGATTACATTTTGCAACCTTAGTTATGAGAGGTCGGGATTATGGACCAATTTCTTTGCTAAGGTAAATGGACTTCAGTGAAGCTGAACCAGCAGAGTATGGCCCAGGAATTCAGTCTGAGCTAGTCCTACAAAATAATAGTCTTGACTACCTGACAGCATGTAACAGCTGGAAATGTTTGTTTGGAAAAAAATACATTTTCTTGATTGATTATGGGTGATAGAATTACTGTAAATTCAAAGTATCTTTCTAACTGACAGCCAGATTAATATAGGGGTGACTTTCCATTCCCTTTGTCTCTCTATTTATGGTCCTACATTATTTAAAATGTGGGCTTTCCCTCATAGCACTTACACTGTGTACTGGAGTGCCAAGTGAGTTGGATATTTCTAGTTACGGTAACATTAAGAAGTAAGTGTTCCTTTACAGGGCAAATGTAAATACCTGGGATTTGCCCAGGTCTTAGGAATGGAACCAATGTTGTTCTTTATCTGACAAGTTTATTTTCAATACGTTAGATGCTTGTTTGTGGGAGCAACATTTGTTTGAGCTATGTAAAGACCACTCACTTAACAGGGACTGCCCACTAGCTTTTAACGTGTTATGACTTCCTGGCCCCAAAGACCCTCCCTGCTTTCAGTTACGTGCACCAGGCATGGAACAAAGATTGGTATATTTCCTTGATCTCTAGCCAGTGGGGGAAGTGCTTTGCAAACCACTAACTATTCTATTTTTGATCTATAATTACGGCTGATTTGGTAAAAAATATATATATATATTTTGTCCACGCTTGTCTCCCAGAACTCTAGTGACTAATGTGTTTTGGGACTGTCCCTGGGTGCAATCCTTTTAGCTAGAAGTAGTCCGGAGGATTAATATGGTATTGGATACCTCCATAAAAATTACTTCCAAGAGCTGTGTTTTGGATATAGCCCATTATCTTGGAAACACCCCAACTCGCAGAACGCTTGGCTCTCTAGAGTAGAGCTTGTCGACAAACGACAGACACTGTTTAATGCAAAGAGCAGTCTGCATTCAGGTGGAGCCGCTTGGCCCAGTGACTGCAGACCTGTCAGCTAGAGTGAGTATTGGTTTGGGAGAGGAGGGACCTTAGACAAATCTGAAAGGATTTGAGCTGCCTTTTTAGAAACCTTTCATTAATTGAAAATTAACAGAAACTGAGGTGATGTTCTCTTTTCCCAGCCCTGCCCCCGCTTTCCTGCTTTTCCTTTCCCTCCCTTCCCACTCATAGAATCATAGGTAGAGCCCTGCAGATCCGTGGATATCCGCATCCGTGGGTGCAAATGCAGCTATCTGCAGACCCCTTGCTGCGGGTTGCGGTTTGGGTATGGATCCTATTTTATCTGGTCACGGCTGTACGTGCAGAGCACCATTGCTCCACCCAGAACATCTGATTGGTTACAGCTGCAGCCCTGACTGAATCCAGGGGCCAGTTCAGGCGGAGTAACAGTTGCTCCCCCTCCCACGTCTCTCACTGCTGGCCACTCCCCCCAGCACCAAACAGCTGAGTGATCTCAGCAGCCCCCATTTCACATTGCCAGCCCCGGCAGAATAAGAGTTGCTCAGATCTGGGCTAGCCGGGACTCTGAACAGCATTGGGCTTTTACTGGCTCATTCGGGTCCTGTGTCCCACCCCCAGCTGTCCTTCAGTCTCTGACTCCAGGCTGTGAGAGCCAGAGCCTAGCCCGTCAGAGCTGGTGTTCAGTTTCAGTGGCCAGTCCCCACCTCCACTGATCCGCTGAGAAACTGCAGCAGCCCAGACTTCCCAGCCCAGCCCAGGCAGAATAACAGTTGCTCAGATCGGAGCCAGAGAAGGCTCTGAAAAACACTGGGACTTGTTGGCAACTCTCTCCCCTCTCAGCTGTTTCTCGGGCTCCCTGAACGTAGCTCGCCAGAGCCCAGGCACATCAGCTGATGATGGGCTGCTGCTTCCCCCCTTCTCTGGCTGCCAGCCTCCCGATCTGATCGCTCAGCTGAATGAATTACCTCGCCCATGCTGAACAGCTGAGTGACCTGATCTTTGCTCTAGTAGGTGGAATAACCAGATGATCAGGGCGAGCAGGGCTCTGTACAAACAGTATTGGGAGCTGCTGGCTAGTGCTGCCCTCCCTGCCCCCTTCCTCGGGCTCTGTGTGAGGCAGCTGCTGCTCTCTAACAATCCAGGAACTGACAGGCAGCTGCCCCCGAAGAAAACACAGAGGTTGCACCAGGATCCTTAGGACTCTCTATAATGTTGTTTAAAATAAAAACAATGTGTGCACATTTACTAAGCCCCTACTTTTAAGCTGTTACATTACAGAGCACACACAGGCAGGAGCACAAAACAGAAGCACAGTGTAATGACGAGGAGCCGAGTGGAGCTGCTGCAAGGCAGGGGCAGGGCGGTTGCAGATACCCACAAAACATGGAGATGCGGATTGCGGATCGCGTATGGGCTTACATGTCTCGGATATGGATTGGTTGCAGATCCCCATTTTTGTATCTGCACGGGGCTCTAATCATAGGGCTTGAAGGGACCTCATGAGGTCATCTAGTCCAAGCCCCTGCTAAAAGCAGGACCACTCCCACTAAATCATTGCAGCCAGGGTTTTGTCTAACTGGGCCTTAAATATCTCCAAAGATGGAGATTCTACCACCTCCCTAGATAGCCCATTGCAATGCTTCACCACCCTCCTAGTGAGAAAGTTTTTCCTAATATCCAACCTTGACCTCCCCAGCTATAATTTGAAACCATTGCTCCTTGTTCTGTCCTCTGTTACCCTCGAGAACAGCCTACCTCCCTCCTCTTTGGAGCAACCCTTCAAGTAGTTGAAGATTGCTATCAAATCTCCCCTCAGTCTTCTCTTCTGTAGACTAAATAAGCCTAGTTCCTTCAGTTTCTCCTCATAAGTCATGTGTCCCAGCCCCCTAATCATTTTTGTTGCCCTCCGCTGGACTCTTTCTAATTTGTCCACATCCTTTCTGTAGTGGGTAGCCCAAAACTGGACACAGTATTCCAGATGCGGCCTGACCAGTGTTGAATAGAGGGGAATAATCACATCCCTCGATCTGCTGGCAATACTCCTACTGATGCAGCCTAATATGCCATTGGCCTTTTTCGCAGCAAGGGCACACTGTTGGCTCATATTCATCTTCCCGTCCACCATAACCCCCAGGTCCTTTTCTACAGCGCTGCTACTTAACGAGTTGGTCCCCAGCCTGTAGCAGTGCATGGGATTTTTTCATCCTAAGTACAGGACTTTGCACTTGTCTTTGTTGAACCTCATGAGGTTTCTTTCGGCCCAGTGTTCCAATTTGTCCAAGTCTCCCTGGATCCTGTCCCTGCCCTCCAGAGTATCTACCATTCCCCCCAACTTGGTGTCATCCACAAACTTACTAAGCACGCAGTCTATTCCATCATCAAGATCATTAACTCCTTTACTTACTTGGTCTTTTTCTTTTGTTTTCCCCTTATTTCTGAGAGGGAGGGAAGAATTCAGTAAAATATAAAAAAAGGACTGCCATTACTTAGCTCAGAACATGCCTAAGAAAATAGTTCAGCTTGCTCTGAAGTGACAAGACGGTACCATATGCTGTCACTCAGGTAATGGAAAGTAATTGAAAGTAAATGCCATTGTACTGTCGTTTAATCTTTCATTTGGTTTATGTTCCCTTGTCACTTCCTGTCAGGAAATACGAGAGTTGGGGAACTGTACGTCTGTGCAGAACGGTTGGGTCTATTTCATTGCAGGGTGAAGCTGAATATAAAATACTGTAAAGAGAGAAGTCAGCTGTTACTTTTTTTGTTAGCATATATAACCTATGGGGCAATAGAACTATTGATATATAAATTAATGTTAATAGAATCTAGGCTTAGTCTTTCCACCTAACAGGAAAGGTGCTGTCATTTGATAGCTGAAATTCTTTTCATTTGTTCAGTCACCAATAAAAGTAATATGAGAAACAAAATATTAAACGTTATTGGAATCCTAGCCTCCTTTGTTTTTATTTCTGTGTAATTTAACATAAGGATCTGAACTCACAGCTGTGGCCTGTGTCGGCGAGATAAGGCTGCAGAGGAGTTTGCTGTGTCTCACAGATAACTGGGCTGTCTTTACACCAGGTTCTGCCTCGTTCTACTCCTGGCTGAAGGAGGCTTTTATTCTATGCAGCAGATCAAGGGATGTGATTATTTGACACTGGTCAGGCTGCATCTGGAATACTGTGCCCAGTTTTGTGCTTCCCCACTACAGAAAGGATGTGGACAAATTAGAAAGAGTCCAGCCGAGGGCAATGAAAATGATTAGCGGGTTGGGGCACATGACTTATGAGGAGAGACTGAAGGAACTAGGCTTATTTAGGCTACAGAAGAGAAGACTGAGGGGGGATTTGATAGGAACCTTCAACTACTTGAAGGGGTGCTCCAAAGAGGAGGGAGCTAGGCTGTTCTCGAGGGTAACAGAGGACAGAACAAGGAGCAATGGTTTCAAATTACAGCTGGGGAGGTCAAGGTTGGATATTAGGAAAAACTTTCTCAGTAGGAGGGTGGTGAAGCATTGGAATGGGTTACCTAGGGAGGTGGTAGAATCTCCGTCTTTGGAGATATTTAAGGACGGGTTAGACAAAACCCTGGCTGGGGTAATTTAGTGGGAGTGGGAGTGGTCCTGCTGATGACCCCCTGAGGTCCCTTCCAGCCCTATGATTCTGTGCTGCTTGGCGATGGGAGGACTATAACGAGTAACTGTCCCTTATCCCTGACATGCCTCCGGTGCCAGGAACTGAAACAGTGGGTGGGAGCTGGTTAATAGGCTCGATCTCAGCTGGAGATTTGCTGATCTCATGGAAGTCCTCAGTTGGGGAATCCAGCAGCTTGCCTCATCAGTGGCTTTCAGTGGGCCAGGAGTGAGCTCTAACCCTGGGAGTGAAGTCCTCTGACTTTGAGCAAGGCTTTGCCTCTGTTTCCCAAATGTAAAATGAGCCCCTTCTGTCATCAGTGTGGCCCCACTACAGTGTCCTGGACACTGATTCTGCTGTTCAGGAAAGGAGACATTCGTGACCATCTGGGATATACTCTAAATGTAACTTGCTTTATTTGCACACAGCAACAGTCCTGAAATGAAGTGGTTAAAAGTAGGCAAGACCGTCCCTTCTTCGAATCTCAGCTCAGCACCAGGGCATGGTTTCCTGGAGCAACCCTGCCTCACGAACGGATTCTGCGGCGCCCCAGGCAGCGTACGGGCTCCTAGAGAAATCAAGGGCTGGGGCATTGGACGCCATTAACAATCGGGCTGTTTTTCCTTTTCTAATCTCACCATCCTTCACCCTGTGCTCTGAGCTAGACAAGCGAAGGTAGAACAGATATTTGGCCTAAGTCGTTAAGTCTGTTTCCGTGCGGAGCACCATGTTAGTGCCACCCGGGGTGCCAAGAGAGCAGCCGTCACATGGGTGTGTGGGTGGGCTCAGTGAGGCTTCAGCCCACTATCCCTGGCAGATGCTTGGGATGAACTGCTGGCGAGCAAAGGATTCAGGGTTTCCACCCTCTTAGTTTTTGCTAACATGAAAATCTGAAGTTTATTTTTCTTTTTAACTGGCCCAGTAACCTTTTACTGACATCAGTAAAAATACCATCACCAATTCACACAAAGGCATGTACCCCAGAATTATGCGATTGTTTTGGCCCGGGTTAATTGGGGTTCGTTGGGTATATGCAGTAACAGAAACCAGGAAATGGATAAAGGCGCGGGGCAGTGTAGTTTTATGATACACGGAGCAGTTCTGACCGATGACACACACGGGCAAACTACAATAATGTGTTTCTACCTCCTTTCATGGGCATTTTCATTTATTTATGGACAGTGTTAAAATTCTACATCCCCACCCCACCTGTTGGTAAATTTATGGCCGGGGGGCAAGCGTGGGGTGGTTGTACTCCAGGGCTGTTCCGCTGTGCCTGGCTGAAGAGGCCATGAGGCTAGGATAGCCCAAAGCTGCAAAGACTTTGTATTTTAGCTCATGCTAGACCAGCTCAATCTCACACAACGGAGAATCGGGGTCAGCTAACACGCAGGCCATCACACAAGAACATAGGAAGGGTCTCTGGTCTGCCGGCTTCCTGAGCGGCGCCATGCTGGGAGGCAGCGGACTTAATCTGAGCTTCGTGTACCCATTTCTAAAACCAATTGCAGGCAGCAGAACAAATGCGAAGGAAAAGACTGGAGCGACTGCTTACAGCAACTGGTCTAAGTGGAAGGTTCCTAAGAGGAGGCAGCAGATGGAGGAAAAAGAAAATGTCATTGTCTCATTGGGCTCCAGGCGATGGGACCATATTTTTTGTCTAAAAACTAACTGGTGCTTCATTTCTGGACACAAGCAGCAGAGGGCAGTGGTGACTGAACTGGGAGAGCAAATTCAAAGTTTGCGAGGCCAGACCACCTGCTGCAAGTTGGTGGTGGAATATTTGGACCCTGAGTTTTCCACTGACCAGTAGGGAAGCTTTTGCAGGGCTTTATGCGTGGACTGTGTGTGGCATTTTCTCTCTTGTAATTTGCCCCTTAAAAGCTGATGTAATTTAGAGCAGCCCTCAGTGCACCAAGCTAGGAAGAGGGGCCCTGTGTGGGGAGCTGGAACTGTGTGGAGCTAGTGACTCCCGGTGCTTTTCAAAAGCTGATTCACTCTCGCAAGAAGGAGCCGCTGGCTGGGGAGGAGACTATGAGCCAAAGTAATTCAGTTGGTGTTTATTGCCATTGCTGGGACACGGGCTGGACAAGCCGCGGTTCAGCCCAGTCAGGAAGGGGAGGAAACCTAATAAGTTGCAGAAGCTCCTGGTCTCTGCCAGATACCAGCAGCTGAAGAAATGGAGCAGCTGCTATCTCTAGCCACAGTGGCTCCTTTTGCTTTACCCAAAGTCTGTCCGTGGGCCAAGGCAGAGGAGGGGAAAGGCATGCTCTGGGGGGGAGCAAGGGTTAGGATGGGGGTAGAGAGAAG
>ML685784.1:24747748-24838858 GCA_007922175.1 Pelusios castaneus
CCCCCCCTCCCCTCCTGGCCTGACACAGGCATGTGCTAAAGCCCTCTACTCAGTGGGGTGGTCGTAGGGTTCAGCCTCTGCGTCTTGGCCGCTCTCTGCCCATGGGCGCAGGAGCCCCACATAGTAACACCACTATCCTGTTATAGGGCTGGCCCCAGTTCTAACGAGCGTCTTGTGCAGCGTGGGTCAGTGAGCCTGGCCACTGCTGAAATATGCAGCTGAGACTGGCCGCCCTTCCCACGGCGTGCCAGCCAATGTGTGACCGAAGGCACAGGCAATTACTAACGCACAAGCCAGTAGAAAAGGAACCAGGGCTATGATGCAAATTTAGTGTGTGGGCCCCATTGCTAGCGGGGCCCACCAAGGCCAAGCCGTTCGCAGGATTAGCCGTATCGCTTGCCAAGAACAGCCCGCCCTGCAAACAGGCTGTTGGCAGCGAGTGAAACGTGCTGGGCGTGGAGCGAGATGGTCCCTGGGGGCAGGTCCGTCTGTACCGGCCGGTACGTGAGGGTTTCTGGCCCCTGGCATGGGGTAGTTTACTGCTGTAATCTGGCTGTACGCAGTCACTTTCCCGTTGCTGGACTATATTTATTCGTGCGTCTCACCCTTTGTACTATAGCTGGAAACCCTCTTGCCAAGCTATTTTAGGCAGCGTCCCCGATTAGAGGCTGCGGCCCCATTAACTGGTCACTCTGCGCCGGTTACGGGCAGGGAGGCGCTGCAGCCTGAGCCCACAGGTCTGTGAACGGTCACGCGTCTCGGGTTGGGCTCCTGGGAACAAATTTGAATTGTTCCGGCAGACGCGCTGGCCTCTTAGAATTTTCTCTGTTAATCTTCTCCGGCTCGGCTGGCCGGGGTGGAATAACCAACGTATTACAGGCAGACAATAGCCTGACGGACGTAAGTGCCCCTTTCTCACGGCCCATATCCGGGCCGGCCGGTCCGGCACTAGCTGTTCCAGAGCCCCGTGTGAGAACCGGGCTGTGCACTGTAACAACGGGGCAGGCTGCGTCATTGGTGCTTTCTAAAAATCCCAGGTTTGGGAACCCAGTTCGAGGCAGCGACCACATTATTCAGCACTCAGGCCACCACCTGACGCGTCAGAGAGCCACGCTGGGAGCAGGAGTCAGACAATGGGCATTTTCTCCTCCCTTTACAGGGTTCCCTGGGGTACTGGCTCACCCCAATGCAGGGTTTGGGACTCGGGTGTGTGGTTCGTTCTAGATGCCCCTTTAAAGTATAATTTGACGGGCCCCAGAACCCTCCTAATCTCCAGGCCCCCTTCATGCGTGTGTGGGCCCCAGCCCAGGTAGACATTTGCACCCACTTCTCAGTACCACATGCATCGGGTATCACTCCATAAAAATATTTATAATTTGATATGGCGTCTATGTCTATAGCAATTATTGTCACAAACCAGCAAACGCTGCATAACACAATAAGTGTTGTGGTTAACAACGGTGGGCGTAGGACCAGCCAGCAGCCCGGGCAGGGCGGAACATGCGTTCCGCTGGATTTTTCTATTTTTAGGGGCCCTGGAACTCTGGCCCCTCAAATTTGGGGGCCCAGGAACTGTGTTCGGGTGCGTTCCCCTTATTTTAACCCCTGCCCCTTTCCTCCCTCACGGGACTTGCCCACGGCAGCGCGCTCTTCCCCTCAGCCATCTCTTTCCTCACCCCTGCCGAGAACCAGTCACAAACGGGGCCTCCCCCGCTCAGCCCCTTTTTTCCCAGGGCAAATTTCAGTCCCAGAGTCACTTCGGGCAGGACTTGGCCAAGACGACCTCTCCACTCCATCAGTGAACCGGCTGAGCACGGTCTCTGGAGTCAGGTCGGATGCGTGTGCGCGAGCCCACAGGATAAGCGGCTGGTTGATGGGCCCATGGGCTGCTGCCTCCCTCCGTCTGAAACCTGTCCAGGGTGGGGCGTTGCATACAGAGCTACAATGGGGGCAGGAGTGGGAGCTGGCCCCACCACTCCACACATGCCTTTTTCTTGATCAAAGCTGCCAGGGCACTCTGTCAGATCCGCTGGGCAAGCCTCAGGCTGTAGCCTCATTGAGGGAACAGTCGCCCCAGAGAAGCCCCCTTCCAGTCCTTGAAGGCTTGTTCTGTGCAAGCTTTTCCTTTTGGGTTGGGCTCTTTCGGCCCTAGCCCTTCCGTTTGATAGCTGGGCGGCTCTCGGCCCTCTTCCCCCGTTCAGTGTTAGGGTTTTCTCCAGCCGATAGGAGCCAGCGCCTGTGTGACTGGGGCAGATTCCCTTGCTCAACCCCTTTGTCATGAAACCGCCCAGGGCAGAGCCTGGAACAGCCTACAACTGCAGCTAGATCCCTGCAGCCAGCTTCGTTCCTCCTAGGCTGCAGGAGCAGACAGCATAGACCCCCATTGCTGCAGCACAACGCAGAGTCTTGTGGCACTGTTTCGCTGGACTAGACTGACCCACCGACCCCTTTGGAAGGAGCCTGCAGCAGAAAGCCCTGGAATTCCCAGCCCCAGGGCAAAATGCTCGGGCCCCACCCCTGCTGCAAATGGCCCAACTCCCACCCCATCCCCATTCCTTCCTCTCTCCCATTGCTTGACCCCTTTCTCTCTTCCACTCTCATTCTCCTAGGGAGCGAGGGCCCTGAGGGGGACACAGCCGAGGTGAGGAGAGGCTGGAGGCATGCAATGAGGAAGGGGATAGGCAGGGATGCAGCTGCTGGGAGGGGTGGTAAAAGGGAGGTGGGCTCGTGGGGAGGGATGTGGTAGCCGCAGCAGGGGCTGGACTGCAGGAAGGGCCCCAGGAAGAAGAGGTGGGCTAGGGAGCTAACTTTCCTGGGGAAAGATTTCACCCCCCTACCCATGAATCACTGAGCCCCTATGCAATTACCCCTTTCCCTCCATCCACAGAAGAACTGCAGAGCGAGGATCTCTCTGAAGACTCTCCTCGCAGGTTACTTAGAGCAGGATCAGCGGAGGTTGGGCAACCTCCGGCTTGCAACATGGTAATTTCCCAGCTCGCGTAGCTGAAGGTGTCCCTTGGCGCAGCACCAGCAGCCTCACCTGAAGAGGCACACGGATTTATAGCTATGGTGAGCTTTTACCCCTGCCAGAACCTGAGCAGTAGCTTGAACCAACTCCTCAGAGGAAGAAAACATCCTCCATAGCCCTCAGCACTGTTTGCAGAAGAGTAAAGCTCTCGGAGTACAAGTAATGAAATTAGGGCTGGTCCACACTACAAATTTAAAGTCAACTCAGGAGACATTGCTCAGGGGCATTAAAAAAAAAGTCTATACCACTCAGCAATGCTGTGATGGTGCCCTACCCCCTAGAAAT
Organism: Pelusios castaneus; assembly: GCA_007922175.1. NCBI lineage: Eukaryota > Metazoa > Chordata > Testudines > Pelomedusidae > Pelusios > Pelusios castaneus. The sequence continues at coordinate 24,751,062 of ML685784.1, forward strand.
ACACCATATTGTGTCAATAGAAAAGTTCTTCCCTTGACCTGAACACTGCCTCTCGGGGAAGTGGATTAGCTAGAGAGATCGAAGTCTTACTCAAGCACATACTGCTGAATGCGGAGACATACAGCAACTTACTCTAAACCCCAGTTAGAAACGGGTTATGCAGGTGAATAGGGACAAGACCGAGATGAATCCAGTCTCCATCCAGACACAATGAGCTAAATGCTTAGCCAGCGTAAAGGATGTAACTCTGGGTTTCTATGAAATTGCACCCGCTTATACCATTTCCTAACTGTCCCCCTGAGAAAGGGCTAAGAATAAAAGCTTTCCAACAGATAAATAGCATTGGGGGTTACAAAGGAAACAAACCTTTAGAGAACTTGGTGTTACAACTTTGCAAACATCAGGTGGTAGAGTCAATTTGATTACTGGTTTGCCTGCCGAAGGCTTCAGTCCCTTGTTGATCGGTAAAACCGAAGTTGATGGCCAATTTCAACTGGTTTCTTGGACCAAAGGCAGAGCTAAGCATTGGATTCAAAGTGAAGCTGGGCTTTGTTTCCTCCAGCTAAAAAACCCGCAGAGATTCAAATATGCCTCCCAGAAACATGGATGCTGAGTGGGTGAGGAATACAGGAAAGTTACAGTCTAATGATAGGTGATCACGCTACCATCTTGGGTAGAAAACTATGGATGCAAAAGTCACTGCCTCTTCACTGAACGGATCAGTTTCCGGAGCACCAAGACTGAAGTACTCAGATCCAAGTGGCCAATAGCCGTCTCTACAACCTAAGTTACTTCAGGTGTGCAGAGACTAAAAGGGGGGGGGGGGGGGGATTATGCAAGGCTTATGGACTCAGACTCTGGGGTCAGAAGGGACAAATATGATCATCTAGTCTGACCTGCACAGTGCAGGCCACAAAACCTCACCCACCCACTCCTGCAATAAGCCTCTAACCTATGACAGTTATAAAAGTCTTCAAATGATTATGCAAGGCTCAAACTAAAAAGCTGGTATGCAAAAAATCAAGGTAATAGTACAACCCAAAGGAAGAATTCAGCTCAGTACAGGTTATGGCAGACTTTGGATTTTATTATTTTATAGACCTGCTATTGAGGATGATAAACGAACCCTCTCCAGTGTCCTTTAAGGGTCTAGCTACAGACCTGCGTTTTTGATGACGCCATTAGACAGAGGAAGGGTTCAATCAAAAGGGGAAGATAACCCATTCTGAGTTCATGTACATTTTCTATGGTTTGGGTTTTTAATAGATTGGATGTTCTAATATTCCTCGCTGTGTCATGACAATGGTGTAAGTGTTAGTGTGCATTTTTGGAGATCTGTCAAGGACGAAAACCTGCCACTCTGTATTTAACTGAATGTTATGAAACACTACATAACACTCACAAACCTGGAAAGGTAAATGAATATTATTTTTCTTCATGTTCATTCTTTTCATCCCACTGTTGAGGGTTAAGTGCCTCGCCAGAGACAGCACAGATGTTAATGTTAGAGGGCGAGACTGCTCGACTCACTCCTGAAACCAAGTCGACTAGTGAGGTGTACTCTCCAGAACACACGGCTAGGATCTGCACCATACATGCATCTTCAAGGACAGTGTGGTCCTTGAATTTAGGATTCAACCACCGTGCACAGGAACACCGTCTGTGTATTACTTAACTGTTTATTGAGATTGAATTGTAGAACAATTGAATTGTAGAACAGATTGGAACACAATGCAATGTGGAGTAGAGTATTTCTAAATCCATTTTTCTATGCATAAATGAAAAAAATCAAGATTATACAAAAAGAACAGAAAGTGCAGAACACAGTAAGTTTCTCATGCAAATTTTTACCTTAAAAACAGAAAATAAGCTCAAGTGTAGAAATAAAATAACAGTATGCTGTCTACTCAAACACATTCATCTGTGACATTGCTTTTCTTTATCCCTTTTTCCTCATAAAAACAACATTATGTGTTTAACACATGCTTATAAACATTGCTAAACTCAGCAAGAGCTATTATAGTGCCCCAACTTAATAAGTTGATAAAAACGGAGTTGTCATATGGGCCAGTCCACAATGGAACCAAATATCTTTTCATTCTGAGATGCCTATATGCAGATTTCTATTAATATGAGGCATTTTAAATCATCTGGTCATTTGGCTACCGAAAGGGCTTAGTGTTCATGTTGCATCAGAAAGAAAAATTAGGAACCATCAGTTTAGTCAGGGTTTGTGCTACTAGATACAACTTGGAAATAATCTGGCACCGCTGGGCATTAACCCAATGAAGCGAGTGCTGCAAGTGGAGGTTGTTAGATCTTTAAAGGTGATTGTAAAATGCAAATGAAAGGAGCCAGAGTTCAAACAATGTGAACTCATGCAGTGGGTCCTTCCTTATGAACGTTTGCACCAGCGCCCTGAGGGTCTGTATTGTGGTGCCAGTATTTGCTGGGAAAAGGTTTGTTTGGTTACGGTTCGCAATTGTGTTACCCTGACAGCGGCTACAGCACCAGAAAAGTCTGTGTTTACTGCCGGCGTCAGAAGGAACAACTACTATTGCCGTTGGGGTAATCAAGATGCTGCATGTTTTCAATCCCTTGTGCATCAAACAATCAAAGCTACTGGTCGCTCCAGAGGTCCAAACCAATAACAGTTTGGACGCTGGAAGGGCAAGGTTGAAAGACAAATGAGGATTGTTCAGGTCTAGAAATTCAAATGTATTTAGTCGGGAGGCAAACCCAAGCATCTTAACAGTGGTACCTTTCTGCCCCGATTGGTTAAAGTCATGTGTTAGCGACATCGTGAAAAGAGAATGCGGCCCCTTCATCATTCTCTGACAATTTCCTCTTGCTGAAGTGACCAATCCTTTAAAATAAAAAAAACGGTTCTACATCTGAGCTAGTAGAAGATGCATTCGCAGTATGCTTATTGTGGATGCAACATGAGAAACAAAAAACTTTGGGTAGCTTATCCTTTTCAACGCAAATTTACAAACTTGCAGCACGTGGTTTAAGCTCAAGGCCTATCTGTAGCCATAATCATCGCCTTAAGGAAAAATAAAATTTGGTATTTCTTACACACACTCATCGATATCATTTATGCGTAACATTTGGCGTGCATTACATTTATTTGGCCTAGCAATAGAAAAAAAAGGAAAGGACAGCTGCAAATAAGAACCAACAATCACGTTTATGCAACAGATACTTCAGATGCTTGGAGCGCCATGCGGGTGACAGTATATATCTGTATCTTGTAGCTTAGCTGTCTTGCAGTAGAGTAAGAAGTGTGGAAACTGGGAGAACTCAAGTGAAAAACGCCGTTATTACAAGGTCAAAAAGAACATACAATCACCAAGGATATTATGGCCCAACCTAGATATCATTTAAAACTTTCAGTGACCGAACGACAGGTAAAACTAGCAATCGAACCACAGCACGTCACACAACAAATCCACTCGCCCACGTTAAATTGCAGTGCAGAAAAAAGCAGAAATGTTAAACAAAAATAATCTTGACTATCAATAGACATCTGTGCTGCTGCCGTCTCCAGCAATGCAATTTTAACTTCCTTCTCGCATTGGTAAGTTTAGCCTTAATCCAGAGAGCTACAAAAGGGTATTACAGACCTGATCCAAGTGACTCAAAGTCCTTCCATTGACTTCAGCCACCTTTGGAGCATATCTTAGATCAGCCAAAAGCCGGTCAGGTATCTGGATTCTAGCAATACCTTTGAACTATGGACTTGGCAATACTGCTCTGCCATATACTTATCCAAATGCTCTAGGAGAGGAGACATTCATACTAGAGGAGGGAGAGAAGAGTGAAATCTCCTGCTCTAGTATCCATACCCTTTAACAAAAAATTAGCTTCCTGAGAAATGTTCGCTATTGAATTGGACAGTTGATTTCCAGAGTGAAGGTCACTCATCTAAAACGGTGGCTAGTGACGGGGAAACTGGTTCTTAGTATCAGGAGGCTACGCTTAGAGTGTCCCTCCTTGTCCAACTTCCGAGGTGGGGAATGTTCCATATGTTACAAATAGGCCCAAGTGCCATAGGCTGAAAAAGCACAAAGCCATTCCGGAAGCTGTAACTTACATTGGATTTATTATTTCTCTTTCAATTGCTTCTTTATACCGTGGTGGAGAAAGACGGGCATGTTTCCATAATGGTTTTCCTGAAGTGATCGTTAACTGAGAATGGGTCAAAGAGAAATTAGCTTAAAACCATTAAAGGGTTGTTTAGGTAATATAACTCCATGCAAAGAATTTGAGTAATGGGCGGAAAACATTCCTAAGAAATTACTGCTTGCTTTTTAAAAAAAACAAAAACCAAAAACCCTTCTTAATAAGCAGCTTGCTTCAAATACAGTTAGACTATGTTAAACCAAGGGAGCATATTAGATTTTATAACTTTCAAAATGGTTATGCTCAACCCTTTCTGATATTGCTAAGCATACTGCCCAGCAAACGGAGAGCTCACAGACACACTTCTAACTTTGTATGAATGTGAACCTAAAGCTATCGAGTGTTGTCAAGAAAAAAAGATTTTTGTCAGAGGGTGTATCATATAATAGAGATGTATACACAGAATTAAACTACCAGAACTTAAACGTGCTGCCGTATGTATCTTAAGAGATGGCATATGGAAAATGAAGAGAATTAAGCAGTAATATTGGCCAAGTTAAACAACCCCGGCAGCTTTTTCCTCCCTTCATTTCTGTTCGAAGAAATTGAGAGATTACACTAAGATTCCAAAGTCAAACCCACCCAAGGAATAGTCTCTGTGCTGTTGAAGATGAAGCATGGAATACATTTAAAACTACAGGGCTATTACATTCCACAAGGAAAAGCTCAGGCTAGCAAGGGAATCCCTCAAAAATCGAAGAGCTCTGGAATGAAAAACTCACATAAACATCACTAGGAAGCAACTTTTCTAAGACCAAAACTTGAGGCTTCTTAAATTTGGTTACACATCTTGGAGAAGGGCTCTGGAGGCCTATTAAACGACAGAGTGAAACATCTGTCACGAGAAAAAGCACCAGACTGGTATTCAAAATAGGGTTGATACGTTTACAGACTGCATGTGCGACGGTGGCTTTAAAACTTGTTTGTATAGTTAAGAACTAGTGAGTGTGTCCACTTAACAAAATCCTTAGAGTATTTAAAAATAAAACATTAACGCCAAACTTTAAAAGCTCCTAACGAGGCTCGTATTTTACAGGGCAGAACGCAATACTGCTTTCGTTATGAGGGAGCACTACCAGGATACAGAGAGATGATAAAACTCAGTCCAAAGGTTCCGGTAGAAATATTTCTCAGCTGATTTCTTCACTGCGTCAGTAGTTCTACTCTGCTGTCTGAACACAAAATTCACAAGTGTGCTAATCAAAATGTTCACAGAGGAAAATTAAGACTTTTCTTGAGACACAGAAAGAGTCCTGTGCAATTCTGTACACTCGGTGGAATTTCATAGCACTCCATCTAAAAATAGTACATTCACTCCCGTCAGAGGAGATCGTAGGGTATTTCCTAAAATCCTTCAGTTAACAGTAATTTATCCATGACATTGGCAAGATGGCCTGTTAGCTTCAATGACACCAGAACATACATACATATATATATATATATATATATATATTCTCTTAAATATACCTATAATTCAAGTAACTAAAAACTGCTTTTCATTTCGAAATATATATATAACTTTGCTTTTGAACAACTATATTGCAACGAGTCAGACAGGCATTTTAAAGTACTTGTGACAATTTCAGAAGTTTGAGGCAGCAAAAATATTACAACAGTGGTCCAGATTTGTCTGTTTAATCTGTGAACTGGCTGTAGCCTCTTCTATTCTGTGGAAATGAGCAAACAGAGTTACAAATTATTCTTATAAGAAAAGGACCGCAAGTTTGTTGGTTTTGATTATAAAGACACTTTAAAAAGCTGCTGCATTTCTAAGTTATGTCTACCCATGGATCTGGGCTTTGCTAAAAATTTAGTTAAGCATTTAAATTAAAAGTAGTATCTTTCCTATTGCTCTTCAGAGAGTTTCTCTGCCGGGCAGCTATGTCCTGAAGCCACTACTATGTAGGGTCAAGAGGCCAGGCTGAAGAACTCCAGCACACACTTCTCTACAGGAACAGGAACTACATTACATGCTCCCGGATCGGATTTTAAGGACCAAAGCTGTGTCGGACAGATTTTTATATAAGCCAGCCTATGGCAAAGTTACAGAGGTAGGCCTTCAGTTCACCAACATTGTGACTAATTGCTGGTGTGATTCCCAGCCAGAAGGTTATGGGATCAACCTCCTTCCCCACTAAAGAGAATCCTCAGACCCAACCCATAAAGCCAACTGAAACAAAACTCCCTTCTCCATGGTAGCTTCATCAAAAGGAGATGATCGGCTTTAAATGCCAAGCGAGAAACCAATCCCAGGAAATTCAACACACAAAGCTCCTTGCTAAAATTGTCACAGCATGTTCCGATGACACTCATTGAATTGTGCACTCACTGCAAATACCTGCCACTAGCACAGATCACCTTCCCAGCTGCTGCTACTTCCGTCTGCATCTGGACCACATGCCCAGTACAATCAGTTTCCAGAAAGAAGCAGTGCTTGGGAATTGATCTGTTGAATGGTTTGAATAAGAGTTGACAGCACATTCTCAAACTGTAGTAATTGCCTTTTTAAACCCAAGTAATTGTAAAGAAAAATACACAGTGGCATTTGCACCAACTAAAATAGGATGAAATACAACCAAATGTTAAAAAATTGTGGCTGTCAAACCAAATATGGTGTCTATGGAAAAAAAATAAAGGCGCCTATGCATTCGAGTCACCTATTACACTAGTAAGAGCCGAAATGTTCAGACAAAAATAATCAGTGAAGGCTACTGTCAAAATAGCTTTTGTTTTCAATTAGTCTAAAATTTGCAAGCAACCTTAATTTTTCTAAACGGCTAATTGTATACACTGTGAATCAGTCATGACTTTTAAAAACATGCAAGAACAAACAGTGTACCTGCAGATTCGTATGTTTCAAACCTAAGTGTGTTCTTAATTTTCAAAAAGTCTTCACAAGTGGCAATTTCTAAATTGTAGAGAAAGCAATCGGCGTAATAGCTACCTGCTCAAGCCTACCTAGGACTATAGAATTTCACCTATGTTTTTGCATGAAATAGCCATTTTTTGCTGCAATTTAAGCAACAAGTAACTATTGAAGAGTCCGAATTTTTTCTTTCATGTCCTCATTCACGCACCTGAACTGCTTGGAATGTGTGTAAATAAAAATGACCAGTTCAAACGGTTGACTCGCTTTCCACTTCTGTGGAGGCGGTCTCTTTTTGTGTGAGCTTTATAGCAGTCGGTTTCTCTGTCTTCACCCCATTGCTTTCGGCGCTCTCTGGTGGGCTCAGTCCTTTCTGTTCTTCCTTGGGGTCCTCGGACATGTCAGGGTAAATCACCAAGAAGGTAGCTGTCAAAAAGCCCAGGAAAGATCCCACCGAGGCCACTACGGGAATAACTTGGACCGTGCCCACTGCATCCACGACGCCGCCAAGTGCTGAGGCCACCAGGATCTGGGAGATGTAAACTTGGCAAGACAGGATCGCACAGTCTATCCCAAATCCTCGCTTTGAATTGCCAGGGCTGTGGTGAACATACTGAAAGACAACGAATGGATGTTAGAGGTCAGGCAATTTTCCCGAATCACATCCCCTCCCGGATACATCATCTCTCTACCCAAGAGGGACAGTGGGAAACACTGACTAGTTACCAGGCATTGAAGATTAAATGATACCCGGAAACAAAGAATACTGCTACCCACACAGCTCCTATTAAGCAGGGCCAGATTACTGCAGGGGTTTAAGCCCCAGGCCAAAAACAGGGCCCTGGGCTCCAGCCCCTAAAATCCCTGCAATAATCTGGCCCTGCTTGGCACCAGCAGGGCAGGAGTGCTGAGGGTGGGGACGGGCCCTGGGACCAGAGGCTGGGCTCTGAGCATCCGCCCAGCCCCTGGGCCAGTTGGCCCACCCTCGGGGGTGGAGCGGGGTGGGTCAGACCCTGTTTGCTCCGTCTGTGGGGTGGGGCCGGCTGGCTCACAGCATGGTCTCCACCGCTCTGGTGCAGCTTTCCAGGGCCTGCATCGGAGGCTCCATGCCAGCCCTGGCAGACTGGCCAGAGCAGGGCGAGTTGGGAGCGATCTCTGGCCCCAAGGCCACCCCACCTCCCTCCAGCGACAAGGCCCGTGTGGTGGGGGCAATCCGGGGCCCCCAGGCTGCTTAATCCGGCCCTGCTATTAAGAATTGATTAGCCAGCTGGAATACATTCTTTTGGAGCAATCGTTCCTGCTCATTTTACACCAGACAGGCCACTGATCACTCCAGTTTACAGGATGCAGCCATCTTCAAGTTGGCTTCAAATTAAGGTTTTTAAAAATGAACTGACCAGCACAAGTGTCTCCATCATTTTAAATGTAATATTGATGAAAACAGATGTGTCCAACACAGGGTGACCAGACAGCAAGGGTGAAATCAGCATGGAAATGGAGGGTAATAAGTGCCTAAATAAAAAAAGCCCTGAATATCGGGAGAATCCCTATAAAAATTGGGACAGCTGGGCACCCTCGTTCAGTGGTTCTCTATCTTTTCCCAGTCTTGACACATTTGGCAGCATATCATGACCCTACAGGACAGACCAGCCCACCCCCTCCGACTGAACCCGGTCCTCTTCCCAGCTCTCTGCGACACAATAATGTGGCTGAGAATTGCTGCCCTAATCCCTTAAATTACCCCTTGCAGTTTGGAGCCCAAAACAGAACAGTACTGAGAATCCCAGAGTGAAACCGACTGCACTTTCGTTGTCCTGACTGATTTCCTGCAGAATCTTTCACTTATGATCCCTGAGGTTGTATCCTCAGACAACTATCAGCATCTAACATGCCTGCAACATGGCAGACGGTGCTTAAATGGGACATCCTATTCCCCCAATGAAGGAGACCAGTCCTTTCAACAAAAAGGTTCGTCAAGATTTGATCAACAGCAATGACTGTAGTTGGTGTCAATTTCTTTTTAATCAGCACTTGTCTACTCCTTTTTCATTAACGAGGCCTGCACTCCGCGTTTAACCACCACTGAGCAAGCTGGGACCAAGCGAACGAGTCCTCAATGAGCAGAGTTTATAATAATTGTATCCTGATTAAGCAGCAATCATTGCTGTTCACTATCAGAGGCTAAATCTTTCCCCTGGGCAGTGTCCCAACAAAGCACACATCCCAAGCAAGCAGAAGTGGCAACTCTATTTTGTCCCTCGCAACCTTGGAGAGGTTTAAGCGGACAGCTGTGAGGAGATGTTTCACGTACCTGTTTGATATCATGGTATTGGCCTAGGAGCGCATAAGGGCAGTAGGATATACTCATCGAGACGATTCCCATTGTGCTGATCATAATCATAGCGACGTAGACGTTGGGGAAAATGGCCATCACTGCGGTACCAATCGCAAAACCCAGCGTGCCCAGAATGTAGATCACCTTTATGCTAAGGTCATAATTGTCCAAGTATTTTTGTAGTAAGGCTGCAGAGAATTAAAACCAAAAAACACATACGTCACCAGTCTATTGAATTAAGTTTTACAATACTCACGGTTCCTTAATACGATATAATATTTAAGGATTACAGGGTGATTTTTATATGTTCAGGAGTGTTGTACAAACACCGATTCATTTTCCACCACCTACCCAGGTGATGGGTACCATTATCCCCATATCAAAGATGGGGAAAAGACACTGGTTAAGTGACTTGACCAAGGTCACACATCAAGCCTGTGGCAGAACTGGACTAGAATTCAGGTGGCGCAGGATTCCCTTTCAATGGACCATGATACCAAGAGATGTGACCAACAGAATTAACTAACACTTACTGTTAAAGGGAAGTGTCCAGATTTTTGGAGCACCGGAAGACTAACGCAGAGATCTTAACTAAATTAAATAGTTTTGATAATAATCCAACCCCAGAGCAACACACACTTCCCTTTGCATTTTAGAATCAGGCATCTGGATGGACATGCCTGAATAAAGAACAGCCCCACAAATATTAAATTGTGATTGTGATTCATATGTGCATAGGCACCCATGTGTGGTATGCAAAATGGTAGAATTAAAATATGCCTAATACACGGTAACACTATATTTCAAGTGCAAATGGTAGCCTCAAAATTTATAAAGGTGTTTATCTGTCAGATATTTAATAGATTAATGTCTCAGAATATTTTTTAAAGCAAAAATGATAAATATGAGGCAGTCTTTACATAGAAGATGGATGGTTTTGGTCAGCATAGTTTTAGTTCGCTGATAGCTGTCTAAAGGCCACAAAGGACCTGTCCACGCTAGATACTTTCCCCATATAGACTCTTGAGAAGCCAGACTGAAGACTCCAATTATGACATCTAAAACGCATTTGCAAGTTTCCTACTGTCTCTCCCTCAAGCTGATTGGAAGGTGCGTTCTGTAGGCTAGACAAAAATTACATTTCGACTTTGAATACAATATTTGACATGTGGCCACAGCAGTGCCCCACCCACATGATTCACGAGAAATTCTCCATTGCTTGTGTGCATGGCGCCTCTTACCTGAGCAAACAGCAGCCGTAGCAGCATAAATGACCAGGCCCCTACAGCCCATCTGCACTCCAGCGTTGTAGGCATGCAGCTCAGTAGAATTAGAAGGGCCCTGTGTGAAACAAAGATGTATCAGAGTATAATGGAAACAGAAGAATTATGATCAATCCCGCAGTGACCAGACAGGCTCTTTCCTCACCTTGGGATCCCCTTTAAAGATGACCTGGCCCATGAAGTCCGTATAAAACACAGCTTCGGCAATGATGGAAAACCAGGTTAAGAGGTGACAAAGACAGAGCCTCAGGAGCTCGTTGGGCATTTTCAACATGGACAGCCACAGAAGTCGGACTGTGGTTTCGTTCTCCCCTTCTTCACTCTCAGTGTCTCCACTCGAGTTAGTGGTGCCACTCTGATTCCTGTGTCTGTATCTCTGCCGCTGCCTCTTCTGCATGTCGTAGATATCATTCATGCTGCGGGAGGACTTTATCAAGAGAATGGCATTGGCCCGCCGGAAACGATAGCGATGAGAGCCTATTTTGCCATAGTAGGAGAAGGTGTAAGACGGCTGACGATAGAACATGTGCCTTCGCCTGCGCATGGAGTTTGAAGTACTGGATTGCTTCATGCCAATCCTGGCATGTCCATTGAGGAAATCTTTTGGTAGGGAGCCATTGCCATTAGGGACTTTGGCTTCATTCAAGTGATTATCAAGCAACATCTCCTCCTCTTTCTCGTTTTCCCTGAGGAAAGCAGACAGGCGGTTAAATCTGCACTTCAGAAGTTCCTGGCTGGTGCTGAGGGGAGTGTTGGGGTATGAAGGGTCTTGAAAAATGGAGGGCTCAATGTCATGTAGAAAAAGCAGCTCAGATTCGATTTCCAGAGTAGCATCAGGCATGTGCAGAACGGAATCACTCTTGCTCCTCACAATGTCCACCTCAAGGAACTCCATACTGAGGTCCCGTTCTGACTGAACCTCGTCTGGGTACACAGAGGTCCCATAGGGCTCTTCCTCGTTAATCACATTCAGTCGATTCAGGGGTGGAAGGCTGCCACTGAGCTTGACACTAGAAAGAGTATCTACTTCATCTTCAATTCTGTCTTGTTGAGGGTTGTACTGCTCTTCTTCAATGCTAAAAAGGTGAAGAGCGACAGAGACAGAGAAAATAATAGCTGCAAAAAAGAAAAGTACTTGTTCTTGAGATTTAAAGAGAGCACCCAAGAAGGTCTGCATCCAATCCAGTCCTCCTAGCATATAGCCGATTGCTCCTCCAAGACCTAAGGAAGAGGGGAAAAAGTTAGTTTTGATGCATAAAAATAAAGACCGCATTCACTCTGCCCCACTACGGTGTGATCCCAAACTGAAGTCTCCCTTGAAAGACCATCTTATCTAAAGCACCCAATAGTGATTTAGAAATACAAAGACACAGAAAATTAGACATGTACACGTTTCCACTACCAAATTTAGGATTTCTTTTTCCTCCTCGTGGGAAGTCTGAGTCTGATTACAGGCAGGATATTTTTGGGACTAACGGGACTTATTTTCAGTGATGGTGCACTGGAAATCTGGATTTCCCAGCTATAATTTAAAATATATTTCCAGGCTGGCATTAGCTCTCAATATGACAATGGGAAGAGGTTAAAGAAATCAGAAGCTTCTGCCTTCTGTCAGGCAAATTCTCACAAAATGGATTTAATTGGAAACGCGTTTTTTTACGACTATGGCTTTAAATAAAACTCCTCTTCCACGATCACAGGTTATCGGTTAATGCAGTGATCTTGGAGCTGTGCTTTTTATCATGTGATAAGCTGATACAAATGCCAAAGTATATCATTTCAAAATTGTCTTAAACCCACATATACTCAGACTCTTAGGTCAGAAGGGACCAATATGATCATCTAGTCTGACCTCCCGCAGAATGCAGGCCACAGAACCTCACCCACCCACTCCTGCAATAACCTATGACCAAGTCCTCAAATCATGATTTACAGACTTTAAGGTACAGAGAATCCACCAGCAATTGAGTCATGCCCCATGCTACAGAAGACGACGAACCCCCCTGCAATACCTTTGCCAATCTGCCCTGGGAAAAAATTCCTTCCCAAGTCCAAATGGCAATGAGTTAAAACCTGAGCACGTAGGCAAGACTCTCCAGGCAGATACCCAAGAAAGAATTCTCTGTAAAAATTCAGAACCCACCCCATTAATCGTCCCATCGGAATATCTACGGCCAGGAGACAAAGATCAGTCTATCGCCTAATGAAGCTGCCCCTTTAGTTTATGCCACACATATACATATTGCTAATGTGGTTCACTTACAACCACAGGAAAAACAGAGCTTTAATATGAACATCTCTGAGGAACGTGACAGATACATTTAGTATATTACCATACACATGAAACCCAATTGTCTTTCCAGTTCCACTGGGGTAACTAAATGACACCATCATAATAGTGAAACGTGGCTCCATTTTTTTTCTATTTAGATGATAAGGACTTCATGGAAGAGACTGTCTCACTACTGTTTGCACAGTGCCTAGAACAACAGGCCTAATCTTGACTGGGTTGTCCGCTAAATGTTTTGGCAATAGACAATCTTTGATACTTTATCTTAGCACCAGTGGCAAGCATTATTTGCTATAACCAAAGCTCACAGAGAGATTTTCTCCATACAGTGGCACAACCCTCCAGATGTTTAGTTGGTGTAGGTCTGCTTTGAGCAGGCGGTTGGACTAGATGACCTCCTGAGGTCCCTTCAAGCCCTCATCTTCTCTAACCCTATCATTAGTGGGAAGACGGCTATGATGCAGTAAAGACGATGAGTGGCAAGTTCAGTGAACATCTACAACTAATCTCTCGGTGGAAGTCAACTTCATACAGACACAGAAGTTGCAGGAGAAAATAAGTGAACTGAATACCAGCTGAAAAAGCATGGATGTTGAGTGCCATGTCTTGTTCTTCACTGTCCACCACATCCAGTAAATAGGCCCGAATGGGCCCTTCTGTTGCATCAGCACAAAAATCCAATACCACTACTCCAAGCACTGTGAGAACTATGCCGATTGGCTGCTTGTCTGGGACATCTCCAATAGCCAGACCTGTGAAAAAAACAGGAAAGAAATCTTTAAGTGTTTTATCCCAAAGGGGCAAGCTACTCAAAAGCAAGATTAATCTTCTTAAGAGAAAAAGAGTTACCACACTTACTAGAAACATTCCATTACTGAATGAAATGCCCATTTTAATTCCTGGGCACAGCTTCTTGCATGGTCTGGGAAGAAGATACATTTTCACATTTAGGAGCCTAGACTCTTGAGAAACAAATGTCATCTGTTTTAAGTACCTTAAAATATCACCTACTATTTTTCATTTCTAATACATAATCTCCAAGGTAACTTTTGTGAAAGGCAGCTGGGGTAGAGAGGTCAGCATCGACGAGATTATATAACTGGTCAGAAACACAGCTGTACTACTTTCATCCCCCCCCGATTCAATGTTATAGATCGCACCTTTCAACACAGAGCCCTCCGAAACAGTCCCACTGGTGTAAGCTACACGGCTGGTGCATTCCAGCAGAGGCCACTCAGACAATACGGACCACTTCCCAAAGAACTGCAACTGCGTCTGCGTTTTAAAAAGATTCCCGGGACCAGAGTATGATGCAGTGAACTGTGTCTCAGTTCCCTCAACACCGCAGTGGCTGCCAAGAGTGACAACAAGAACTGGTCTCAAAGTCTGAGACTTAGATTTAGGGGATGTCTACACTTGCCGCGCTTTTCGGCAGCAGTTGACGGGAGATACACATGCCTTGCATATCGCCGGTCGCCTTATTAACGCCCCCTTACTGCTGCACTAAGTCGATCAAAAGTGCTGTTCGGTTGACTTAGCGCTACTCCAGTTACACGGCTGGAGAGATAGCACTGAGCCAGAGATTGACAGCTCAGTCGAGCCCAGAAGAGCACACTGATGGCGGCAAATTCAGCGCCGTCAATATAGACTTACCCTTAGTAAAAATTTATCACCAGATAAGGAAATGCTGCCAAGTAGAAAATTTAGCTTAATCTATCAGGTATGTTTGCCAACATCAACAAATGTTGACCTAAACTAACATGCACAGGTACCTTAAATCGGAAAGGGCTTCCTCTCTATCTAGCTAAATCTATTAGGAGGGCTGCAGTAACATATCTTGCACGGGAGGAATAAAAGGAGCAGACACAGCAGCAACCACATCATAGATTACACTCCTGGAAGCAGTCACATTTTCTTGCAGGGACTAAGTCTAGGACAACTGATAAAGCAATTGGCTGGAAGTTGCTGATGTCTAATAAGAAGACATGATTTGTTTATTAACAGGAAGAGTTTTGATCCTGGGCAGACTGGAGGAGGTTAAAAACATTACATGGAGTGCCCGTCAGGATTTGGAAAGGTAAAGTATTGACCTAGAGTCAAGTGTTCAGTGCACTTCCTGAAATATTAAGGGACTTCGGTTAAAATCAGAACTGTCTCCCCCACACAAGTGCTGTGGCTATTTGCTATTGTATCAATCTGAAGATGATGTAAATGTTTGCCCAAATGTACTTGCTGCTACCAGTCCCATACTAATTTCACAAAGATTCTGAGATGCTAGATTAAATCTTGTAGTAAACTACACTCTAAGCAAACAATTTATTTTTAACAGCTTTGATGGGGACTCAGGAAAAATTATTTTCCCACATACAGTTTCTGATAAACAAATATTCACTGTGTTCTGGACTTTTTCAATACCAGGACTAAGAAAAGAAAAAGAAAAAGTGAAAAGATAATTTTTGAAATAATGCTGGAAACAGGATGTGTTGCCAGATATGCATTAAAGGGAAAACGGATCACAACAGGAAACATTTCCCTGTGAACAGGTTGCTACAATTTTCCCATGTCAAAACCTGGCCAAATTCATCTCAGTGCCTGCAAATATAATGCTGGCAACCACCGTATTAATGGCTAGGTAATAACAGTTACAGTGCGCTTACCATACATTTACTGCAGCATTTAGCACTGTAACTTTTGAAAGAAAAGAAAGGAAAATACAAAATTTGGGATAGTTCACATTAGGAATCTTATAAGACTATACAGAAATTTAGTACGAAACATTATATAAGTTAATCAACTGCATATCAACTCAATTTCTTATGCAGGGGAATCCCCGGTTTTTACCTATAACAGAGCCGTTCAGGAAAAGTGCAACGCCAAAAAGGACCCCAATGCAGAGAGCAAGAATAAAAGGCCGCCGCCGGCCCCAGCTCAGTGTGCAGCGGTCACTAGCTGAACCGATGAGTGGAGTGAAGATCAAGCCCAAGATGGGGCTAAGGAACCACGTGAGACTGTAGTATTGCTCAGGAAGACCTAAAATAAAGGCAAAAGAGGGTTCATAGTTTATAATGCATGAATGGTACATTTCTTCCCAGTAATTCCTCTTCTGAATACACAACTGGATTAGATTCTCTAAAATGATGGCACTTTACCTTTCCCTGGCAGAGAACTCACAGGAGTTAGCAGACAAGTTCTTTTCAACAGAAAATCACATGCAGCAAGATTACCGTTAATATAGCTAAAGTACTGGAATAAAGGTGAAAAATGAGCCCTATTATTGAGGAGTCTAACATCCAAAAGACTTCTCTGCTACTCAGGCAGAGGTCTTCAAACTGTGGAGAGGGCATTCCCAAGGGGGCAGAGAGGAATGTTTGGGAGCAGGGGGGACCCAAGGCCAGCACCAAGGGAAGGTGGGAGGAGAGGGGTGTGCAGGAGGAGGAAGAAAAGCACCACCCAGCCCTGCTTTGCCCCATACTCTGCTTCAGGCCATGTCACAGTGCCTGGCCTCTGGTCATGGAGCATAGCTTTGGCGCCCAGCCCCGCAGACAGGGATATGTGGGGCCCTGGGTAAAAAAATGTGGGGACCCCTGAATGCACTGATTTTATATAAATGGGAGATGATAGCGTAGAGGAGGAGTCTGCTGTGTCGGAGTTTAGCAGTATGATTTTTGGACTTTCAGGGATGTAGAGACAGGAGTGACTCTTTGGACATTCTTGGAGAAGTACCTGGAGGCCACTGCATCTGGCATTTCCCCAACTTGCAGAACTATTGATGCAAAACTCTTCTAATACCCAATTGCTGGAAGTGTGAGCAGAACAGTATGCAGGGCTACTAAAGCTTTCCTGCCATATAAGCACTGTCTTCACTAAGCAGTACCTACTCCCTGTGCTTTCAGTTTGTGAAAACCGGACGTAAATAGCCTGAAATCTTAAAACGAAGCCATTGCCCACCTCACTGTTTGGTACAAAATTATAAGCACAGCAAAGTATTTATTCCTGATAAAACTGACCAGTGGATAAAAAGCAATCATTTGCTAGCGCTCACCGCGGATATGCAGGTCACTCCTCTCTAAAACCAAAAGGGCTAGGGTTTTTTTGAAAGTTTAAGAGTACTGCGCTCAGGTCTGGGAGGAAGTGAAAGTGATTTACCTGGGAAAAAGCTGGTGCAAGCAATTAACAATGTCTGGAGAAAGACAAATGACTGGAAGGAAGGAGACCAAAACAAAAAACCACAAATGAAAAAAGGTTACTACGCATGATGAGGGCATGTAATATTGTCCTGGAGCCTACAGATGGCTGGAGTGCTCCAGAGCAGTTGTGTTCAGAAAGAGTGCATCCAAGTGTTTCCCCTCTTGAATGCAGCACTACCTCATGGACTCTTGACACCATTTACAACAAAGAGATCTGTGCAAAACCGTCCATTGTTTATTGTCCTACGTAGCATGGAGCCTAAAAATGCCAAGATTTCGATTCTGAAGACTCAATTCCAAACTGTAGGTAGTTATCACAAATAACATTTGATCTTTACTCTTGGGATTCACCTGCACTTCATGTTTCCATGCTGAGGGCATTAGTTATCAAAGGGGATTATGGCAATCCGTGTTCAGAATAACCCATGCAGTAGCTCAGGAAAGTCTAATCTCATTGCTCCTTAAAAGTACCATCAACAATTGACTAGCATGACGACTTCTTCTGGAGATAGTGTGGTTTCCCAGGGCTGCTGCAAACAATGTAGTGGTAGAGTAGATACAGCGATACATTATATATAGAGTCTAAAATTTGCTCACAAGCCACTAAAGAAGGGGATTTAATTCTAAAGGGTCTGAGTGATGACCTGAAGCCAAGAATCTGTGTGTGATGAAAAGAGATTGGGCCAGCTGTAGTGTGTACAGAATGGCTGCTTGGTCCGTTATTGGGCTATTAAGATCACCCGACCTCACTCTTTTGTTAGGACCTCTGTGAGAAGCCATACAGAAGCTTTTTTCCCCAGTGTAGGGAGGAGGCATTCTTTGAGAACAGTCTTTCTTCTTGGTCAGATCTGATGACCAGCAGCTTCCCATTCAAGTGACTGACAGAGATCCACCGCCAAAGTCCTCCACTAGAAGAGGCTCTGGTTTCTCCTTGATGTAGATACCACTACAGTGGATTTCTCATGGTTTAAATTAGCTTGCAGTTGTACTTTCCTTCTGTGGTAGCGAGGTATGAGAATTACCAGTGGCCTGAGGGACAAAAGCTCAGAGCCAGGCCCTAGGAACCACAAATAGGTGTGCTACTGGCTTTAGCTTTTCTGACAGGCTAGTAATAGCTTGGAGAGGGGCCTTCCTGCTCCTGGCTCCTCCATACCTAGAAGAGAGCACGAAGATCTCCCAGGACATCAGCTTTCAGGGAGAATTAAAAGTTACCAGCTCTGAGCTGGGCTCTTCCCACTCTCTGCTCTGAGACTACAGCCCTTGTTTGCGTCTACACCAGCCAACTCACGAGCTGAAACTATTACAGGGGGGCGATGCACAGAGTCAGCCAGAAGGGGTTCGCTCACACACGGGTAGAGTTTAGCATACGGTCCTGCCTGGAGGCCAGATTCTGCTCGTACATGGGTTTTATACCAGGGTTAATCCCTTTGGCCTCAAAAGTTTACTCCACTCTGGAAGCAGAACCAGGCCCTAGGAGTTTAGCAAACCAGACGGTAGCAGATGTTGACATTTGTGCATGCCTGAACTAGTTTAAAGCAGACCCAATTGTAGGGAGGAGGAAATTCCTTCAGCACAGAATGTCCAAAGCACGAAGCCAGACAGGTTGCTAAGTCAGTCAGGGTTGAATGACTTTTTGCACCCACTAACATACCTGCGGAGAGAAGGAACAGGGCAATCTGGAAACACCTGGCACTATTTATTCCCTAGAAATCCCCTTTCGTCATGTTAACCTTGCATCAGGGGCTCATGCCACATGATGTAAGCTTGTTATACAAGTACGGCTTTAATTAGCTTCATTAACAGAACTGGTCTGTGCAGAGGTCACCATGAATTGAACTAGTAAATGCCACGATGCTTTTGAACTCCCATATGCTGTGAAGAGTTTAAATTTCAAGCTGTAAAACTGGGTAATACTGGTACTTGTTTCGGGACATTAAACCTTTGAGTTGAGGTCAGATGTCAATAAATCTATTTTTAATCCTACAGAGCTTCACCAAATAAACAGATCTGGAGAATCCAAAGCTAGCAAGGTTTCAATTGCTTGCATGATAATGTTGGGATTTTCTCCCACTACAGCCGATGTGAAAAATAAACCTGTTAGCCTTTAGAAGTACCCCAGGACTACTTGATTGTTTTGCTGACCTATTTGAAGTGAAAGTAGTATCTGGCTCTGTAGGTCTAAGCAGGTACAGGACATAAAATTCAGAGAGACTTTCCTCTGATGTTCCATCCTTTAAAACAAGGCACACTTGTCAAAATAAGTCAACTTTGCTAAGTCGACTTAGTATGTCTACACTATAAAATTAAGTAGACAAAGTAGACCTTGCCAAATAGACTTAGAGCGTCCACACTGGACGCCTAAGTCGACTTCTAGGGGCTAGGTGGACCCGGGACTGGTCCACGGTGGCAGGGGGGGCACCTCTTCCAAAGTGCTAGGGGGCTCAGCATTTGCCCCATTGTACCCTGGTACAACGGGGATGAGCAGGACAGGGGCAGGGTACAGGAGCGGGGTGGGGAGGGCAGGGCTGTGTCCTGCTCTGTGGGGGGGCAGGCCAGGCTCTGGCTGTGCCAGCCAACCTGGCAAGGAAGTCTGCGGGGGAGCCCTGGGGCCCTTTAAGTTGACAAAGTCAGTTTAGGGCTAATCTGCGTCTATACTGGCTAAGTCGACTTTAAAGTAGGTTTAATAAAGTTGACTTAAAATTTCCTTAAGTCGACTTAAGGAAATTGTAGTATAGACGCAGATTAAATTAAGTCGACTTAAGCAGGCTTAAATCGACTTAATTCACAAGTGCAGACGCACCCAATAAGAGAAGGGAACTTGATACAACATTAGCTTGTTTATTAGTCCATAACTGGATTTGAACAGCTCGCTCAGGTACCAAAATTAAAAACCACTTTCAAATATTTTTCCATCAGCCGCAATAAAATTTGCAGCTCTCGACATTCTAACAGGGAACTTAATTTGCACACGTTGAAGTAAGATTAATGAATTGCAAAGAAAGGTCACTGACCTGTTGCACAAGTGTCACAAGATTTTTTTTTTCAGATTTTATTGCTAGCATTACTACTTTCATTTAGTACTTGCAAGGTCAGCTTGTTTCTGGCCCTTGTGTAAAGCATGAAGTACACGGACGTTATGTAAAGCCAAAGTCAGGCTATGACAAAGTGCTGTGATGAAAGTTTATAGTCAGTTGCCAAAAGCCGGGCTCCCAAATCCATACATCCAAGCCACTGAAAGAGTCAGGTGCAGAGAATCTGCATTTGCAGTAGTTTCTGAAGGGTACAAAGCTGCTCAGTACCTCCAGCTGGAAATCAGGCTATTTAGATGAGTAAATAGGGTTTTGGATGTCTAACTTTGAAAATACATTTAGCAGCCAGAATATTTTTCTTGTGAACTATCACAACTCCTCAGGTTTTTCTGCAGACTTGCCAATACACCCACACTTCCGTTGGGCAGAGGTAGCTTTCAATTGCTTCACCACAGATTTGAACTTTTGACATTTATTTAGTGGTAGGAAGAAGGGAACCTTTGACATCTGCCGTAAGCTGCATCTGCCCTTTACCTGACTGCTCATCACCCCACAGTACCAACACTAGAGCTTTCAGCCGCCACATGTGAATCCTCTACTGCGCCCCTGTGACTCACAGAAACGCATGAGTGGCCTCTCCAGGCATGGACACCACGCGTCCACAGGGGGACTGGGACCCCCAGCTTGGGCCAACAGGCTGGCGGGGGTAGCGCTCACACTAACGCACCCTGCAGGAGGAAGGGATGGGTTTGAGAACTCGAACCCTAGCGTGAAAGTCATATCCATGCTATTTTTAGTACAGTAGTGCAAGTCCCACGTACAAGATGGGGACCGGGACGTGCACTCTTACAGACAGGGCAGGTCGTTTTCAGCAGCAATTGAACGGAGATACACAAGTTATTCCAAACAGCCTGTGTCTCTGCCCTCCGCCCGTCCCGTCCACTGTTCTGAGTCGAAGGGAGGGGGTCTCCCTTTGACTCAGTTTCTCCAGTCGGCAGATCACAGACACACCCAGTCAAACAGAAAGGCTGAGTGCTGCTGTCAGTGAAGACTAGCCCGCAGCACAGACATACCCTGCTTCAATGTCCCTAATCTCACCAGGCCTGAGCCGTGAGACCACGCAAGATGGCCCTCCTAGCCCTTCTTCCTAAAGGCCAAGCTAGCTGCATGTCTGAAGATTTGGGGATGGGAGGAGGGCTGGGTGGTAGGTTTTGTACAGCAAATCAGCATGTTATGGGACACTGGAAAGAATGACAAACACACACTCCTGAAGTAGTTCCTGGCAAGAGTCTAGGTTGCTATTAATAACTCACATGCTCAGACAGAAGTAGAAGCAACGTGTCATAGTATCTGCAGGTGCATGTGTACACACACCACATTTGGAGAAAATAAACAGAGGGAATTTAAAAGCAGTGCCTCAGTGTTAGGAGGCTCCTAAGAATAAGCAATAAACAGGGCTCCCGCCGGAAAGACTAGAGTGTCTAAATCTGACACTTCCAAAACAGGGGAGCCCTGTTAGTCCAGTTCAGTAAATCAAGCAAAGACCAACCGTGACAGGCTACCGAGCCAGGGTCAAATCGACCACGGGGGAAGCAGGGGGGTTAAGAACGGTGTCAATACGAAGGCATGCATGCATCCTCATAGTTGTATTTTTTGCATTCATTTTATTACCCCTACACTTCTTCGCTCCACTTCACACGTAGGATTTCACTAAGGTGAGGGAGACGGTATGTTGAACGTGTCCAACCATAAGGGAGAGAAGATGGAGTCCCTTGTTGCAGGTTTTGGCACTGACGAATCCACTATTGTGTTGGGCTAGGGCCCAGTCTGACCAGACTCCAGTGGTAAAAAGGCAGCCAGCTGGTATTTTAAAAAGTGAATTTCACTAAGGTGAAACATGTCTGACTATTAGCCCTGCAGCTTCTAATCCTCTATGCTCAGAACAGATACCACAGGCAGGAATTTTGACTGGACTTGGAATGAGTAACACTCAGATGAGTCCATCTACACCAGAGGTGCACAACCTGTGGCCCCCGGGCTGCATGCGGCCCGCGAGCATGTTCTGTGTGGCCCTCTGGGAGCGGAGTGAGCTGGGGGAGCACGTGACATGGACCCCCTCCTCCTGATGTTGCATTTGTGGCCCTCCAGGGGCCTTAGAAAATGCAATTTGGCCCTTGGCCAAAAAAGGTTATGCACCCCTGATCTACACCCACCCTGTCTCTGCTCTGCTCAGCTGTCCTGTGAGTTGTGAAGATGACAGGTTCTGTCAATGCTAGGGGCAGCTGGGAACCGGACTGAGTGAACCTGTACGAGTCCAAAGAGCTAGCAGAGGGTAAGCTTTTTTAGTCCAATGAGGCCTGAACTGAACTCAAACTGGGGAACCTAGAGGTGAAAGTACCTGCCTCTGGTTACCAATTGCAGGAGCTGCCTTGTGCTGTTCCATTATTATAAATGTTTGGCCTGGAATTTTGCAGTACCATGTTTCTTCTGTCAGGTAACAGGACCCAGATTTTATGCTTGGGGAATGTTAACGGTCATGCAGCGGGGCAGGCAATACGTGAAATTGCTTTTTATTTTTCTGCTGATCTCTTGGAGAAAAAGAAAAGGGCAATTTAAAAGGTCTGTTAATGAAAGCACACAAATATCGAGGAGGAAAAAACACCCTGGATAAACAAGCTCCAGCACTGCCCCCTTAAACTATCTAGGCACGGGGGTAGAGGAGAAGGCCCTCACAAATCAATGAAAACAAAATATTTCACTTGTTAGTAGTTACCACTGCCACTGAGATCCTTGCAACATGGCATTTCCCAGCAAGCTATAAACAAACAGGACACTGGCTTCTAGTAAATAAGTTTTTGTTTTTTCCCCAGACAGAAAAAAGCCCAACAATAGTGGGACCAGAACGGTTCATGGTTCACAGGAAATGCTTACTGTGTCACCGCTAGTCTGAGGGCTGCATGAGGTCACGAGTTACAGGGAAGAGAGTAAAATCACATGCAGGAGTTTCTATTCAAAACCTCTTTTTGATAAAATTCTACTGCGGGGAACATAGTTCCTGGTAAGTATAACAAAAGAGCTGACATGGGAATAGGAATTTAGCTTCTCTTTTCACCTGTCAGAAATTATGAGAAGGGCTTGCAGTCTTGAAATAGACCCCACGTATATGTGCACTAACATAAAAAGGCATTGTGTTTTACAAATACCATGCATTGCATTGTCCTTTAATTAAACACTGAATTTTGCTCAATATTGGCAGCCACTCTTCACTTGGTTCACATTTCCAGGGCAGTTCTTACAGACCTTGTGTTTGTGATTGTAACAAACAGTACCAGGACACGTTCAATAAATACATGTCCTAACCCGCAAAAATATTTTCGAGAGAGTCAAAAGTGTAAAAAGCCCTTAGGGTCTGCACTGCTTTTCCAGTGTCAGATTCATTAATGTTTCCCTATTCCAGACAGTTTGCCTAAATAGTGGGGCTTCTGATAGACGAATGCTATTACTTTAAATACAAAAAGGTTTTATATTCTTTACCTTTGCATTACAAATATTTGCCAAATACAAAGTTGTCACTCATTCATCCCCCCACCCCCCAACACAGTGGGAACATAGAAGACTGAACGCTCATCCTGGTGAGCATTATTTTCACTATGAACCTTTTTCAAAAACATTAAATGGACTGTACTTCTCTACTCCTCACACTAAACCTTCTTGCAACACTCCTGCAAATCAGATGGGACAATCTCAGAGGGCTTAGGGTTCAAAATGGACTTTGAACCACCTACCAGACTACCCTCATCTGGAGTAATCATTGCCTAAGGTCTACTACTCCCGATGTGCTCAGTAGAGAGATGCAGGCCTGTTCACCTGTAGTCGCAACTTCGGCAGTGGTCTTTCCCACTATTCAGCCCTGCATTTCCCATGAACGATTCTTCCTATTCCTCTCCCATTGATTCACTGTTCTCTTCATTCTCCCACCTGCAGCGACAGTCCCACCTGTCTACATCCCACTCTCAAGTCTCCCTTCTCCCCTCAATGAAGGAGACGGCTCCAGGTCTCCGCATTCTTGTGGTCTGTAGAAGTGACATCACTAGGAGCAGCAAACTTGGAGCCAGGCAGAGAGCAAGCCTGGCTCTAGCAACCCTCCCACCCATTCTACTCAGAGATCCCCGCGGGCAAGGTGGTTATAGTACAGGGAAAGCTCATGGGACCCTGGTCAGGGACAGCTCGATAAGTCTAGGCCAGGTGGTCCTGTTACTTCCTACTCTGCATGTGTTATGGTGGTTGCACTGAAAACAGCAGATTAGAGTTCTGTCGGAGACTTCCTACCCCCACCGTGGGCTGTGCTTGATACCACTGGCCTGTTACGGATCACAGCCCCAATGGATGGTGGTGGGGGAAACCACGCCCTCTTGAAATGGAGCCTTCCTTCAAATAGGTTATGGAAATTGTTTGCCTAGGAAAACTGGAGATAGGCACCACCTAAGGAATTATTGGCCCTTCGCCATTCCCCCCTTCTCTCATTTTGGTCATTTCCTCCCCTTTGTCAAAAAATCTGAGAGCACTATTTCCATCAGTGTGATTTTTAGCTCATGTCCAGCTGTGTTTTACTGCAGTACAGTGCTTCAGTGCACCGGGTTTGTACACCTTTTATCTTATTCTCATTTGTGCTCTGTATGGTGCGCACACACGATTATTCAGAACTACACTAATTGTGCGATCACTTGTGTTCGGCTCATTCGGGAGAATCATTCCCGCGGTAGTGGTCTTTTCAGAAGGCCAGGATGGAATGCTAACCTAGCAGGGCAGAATCCATCTTCCTCTGTATTTGAAATGCACTTACCCCATTTTTGAAAATGCCACAGTAAGTATAAATAAAATCACGTTATAATACAAGAGGAATGAACAAGGAAGAAAAAAAAATATTTCCATTGTAAGCTCACTGCTTTAGAGATGCTGGAAAACTGTCAGGGTTCAGCTTTCTTCCAAGTTACACATGAGTGGGTAACGCATTTTTTAGATGGCAACAGTTTCAAGGAACTTGAAGGACAAACTGATTATCTGTTTTTATTGTTACCAACAGGTTTTACTGGATTCCAGTTGCTGCTTACGTATGGGACACACATTGAATTTGTGCTCTAGCATTTTAGAACAGAAAATAATGAAAGCCTTCCCCCTTAAATAAGCTATTTGGATAACTAAACTGGCCATAAAATATAAATCTCAGACTCTAAGGTCAAGAGGGACCAGTATGATCATCTGCTCTGACCTCCCGCACAAGGCAGGCCACAGAACCTCACCCACCCACTCCTGCAATAAACATTAACCTATGACCATCCTTGCCAAAAATATGTTCAAGGCTATGGGTATTATTGATCTTTAAAGCAAGTTAATTTGTGTCCAGTGAAGGGTGCTAGATTAAATGAAACCAGAAATGGAAATCTGTACACGACCTATCTGCAGTAAGCATGCTTTTCACACACCGCTTGAGCTAACCTATTCAAAACTATGGGCATGGAGACCACTCTGCAAGAGATTGAGTGCCCACGCCCATTGCTTTGGGTTTTCCATACAAGTTGTGCACAGCCCATCTTTCCTGGCTCTTAAAGGAAACTGTTTTACATAAGGCTTTCTCTTTTGCCTCCCATCACGAGCAGAGGCTCTGAAATCTGTAGTTATAACACAAATAATGAGTTTGCCTTCTGCTGTCTAATGCGCTGCAACAGGCTAGAAATGAAATGCAATTCTACTTTCGTGTTTGTTAACCTAGAGTGACTGACACGTTCCTTTTGAGCTTTCAGCAAGAGCAGAACAAGGATTTAAAGGATATTAACTCCAGATAAAAACACATAAAACAACCCCCCTGTAGGCAGACAGGCCTCCCTCTATCCAAAAGGTGCAGGTTCCACGCTCCATGCCATACAAGTTACACCTATCCAATCTCAAGCCTGAGCTCGTACCCTAGGTCTAATTAGCCATAGAAGGCACAGAAAACTGCAGCTTTTATGAACTTGCTGGCAACAGGCAGATACACAAGAACTAAACATGTCACCTACAGCAGTGAGTATACCGTGCATGTTAGCTGAGCAGTTATAAACCACACACGTTTGTGTGAATGCAGCAGTCAGTAAATTACTTTCTTGAACTGTGCTCTATGCTTTTCTCTTATGGGATGTAATTAAAATGCATAAACTGCGCTCGATGCCCCACTTATACTCCATGTGCGTTATGTAACACTGCAGTACTTAGCTGGTCTGTCTCACTCCAAGATTAGACATCAATTGCAATGACATGTGTTGCCTGCAGACATGCAGCATCCCATTTACCCAAAACTCAATAGCATTTCTCGTTAGTTTCACATTTAGAAACAGGAGTGTTTCAGTGAATGACCTGATTTAATAAGCTAGAAAAAGCACAAGAAAAATCACATTTATAACGCAAAGCTTACAGTCCATAATATGAAGTCTTATTATTAAGACTATTTTTGATGCACTAATTAATGTTGTCCCTGAATAGGACTTTTGATTGGAGAAAATTTTAAAAGCTAGATCTCTGCAACATAGCTACCCTTTTTGTAGTAAGGACTTAAGCTGTATATAATTAAAACTATTAAATTTACTTGAGGTCAAATTAGATGGACTTTCATTCATCAGGGACAATGATTGCTCATTGGGTTAGAAGGTTTAGAAAACTAATGCAGACAATTCAGGACATGTTTGCATCTTTTCAGGTTGCCAAAGTCTCTCCAAGTGGCTTCAGAACAGTTTTCCATAGGAAACACTTGGGAATCTTCAGTTACACGTGAAGCATTCATTTTTAATTAGGTATAACATTCTCTCTCATGTACAATATCTTCCTTTCCAAAAGGCTAAGGAATTTATTTATTGCATGACCTTTTGTGGGAGAAAATTCCACTTTGTCGGACATCTGATGAAGTGGGATTTTCTCCCGAAGCTCATGTGATAAATAAATTTGTTTATCTTTAGAAGTGCCACAGGACTCCTTATTTGTTTTGCTGAACTAGAACAACACGACGACCCCTTGGGAACTCCTTTCCTAAGCGTATCCAGATTTGTGAACCACACACACAAAGTATCTTTAATGTTAATGTAGCCGCTGTTTGAATGAAAGGCAAACACCCAGCACAGCAGGAAGTGAGGGTAGAGTGAAAGGGATATTTTGGCCGAGGACATCAAGGAGGAGGGGGGAAAAAACCAACAAAAAACAGTCCTAGAAAGACAATTCTCACTGCAGGGCAATTATGACCCTCCTCTTTCCAGATCTCATTGGACAGATCCATGCAAAAAGACAGGAAAAATCTGACTGTTGTGGGAGTGATCAGACAAAAGTTTCAGGTATCAGTATGGCATACGAATACTGCCTGCCAAGCAAGTTACCTGGCCTGCACTTGGTCTGGGAATACACTGACCGAACGAGACACACCCCAAAGTGGGAGAGGAAGCAAACTGAGGGTGTCTCCATGTAAAAAAAAAAAAAAAAAAAAAAAAAAAAGCCGCAGCTGCTGTAGTGCTTTATTGAAGACACTACTAAACCCACGGGAGAACACCTCCTGTTGGCCTACTGAAGACACCTCTGGGAGAGGAGGGAGCCGTGCTGATGGGAGCAGCTCTCCTGCCGGCAGTGCTGTCTGGACAGAATTAGGTCAGCACAACCATGGATTTCGGCTGATCCAAGTTTGTAGTGTAGGCCTGCTCTGAGTGGAGCCTACAGCAGGCAGCTGGTAAAGGAACAGGGAGGCATGTCGTTTGTTCCTTGACAATTTACAAGGAAGCTAAAAGACCAGTTTTTATTTTTACCCTTGGGGTGCATGCATCAGACAGACCAGGCATCCAGGAACACAAATGCCAGAGCACATGGCAGCCAGCCTTTGAAGGAGTGACATACCATACATACATTAGACAAACCACCTCACACTTTTTGGGGGAGTTGGAAGTCCCATTCAGAATCCTGGTTGACGAGTGACTAAGATGCCACCGTTTTATGGACTGCTGTATTGTTGTAGCTGTGCTGGTCCCAGGATATCAGAGACCGACAATGGCGGTGAGGTAATCTCCAGCTCTGTGTGCGCTTGTCTCTCTCAGCAGCAGCAGTCGGTCCAACAAAAGATATTACCTCATCCAGCTTGCCTCTCTGACCTTCCTTCTCCAGATCTTTTCCCTCTGTATTTAGAGTACTGCTTATTTTTGAAGCCAACATAGCTAAGAGCGAGTGAGATGGTTTTAGTTCTTAGGTATCAGTTGTTTACTAACTTCCACTTGTGCAATCCCCGTGAAGACTATTGCACTACAAAGCGATCACTGAAGCGGTTGTCAATTGCACAGGTGTAATCAAGGGCCTTGTTTAGCATTTTTTGTTATTGGTGAAGAGACACAAGACAGAAGAACCCAGCACTGCTGGACTCAGAGCTCAGCACGGATATGAAAAGCTGGCAGCTAGAAAACAGGTTTTCATCTGCAAGATGAGGAAGTTTAATACAGAATAAATAGACTCAGAGAACCTCTGCTTCAGTTCAGGGTTAGCTGCACGTTAGATCCCGTTTCATTGACCAAATAAACCCCTTCAGATGTCAGGGCCCTTTGCCTGTCCTCTCCACAATTGTCCTACTTAGATTACCACGATATAGTCCCTTCCATACCAACTGTGCTGCCGAGCAAACCCAATGGGTTCAACCACATCAAAGTCTTCCTTTTGAGAACTGTGACCAGTAGGAGAACAGAATAATGCGAACCAGCCTTTTAAAATAAAGTGCTGTTTAATTTCTATAGTAGGAACAACACATACAAAAAAGGTTTCTCAGAGAACCAAGATTTAGGTAAGGGTGCATGTAAAGACTATGCTAGCTTCTCCTAGGCACCCCCACTTCTAAGACTGGGGGTTCAGTCTACTTCCCCACCATCCCCATCAGTCCCCCTTATGCTTCAAAGGCATATCATTTTTAATCACTCCCGCGATCTTTGCTCCATCTTAACACCAAATGGCCTCCTGAAATTATCAACTGGGATCAGACCCTGGGGCTACCAACCAGATTATGTGGCTCAAAAGCTTGTTGCTTTCACCAATAGATGTTAATCCAGTAAGAGATTCACCCATAGTGTCTCTAATATCCTGGGACCAACAAGACTTCAATTACACTGCGTCCATCTTCACGTGGTCAGCGGTAAATTCAAAAGGAGAGGATGCTAGCATTGTCCATGTAAGCATCAGTAAATGGAGCCATCTGAAACCATTGTCCTGCTACCTGGAGAACCGCAACTGACTCCTGCTGAAGCTAAGCCTCCACACAGCAAAGACATATGCTATGTTATAGGCCTCTCCCCACACCCTTCACCACCAAAACGTCATTTGTTGACTAGAATCACACCATCCTTTCCCCTGGCTTGATGCAAAGAGCGACTTTAGAAGGTTTAAAGGCTGAGTTGATTCTGCATGGATTCAAACCCTTCTTAGACCATTCAACTATTTCATTTTGAAAGATCGGCTTTTTATTTTCAAAAAAGCCAAGTCTACCAAATTGTCAAGGCTACTGTAATATATATTGAGGATTTCATTGTCAATGGCCGTCATGCTACAGAATCAACCCGTCTTTTCTAAAGGCTTTAGAACTATTAGGTTGTTCATAGATATTGGCCCAACAGTTTTCTGTTCCAATTGTACCGACTAAAGAAGGCACCAACCAAACAACCCACATTCACTCACACCTACGCTCTTTTGTATTTCAATTTATTTTTGCTTGATGGAGACATTCCAGATGTATCAATCCTTTTAACCCACTACTCAATGTGGATTTAGAAGAGAAAGTTCTCAACTAATATATACTAAGCTCCTAAGTACGTACATCTTTCTAAACAGTTGCCTTTATTGCCGTTAATGTCCATGTAGCTACATCAAGGGGTACACAACAGGAAATGCAGCAGGAGGATTTATCTTGGCCCAGTGAACTGTGGGTTTAGTTTGGATGCATGGTTTACCACTTAGACCACCACCCCGGGAAAGTACAGCAGTACATTGGTTGTTCATTGAAATGTCATGAATGGACTGCTTTATGCACTAATGATGGTAAAAGGGCTATTATGTGCAGCATTTAAATTCAACTGATAAATAGCTTTTGTTCCAGCTGTCTTTTGCTAACAGTTCCTCCTCTCTAAAGCGAACAAGTGTGTTCTGCCGCGGACCCTCAGCTGCCTGCTTGCCCTGGGAAGTAGAAACCATATTAAAGCAAAGTAAAAAGGTTGATGAGAGAGGTAGAGCTTAAACCAGTGGTTTTCAGACTTTGGGTGGGGACTCAGTACTGGCTTGCAGACCCTCAGGCACTGGGTCGTCACCCCCTGTTGCTGCCAAGAAAGACTAGAATACATTGCTCTAAGATGTAAGTGTTGGGTCACAGGCATAAATGTTTTCAACAAGGAAAGAGGTTTGAAACCACTGGCTTAAACCTAAAAGTAAAGGCCCTGTAACAAACTTTTTTGGGGTTAAATTTGAAGGAGTACATGACAGGCTGAGAGTGCAAAACACCAATCTAACTGAAATATATTCCAAGAATGGTCTTCCTAAAAAGTGTAAATGGGTTACTTGTTTTTGCATTAAGTAATTATCTGTTATAACCTGAGATTTTAAAAGGAACTTGAACTCTGGATATTCTGAACCAAGAGGCTTTAAAA
Organism: Pelusios castaneus; assembly: GCA_007922175.1. Classification (NCBI taxonomy): domain Eukaryota; kingdom Metazoa; phylum Chordata; order Testudines; family Pelomedusidae; genus Pelusios; species Pelusios castaneus. Next base: position 24,781,916 of record ML685784.1, read on the forward strand.
CAAACGTTTCAGAAGTAACCTAACGCAATGGTTCTCAACCTTTTGCGGGTTGTGACACACATGGCGATGTATCGTGACCCTAGAGGACACACCAGCTGCCCTCCCTCCAGGCCAAATCCAGTCATCTCCCCGACTCTCCGCGAGACACTTACCGCTCGGTGGCAACACCGTAATATGTCCTGACAGTGGTTGAGAACCACTGGCCTAACTCCCTAGGAAAGGAGTCAGGTTTTCCATTAACCTGTTTTGGCTGTCAGTGAAGAAAGTTAAACAATATAAAAATGTATACATATAAAGTTGAATATTTTTTCCATAAGATAATGTTCAATTTGAAATCAATCTTTTTGGCCATTCTGCCAATAATTAAGATCTAACACCGGGTATAAGGCCTAACTTCCTAATTCTGCCAGCCTTAGGTGAATAGGGTTACTAAGATTGTTCATGTGAGTAAGGAAATCAGAAGGCGAGCTAGTTTCCGAAATTCAGAAGTGCAGCAAAGTAGTACTGCAGTTTTAAAAGTGCATGAAAACTCAGGACCGTTCCAGCCAAACTGGGGATGTTAGCAGCTGTGTTTGTCTTACACTGTTTGCCATTGAACACAAATTTTTTTTTGCATTAATGTTTTATTCTGAACAGTAGCAGGGCATATCAGTCTAATTTCAGATGGACAGTAATGTGGGCATCTGTTCCTGATCTTTGAAAGTCAGTACAAGTCAAACATTTATGCATACTATCACGCTGTGAAGGCCCCCACATTAGGGCATCTACCCCTGCTTTGTGACTACAGAATTGCAGGAGAGTTTTTAAAGTGTGCTAATTCTGCAAGTGAATGAGAGGGTGGGGGGGAGGCAAAGAGGGACTGACTCTGCAAGGTAAGATCTCTTTGGTCACTTTCATCCAGTAGCTGAACAGTTAAGGAGGAAGAACTGCAGTAATCCAAAATACACTATCTATGGGACCGAGTACAAATCAGAAAGATAGCCGTGTTAGTCTATTTCAGCAAAACAAACAAGTCCTGTGGCACTAGTCTTTAGAAATAAACTTGTTGGTGCCACAGGACTTCTTGTTAGTACAATTCAGTAATGTATCTCAGTGCAATGCGACATGAAAGGAAATCTGTACTGGAAACGGAGACTGAAGCACTTTAAATGGAATATTCAAACTATGTCTAATCTGCAGACTGATACAATTGTAATTATATTTAAGTCACACCATATGACCTATGCAAGACACAGAGCAGGTATGCATATTACTCTTCCTTGCCAAAAAACGTCTGGCTCAGTGAGTCGCTATGCCTGACTTTCCAAATCAGGAAACAGAGGGAACACCACAACCTCTCCAGTGCAACTAACTTCTGCCCATTATAAACAATCTGATTTCTGCATAGCAAAGGCATTTTGTACTGTTCATCTTGAAGCCTAGAGCTGCTGTTTAGAGTGCTAATTATATTTAGAAAAAGTAGGGGAACTGCTTTCAGCATCTGTAGTTACTAAGTGCCATATCATATTAAGCGAGCTCCGAAGAGGATCAGCCAGTGAAAAATGCTGTTGGAAGAGTTAGAGAACTACATTAAATTTTGATCATTTTATGATTAAAGGACAAGCTCTCTCGTAATTTACATAATCTTTTTGGGAGTCTAAAACTGACAACAATTATTCTCAAAAAAACATATAGGTTACCATTTGAAACTCTGCACTTGCAACAGGTTTAGTTTGTCAATGATTCATATTTAACTGAGTGGATATTGGGTGAAGGGAATAAATATTATACGTCACAAATGTAATGGGGCAGGTAAGAACAAAGTGACATTTGAAGTCCTAGATTTAGAACAAGAGTTAGAGATTTTTCCAGTGCTTAAAGACGGTGAGATTAGTCAGCAAGACGGGATGAAAGTTGTACAGAAGACAGTCCAAGTCCTTCAGTGCATTAATCAAATAGATCTTTGTGGAAATGCTGAGGCAAACTTTACCCATTTGTGCATGTCTGGAAAGAAATTTCACATTATTGGCAATACTATAGACATTAAAAAAATTAACAACCTTGAGCATTGAGATGAAGAGTGTCAGAGTATAACTGACCCAGGACTTGAGAGAGAGATCGTGGGACCCAGGGATGTAGCATCTTGAAGAACGAAAGAAGAAAAAGTGTTTTCTAGGAGTGTAAACCGGGGTGTCTCAACCTTTAGTGGACTGGGGGAATGCTTAATGACTTCACACAGAACACCCGATAAAAACATTTTTTGAAAAAGCTGGTCTCAGTGGTGCGATTTAAAATGCTTCAGCCACAGCAAAGCTTCCAGAGGTGTGTCAAGCGCCGCCATTGTGTAACTGGAAGCTTTACGGCAGCTGGGGTGGTTTAAATTGCCCCATCCCCACTCCGGGGCCCAAGAGGGAGGTGTCGGGATGGGTCATGGAACACCTGCACTATGCCTGCAGAGCACCGGTGTCCCTTGCACGACTGTGAGGAACAATGGCGTAAAACTATCTTACTATAACTAAGTCTAGAGTACCTAGTTAGCTGGTCTTCTGTTCTGAAAAATTAAGCTGGGCAATGCAAGTCAGTCTTTCCTTTTAATAGGAGTCTCACTAAACCTTGTTTTAAATCAGACCAATCGGGGACAGAGCTTAGAATGTTTCAGGGACTCACCTCACAAGATGTAAGGTGTCTGAAGTCTGCTCCCACACACTTGTTTGGGCAGAAGGACACAGTGAAAAGAAATCCCCAAAGGTGTCTCACTAATAGGCCAAGAAAGTTTAAGAAATGAAGTGGACACAATTAAAGAACACAGACCAGAGTCAAAGGCCATGAGGATGAAATCAACCTTGACAATTCTTCTTTTAAGCAAGCTTTTAAACATTAAACACACTGGCACAGTGTGGATCTGCTGTTTAGGCAGCAGCCATGCTGTTGGCTTCAGAAACTGGATCCCTGGGCTGCAATCCCATTTTCCCAACCCTATTAAACTCTGCAAGAAAACAGAGAGCCTGAGACCAGTTGCAGTGATCCAAAGAGTTTCTCCAAACAAACATTGTTTAGTAATCCTAAGACACATAAGCAGCAGAAGAAAGGATTAAATGAAAATTTACATGCAGCTGGTTGCACCTAAACTTCACCGAAACTTGCAAAGGAAAGGATAAACCACGTAGCACCACCTCTACCCTCCTGGCAGGCCTCTCCTGTTAGACTGGAGACAGGCAGGCGGGCAACTTCCAACTAATAATGCACTTATTTTTTCTTAGAGACCCTTGATATTGTTCTTGGTGATACTGTCGCTCTGTCATTGTTCCCTTTCCTGTTTGCTCCCCCCCGCCCCCCCACCAGCCTCCTCTGTTTTAACACCAAGCAGCAGGAGCACAATATTTTATGCAGGTAAACAAAATGTATATCAGTTACTCACAAAAAAAATAGCTCTTCCTATTTCTCTATATCTTCTAGTAACCTCACAGACAATACACAGACCAAATGGATGCAACCCAAGAGTTCAACTGCAGCTCTCACATGATTGGCATGCACAGTACTATACCACACTGTGAAGCGGGCAGACCTCTGCTGGGTGGACCAGGATTGCTTCAATTCTTCCCTTTGCTTTTGGGGCACGGGAAGCCTAACATGTGAGACTAGAAGTTGATACCCTTCCTTTGGATACAGAGTCTGGGGTCTCCATCTCTGTGCTAGACCATATTTGTGGTGGTTAGTTGCACAGGTCAGGGACTGGCATCTCTTTGCCCAGGGCTCTCAACACTTCTTACTCCCATGTGCCAGGCACTTGACTGGCTCAGCTATGTAGCAGGGGCAAAATGGATCTCTCTACTCTGAAGAGAATAATCCAGAGACTATTCCTGTTTTTGATGCTACACGCTCACATTCTCCCATAAACACACCGTATCTGGCCAACGCTCATCCGAGTATGGGCAGGCAGTCCAGACCTGCAAAAAGTCTCCCTAATATGTCTATGGGACATATATATCTGAAATGACACCTCTCTGAACCAGCCCCACCCGCTGCTGGTCTGGGTCTCAAATACAAACCAGGCAGGCATTCCATTTCTCGGTGTCTACCACCATCTCACAGCTCTGAACCAGCCACGATAGTCAGGGGGCTACACAGGAGATGGTGGGAAGAGATTCTTGTGCAAAATTATAAATTCTGAACATATGGTTCCATATGAAGCAGCAGAATAACAAACTATTATTCAAAATGAAGCTTGCTTGAAAATTTTCTTTGCCCACAAAAGGGATGAAGCAACAGTGATTGCACAATTTTTCTTACATCAGCTTCTTAATAGCTGCACCTGGCATAGAAGTGAACTTGGATTAGATAATCTTTAGCTATTTGCTCTTGAAGTCTTCTATAACATGACCTTTCTTGTACACATCCTAGACCTGTCTAGGCTTCTTCTATAGACCATGAGATTTGGCTCCCCAACTGGATTCTTCAGCTCTTGCATTAGAGATCAGAGGGCATTCTTACTTGCAACAGTATTTGAAAGAGTTTGAACACAGGAAAATTCACTTGTTTTCTGATTAAGATTAAAAAAAGCACGTCTAGAGGATGTAGACAACTTTTATTAATTGTAGTGGAACATATGCTTGCATCCCCTGCACTGCTTGAAATTCAGCCTCCCTTTTAAAGATTAGTTGGAGTTTCCCCAAAGGAGAGAACACGTTCTCTCCAAGTGAAGGGGGAGCAGCAGTCCTTATAATGGAAGAGTTCAAGTATCTATGAGAGATGTTAAGTAGGACGACGGGAATGACTGGTGGATTGGTGCGGCAGCAGCAGCGATGTGGTGGTGACACATGAACTGAGTTTTCAGATGAAAGTCAGTCTACATTCCCATCCTCACCTACAGTCATGAACTTTGGATCATGACCAAAGTCATGAGTACAAGTGGTGGAATGAGGTTTCTCTACAGCCTGGCTACACATATTTTCCCGAGATGGGGCAAAGGCCTTGGCTATTCAGGAGAGGCTCAGAGCAAAAGCTGCTACTCTGGATTGAGAGGAGTCAGCTGAAGTGGTTTAGGCACCTGATAAGGATGCTTCATGGAAGGCTTCTTTTGGAACTCTATAGGCACATCCCAGTGGGAAGAGGCTCTGTGGCTGATCCAGGGCACGCTGGAGGGATTGTATCTGACTGGCCTGGGAATGCCTGGGGCTCCCTCCCCATTGGAAGAGCTAGAACCCATTGTGTAAGAAAAGGAGGTCTAGTCCTTCCTACTCTCATATGACCGCAGTGACCCTCACAAGGAAGAGCGGCATGAAGGAAAAGATTTGAGTTACATAGTTTTCAAGAACATGAAGCTAACTCAAGTCCTCACATTACCTTCAGTTGAAAGTCTGGCCATTTTCTACAGGTGCCTCTGAAGCTCAAGCTCCAAAGTTACTTATGAAAACGCAGCACTTTGTGAAGCTATTTTCTGCAGCGATGGGGTTATCCCATAGCTGCCAAGCTCAAGGCTCCCACACTTGGTAGCCATGGCATTTTGCTTGTTATGCAGATAAAGTACATGCTCTATTGTCCACTGTACAGGCCTCTGCAGGGTCTGAAATTCCAAATAATTATATTTGCATACCATTTTGGGATTCTTGGTTGAAACATATTTTCAGAGAGAGTTAATCTAATGCTTACATTACACAACTCCTTGCTAAGAAAATACCAATTACAGATCATGTCCCATTTATTGATTTTGTCACAGTAAATTATTTAATATGTTAGATTCACAGCAAGAAAAATTAATTTGATCCTTGGCAGTATACACAGCAGCATTTATAAAATTATTGGACACTCCAGTGGGCATGAATAAGCCAAAAAACTAAAAAAAGGTGATGGGTGGGGAATTTCACGGTGCTATTAAATGTTGCCTCAGGTACACAGTTTACAGTATTATATTTTCCACCCCTTGAGACATTAATGGAATAAGCCATGAGGTATGGTCTTGGGTTGTGGATAAAGTCTAAGCCTATTTAGATATTTTATTCAAAGAAGTTTCTGTTCTGGACATCTCCTCACCCCCTTCCACTTTTAAAGACTAAACAAATTTATTTATCGCAGGAGCTTTCCTGGGAGAAAATCCCACTTTGTCAGAAGCTTTGAAGCGAGAGAAGGACATCTTGCTGAAGTTTATTCATCCGTTATCCAAAGTACACTAAAGGCAACAGAAAAATGCCCACTGATTTCAATGGGCTTTGGACATCAAGATGATTGTAATGAAATAGTGAGGAAGGACGAAGAGGAAAACCAACCAACCATTTGAGCACTTTGTTTTAAATTTAGATTTGGATTTCTCCAAGGAGCTTGCATTGCTGCCCAATGCATCGCTTTCATTTGAGCAGGTTTGCCCAAGTCTGAGCAGTTTGTGAAATACTAAGCACTATATTAGTACACACACATTGTGACTAAGTTGGAAAAAATTACACCTGAAGATGGAAAGGCTATTCTACATGTAAAATCAGTGAAGTGCAGTGCTTTCTACAGCATAATGAATGAGACCTTTCAGACAGAAATAACCTATTGTATTCTACTTGATTTGGCTCAGCTTCTTTATTAGAATCAGAAGTATTTAGTTTCCTGAAATACTATTGCTCAGTTTCACGGCTTTGGAGCGAAGGGAGAACACATGGTCAGAGGTAAGGTCAAACATAAACAAACAATGTGCATACTTAATGTGAAATTGGCTCACGTTTACAGTAAGTGGCCCTTTACACCCACTTTACCATATATCAAACTTCCACTTGAACATGAAACGATATATAGAAGAGTTAGAGCAAGAATATCCATACCTGAAAACCATCAAGGACCACCTGGGTAGCATCTCCTGAAATGGGTGCCTCCTTAGTCATCACATTAGAGAAGGAGAAACTAGAGTTTGACATTTGTCTCTCTTTTACAGGGAAACATGCTTATACAGAATAGAGTCAGAACTGTTCACTTATTTCCTTTTCTAAAAGGAAAAGTATTACATTTAATAATTTATGCTGCTTTAGAAAAAGAGAGAGTGGACCATTTCTGTTGCCAACAATCAGTTCTCTGCTTATCAACTATTCATAGAATACTCAAGAGCTCGGAGAAAAGCCTTTGAAATACAATAAGGCTTAGTGGACCATGTTAATTATAAAATCTATGTTACAGCTGTGAATGTTATGAACTTCCCATTTTAGCCATTGCTGAAGTGTCCCTACTCAATTGCAATGTTCAACTTTTCACATAATGAATTATATTTTTAAACAATTACAGGGTAGTTTTCTTGCACTGAAAGGCCTTTGGCATCTTCCTGATTTCATGGGCATACAAATTGTAGGTTTTAAGAAAATGGTGAACAGATTTACTTGAATTAATGAACCCAGAAAGCCACTTATGTTTGTTAGGGAAATAGATGCATAATGTGGCCATTTTCTAAAGAACTGAAAAGTGTTGGTAACAAAAGCCCATGCATACTAACCGTTTAATTATCTCATTTTTGTCTGGACTTATGAACCAAGTTACTTCCTAGTTTTTAAACATCAAAAGTAGTAAGTTGCAGCAAAGCAGCATTAAAACGGTGAACCATTTTATTCTTTTCAAATTGTTTCAGTGGCAGAGTAGATACATTGTGGGAACTGTTCCAGCTGAAGCTAAATTCATATCATATGGGTTAAAACTTTGGCAGAGCGTTAATTATGAAACTACGTATCATTTGTAGAGTATTTAAGGCTTATCCAGATTCTGCATTTATGTTTGTAAACCTACCACCTTGACCAACCAGGTCATTTAAGCACCATGAGAAATAGCCCGTTTATAATCATGATGGGGGTGAGGAGGGGCAGATGATAGGAACATGGGTCCAATCAATTGCCCCAATACAGTCTGGGGAGCCCCATGTACGCAGAGCCATCAATCTCCTGAGCATTACCACGCTTTAGAAAATAACGTAGCCTCTTTAGACCGTACCTGGGTATCAAAACAGCCCCAGCAGTTTATCTCCCTTGTGCTGAATTATTGGCTATGGACCAGGTGGCGTCCAGATAGCAGCAATACCCCCTTCTCAATGGGTACAGTATGCTGCTACAGCTCTAGGCCTGGACGCTGCCCTCATCACTACTTAGTCCTCCCAGTTATGCAGAATTTCCCCACCAATCGATGTTGGCTTCCCAAGCCCAGAAAGGGCACAGTGTGAAGCTGCTCCAGGAAGAGCTCTGTTGTAGCAGTGACCTGATGTCATCCTCTTCTTTCTCCTCCTCCTCCTCGCTCAAACTGCTGGAGGAGCTGCTGCTGCTGCACCATCTGCTTGATAGTACAGCAGGTGAAGCCTAGCCTGAAGCCACTCCGTCGAAAAGACCAAATAAAGCCCTCCACGTATTTGTTGGTCACAACACGGTGCTTGCAGCCACAACAATTCAGAAGTGTTACTAGTGAGCTCAGAAAGAGGCAGCATGTGATTGAGCGAATGGAATCACGGATTATGGAATACCTTCCCAGACTGCCATGCTCAGTACACAGCAAGCCCCCCCACATGTACTCAGTGATGTGAATGCTATTAGTTCGGCTTCTGTATAGCGCACCAAGTAGCAGGTGTAAACTTAACGCATGCTATACTCACCTGCCTCCTCTCTGTCCATGTAGACAAAGCGTTAGTAGTGCACCAGCTTCAGCACAATTGTCTGCTGTTGAGAGCAGGCCCAAGTGCTAGATGTGTCAGATAGGACATGTAAAGGCCTGACTATATCCCAAAGAGCGTATGATGCGATGCAGAGTCAGGAAGCAGACAATAGGGAGGAGGGTAGGTTCAGGAAACAAGGAAGATGGTTACTCAGTTCCAGCATGTAATACTGAAGTGTCTATAGAATAAACACTCAGTCCCTCGCTCTTACTTTTGGTTGGAGAGTCATGTCCTTTAACAAGGCCAACAATTGTTTAGGAGATGGGCACAAGCACTTCCTTAACATGCAAGATGCAGAGCTGTCAATGTTCATTTTAATCATTTTTCTTCTCTGCGCAAAGCACTTTGGATTGCAGCAAGGATGGGCAAAGTTCTGACCATTAATGACTTCATTGGCTGGTAACAAGCATCTTATGGACCTCCTATACCAATGACCCTGACCCAAATAAGGAGAGAGTTGTTGGCTTCTAAATTACAACCTAGTTTTAAAGCATGTCAATATGTGAGGTCAGCAACTTTAGCTGAGCAGGCCAAAAACGTTGTTTTTACACACAAGTCTTGTGGCACCTTAAAGACTAACAAATTTCTTTGGGCATAAGCTTTCGTGGGCTGCAATCCACTTCGTCAGATGCAGCATTTTGTGTGTGGGGTAAACTTTAGTCATGGAGCATTACTTCAAAGGTACATAGCTTCATGTGACCATGGATCCATTCCATCTTCATTTGAGAGTTTTCAACAAGCTGAAATAGTTTACATCTTTCCAAAAGTTTAAACGAGGTTAAATTGGCTCTTGCATAATATAGGCAAGTTCTTGGTACAACATCTCTTTTTATATAGACCTTTACTGATTTTTCACATAAAGACAAAAAGCTCTGTAGCAACGCAAAGTAGAGGAACATACATTATCTAGATCAATAGTTAGCATCAATGCCAATCCATACCGTATTTGCAGTGTTTCTTTGGGCATGGTAACCTGATCACGTTTCCAAGTCTGTGTGTCAAAACTACTGAAAACAAATTTGTACCTCAAGCAAGTGAACTCAGTATTTGTCCAATATTAAAATTGACATTTTCTTATATTCTGACATGATTTCTTGCAAGTATAACCCCATTATATAGATAGTAAATGCAAGTTCAAGGCATTTAACGTTTTGTACAAGGTCACACAATGAGTTAGTGGCAGAGCCAAGCATACACCTCAAAGTAGCCCGCTGAGCCAGCTGTAACACCACTTCTGCCTATGGCATTAGCCAAAGGTCACTAAGAACAAGTAATGGCTTTATGTTTAAAACAGTCTATTAAACATACAGAAAGTTTTACTTACCAATTTGTAACAATACTGGAGTTACTAAAGCCGTCTCCATGGCATAACAGAATTCCCTGCCAAACATTACAGCACCATGCATCACCCACAGACGTACTGGTATCCGGTTTATGGATCCTTCGCTAATTGTCTCCTCCCTACTCTCATTCTCTTTGTTTGCTGGTTTCTGAAGCTCTGTTACAGGTAGCTCTTGAACTTGCATAGATTCCGAGTCAGCATTCTGGGGGGCCATTTTCATTACCATAAAAATATATATTTCTTATATCTCTATAAATACTATCATATCTAAGATGTCTTCTCTTTCAGCTTCTGTTGTGTTCTTCACAAAAGTAACGCTTATATTCCTCTTGTACAGATAGGTATTTTATAAATTCTCATGTAGGTATGAAACAAAGAACAGAAAGCTATTTAGTAGGAATTTCAACATATGGCTTGCTAGTTTACTGTGAATTAGAGTTAAAAATCCATAATTGCCATTCAGTTAATATCAGTTTCATAATTATTATTGATGAGGTGCTGAAGTTGTTGTTCTTGCTACACAGAGGTGGGAAGGCGACACAAAAAGGTGCTCCACTGGTAATCCCCATCGAGTGGCTGATTAATCTGCAATAAAGAGCAATAAAACGCAAGCTATTAGATATCCACGCAGTGGATTTCAAGTTGCTGTCCTCCTTTTGAAGGTATACATTAAACAAACTTATTTTCTTCACTATTAGCACCCCTTCCCAATAATGGACCTTTTATCCCAAAGCACGTCACACCACACCCCATTAAAATGCCACAGCTGTTTAAACTGCAGCATTTCAGTACAGTTAGGGCATGAGATGAAGGTTATTTATGCTGAATTGTAAGAGGGGAAAAAAGCTATCTAGGCAAAGTGTAATTCTGATATTTAGGCTTTGGCCAGAATACTAAGTATAAAAGACTAATTCAGAAGTTCTTCATTGAATTAAGCTTTAGGTTCCATTTAAGAGATGTCATAGCATTCTCCCAACGTCACTCTCCAGGACAGAGGTTCAGTGCTGCTAAATTTAGACCACCACCTACTAACTCACCAGTACCACCTCTTGAAACACCTCAATGGCCCTTTGAGGTCTCAGTGGAAGAAAATATTATGTTTTAGATATTTGAGTATCCACAGCTGTCGTGTACATTAAGCACACAGTGATCGCCATTATCCCAGTTTCTTCCAAGTTTCCACAGTACTTTGAAAATATATGTTGTACAGATCAGTAGAGGTTGTTCTCAGTGGTTCAATTAAATCTGAATACCCAAGAGTTAAAAAAAAGTGAGGAGCATTCTGATGGGGAAAACTTGGCTCTCAGCCTTTCCTGTAACAAGTCACTCAGCTAGGAAGAAATTTTAGAAGTTCAATACTTAATATTTAACTTTGGAATCTGTCAATATCCCCTGTGTGTGTCTTCTCCTCAATACCAGGACATCCAATCATATCCCCATCCTTCAGTGCCTGTATATACTGCTGATTCTAAAGTCGAGCATCGTGGGATGATGCAATGCACTCTGACCTACACAGTCCTCCTAGACTGTGTTCTGTGCAGACTTCTCTGCACTGCGGTATAGGATAGGAGAAATGAGAAGCACCACAGGAAACCCTAGGCAGAACTAGCCATTAAACACTATCCCTTTAGTAAGGAGGATAAGCATTTTGCAGTAAGCAGAGTTAGATTAGTTGGCATATTAACTTCTGTCTCTGAAACAAACATGGACTTGGAAGCAAATCTGACGAGAGCGCTATGTACATGAGTCTACTCAGAATCTGCATGAGGTAGTATTTTTTGTTGGCCCAACTTCTGTTGGAGAGACAGACTCGCTTTTGAGCTCCACCGAGCACTTCTTCAGTTCCACAAAGCAATTTTGTAAGTTAAATCACTAGATTCTCGTTGACCCCAACACTAGATTCTTTAAGACAGGTCTGAGCAATCTCCTGCCCCATAACCAAGTCACATCCCTTCCTGTTTCTCCATCAACTCATGGACTGTGGTTAATCTATTCCTTTAGGGTGCCCACATCTCCCAAAAGCATAATTTGGAGAAGGGGCCTGATTTAAGAAAAAACAAAGTTTACCACAGTAATTTTTAAACTAGATTGAGCTATTATAGGGAAGAGTTACAACTCAAAATTCAAGGTCAAAGTTGTAGTAGGTTAGCATCGTTTCTCCACACCCACCCAACACCGTGGCTGAATTTTCACCCCAGTACAAAGGGCCCCATAGAAGGAGATTTTATACATCACTTCAGCTCTTAACGCTGAGGTTAAGAGATGCATAGGAGCCCGAGTTTCACCCTGTCAGACTGACATCTTTTTTCCTTGGTTTTACTCCTCTCTTGATCCTGCTGCTGCAGCAAACTGACAGTGCCTGCCACTGTTTTGAAAGTATAAAACTGTTTGTATTGCCTTACCCAATACGTTGTCCTTATCAGATAAAAGAAGGCAATGAACCTTCATTTTTTCCCATGGCACAAAGTCTAATGAGTTCACCTGGAATCTAAGCCAACTGGGGATAGCACAAGGCAGTTAAACACTGAGACCATTAGTCTGACAAACATTAAACATTATAAAACTCAGTTACTTTTTCAACTCACCTACTAAAAATGACTGCTCTTAAACGTAATCATTTGGTAGCAGACCTTAACTACTACAACATGCTCCACATGTGGCTGAATCTGGATCCTGAGAAGTTAAACCTCTGCTAGAACGCAGCAGCACTTGTACCAAGAAACCCAGTGCTTTAATGAGTGGCAAGCACCCTCAATGGTTTGGAAGAGGATTAGCCGAGTTCTCCTCTCGCCGCCCCCAACTTTGCTCAACTTGGGGCCCTGAATCATCAAGTCAAAGGGAGCACCTACCTGGAAATCCCCAACCAAGTCCCCTCCCTTTTTGGATGTGCTTCCGCCCTTGTTCTACCACGGCCTGCAGAGTCTATCCTTCCTTCGTGGGGAGGAGGATAGAATGTAAGTGGTGGGCTGAGGTAAGGAGGGGAGTGCAATTTTCTTAGCATTGTTTTACTGTTTGATGTTTGCGCCTAATGGCTATTCAGGCGGATAAGTGCCTGCGCTATTTGTACTGCATTAACCAGAACATTGGCAAAATACTATGAAAAGGTGCCCCAAACCCATAGTACATTTTCATGACCACCACAAAATAGCTGCGACTCCATAACAGAGCCAGGAACAAAAAGATCACTACCTTTTACTACAGCCAAATATCAATTTAAAACACTACTTTTCTAAAGAGTATGATATCCATTTTAGGATGCATCACTCAGCCTGACTTAATAGTGTCAAACACCAGCATTTGTTAAAATACCAGTGTGTTATCTGGCATTATAGAAGAAACAAATGTAAAGACATTCTCTACCCCCAGGGAATTTACAGTCCAAGACACAGTTCAGACAGAGATGAAAGAAAAACGTAGATCTGGGAGACTTTGTTTTCCCTTATTTTACTGTTCAAAAACAATGGTGAGTTGGAAAAGGCTTTGACGGATTTTGATATATCCACACAATAGAAACCCCACCATACTGGAGCTCAAAGCCCACGTCAACCGAATTGGGCTCCAAGATTCTCCCCCTTCCTTGATTTTCAGAGCCTGAGATCCAGCCCAAGCCCAAATGTCTGCACAGCTATTTTTAGGCCTGAAGCCTGAGCCCTTTGAAAACAAGTCATTTGACCTGGGTTCAGAGTCTGCACCATGGGTTTCTTTTTACGGAGCAGACATACCTTTATAGTGTTCATGGGAGTCTCTGAAGTAGAGAGGAAGGATCTGAATGAAGCAAGAATAGAATGTTTTTTCCACGTGTGGGAGTAGCATAAACATGCAAATAGGAGAAGGACATGAGGATGGGGGTTGACATCGCTGTGGAAGGATGAAGGGAAGATGATGCCAGAGAGTTAGGCCAGGATCCATTTGGACAAGACCATGAAGGTGAGGCTGAAAGGACAGTTAAACTTGATATGGATGGCAAAGGGGAGTCAGAGTCAAAGAGTGGAGTGACAGGCTTGATTGGCAACATATAATCTTTGCTCGTCATCAATTCAGATAGAGCGAGGCGCCAAAGAGAAAGCAATTACAGTAATCAAGACAACTGAGCAGGGCATTAACAGGTTTTAGCCACTTGGACAAGACAACGACTAGAAAACCCAACACCACCTGCTAAATGGATAAAGGTTACACTGAATTGCCCCAGTGAGGAAGGGCCAATTTCAAATGCTAATAGAGCACAAAAATACCAGAAAGACACCTGGGAAGAGCATCACATTTTCACAGTCAGGTCTTTCGCAAGACTTGAGAAATATAAATCCAGCTATTTTATTTTATTTTATTAAAATCCTGCTTCCTCCTCTTCACAGTTACAAAAAGATTACATGAATAAGTTTTACTGGGACAAGAGGTTAATACTTATTTACAGGACCATGGGGGAATTTCATAAGCAGTGGGTGCTTCCTTACAAAGACTCCACGTTATAAGGTCTTAGAGAATCACTTTCATTTAAGTAGATCTGAATGTTTGAGGGGAGATTAAGTTCCAGAAGGGTAGCCATGTTAGTCTTTTGCAGAAAAAACAGAGTCCTGTGGCAGTTTTAAAGACTAACAGATTTGTTTATCACATGAGCTTTTGTGGGAGAAAAATCCCACTTTGTCAGATGCTTTGAAGATGGGAAACTTACCGAATAGGAAGAAATTAAATGCAGGGGAGTGTATGACATAGGATTAGGTCAGGCTGTAACAGCAAATCAAAATAGATGTTAGGATTCAAACACTGGGGAACAGTGTTGTAATGAGAGAAAAATCCATAGCCCCTGTTTAACCCCAAGGCAACGGAGTCAAATCTGCATATAAATTTGAGTTCTGCAGACTCTCTTTGAAGCTGTGATGTGTTATTCATCTGTTTCAACACAGCTATTAGCAAGTTGTCAATGGAGCGATCAGAGAGATTGAAGTGTTCCCCTATTGGTTTTTAGTGTTGCAATTTCTGATGTCAGATTTGTGTGCTTTTATTCTTTTTTGCAGAGACTGTCCTGCTTGTAGGGTTCTCCCTCACCCTAAGCCTCCCTCACACAAATGGCATGTGGAAATCAGAAAACAGGAACAAATAAGTCTGTTGCCCCAAAGGCAGAAATGAGCAATGGTAAAAATTAGCTGGAAATACCATAAAAACTTAAAATAATAATTGAGAAGTTACTAATAGTATCTTATCAGCAGTTATTTGAAAGAACATGTGCGCCTTTTTTTAAATATTAGGAAAATCCTTTTACTAGTGTCTGGGGCTCCAAGATCTTACATTTCAGGCAGCTTCAATTTAACCAAGCTCTCTTTTTTAAAATTAATTATACCAATAAGTAACAGGCCAACTTTCAATGTTAGAACTTCTGTTCAATATTAAATATCAGTTATACTTTCAGGGGCGATGAGTTTGGTTTCCATTCTACCTCTCATTCACAGTCTAGGCATTCAAACAGCTGGCGTTTCCTCAAGCAATGAGGACTAATAGATGGCAGTGAAGGTCTCTTTGCAAAACTATTGTGTTGTGAATAATAAGCCACGTGGCATCTTAAAGGAGGATAATCAGCACATTGTGCTAAATTTGCAAGGAAGGCACCCCACTCAGAAAACAAACTAACTTCTTCAATTTGCCAACCAAGTTCACCAAGTTTTCCATCAGGTGTTTCTTGTATCCCACCCATCACCATAAAGCGGAGTGAGTATTTTTTGTCAAGGTTCAGACTGCAGAGCGGAGAAGCCACCTACTCACCCACCAGTAGTAAGTAAATAAAGAAAGATTTCGGGGTTCGTTCATAAGGATGTCACTCCAGACTTGGCCTACAGTTCACTTTTTTACCACCCCCTGCACAGCACGTCAGCTTCACATTACAAGAGGAAGTAGTGTGTGAAATTATAGAAGATTTGTCTACTGCCTATCTAGAGGCTGTGCAGAGGCTGAGGCTGCATAAAAAAGTCAAAGGGTGAATATTCAGGAGGATGGATTGCTTACATAATAACTCTTTTCCAACCCTAGATTTCTATGCATACTAATGTTTTATCTTGACCTTTAGACAAATACACAGTGACAATTGCAAACCAAAAAAAAAAGCTTAATGTTTGAACAGGAATCTGAGCAATATTTCATAACATGTATATTCTACTGCAAATTAATCTGTGCTAAGCCTTCTCAAATATATAGAGAAGAGATTATTCTTCTAGAAGGGTCTCATTTATCTATCATTTTGTTAGTGTCAATAAAAAATGACTAAGAAAACATTAAGTTTTTTCTATTTTTCAGTTTTTTGGTCAAGCATTTGCCACCTAATCCTTTGAGTTGAGCAGGGTCACCTTCCCTCCCCCCTCCCCCCCCCGCCGCCAGTGAAGGCCTATGGAAGTGCTTAACGTCCATCAGCAGTAGGAAAAATAACTGGAAAAATTGAGGGAGGTGGCAGGAAGGAGGAATAGTTCTACTGGTCTAGGTCCATCCAAGCCATGGGATTTCTCCAGTGCCTAGTACTAGATGCTAAAGAAATGTAAAATTCTTAAATTTTTACACAATGAAGTGTCTCAGGCAATTGCCTATAAACCCTGATACTTCACAGCATGCATTATGCTCTTTTAGCTCTACGTTGCCAAACATGTCTTCATTTGTGAAGCTGTCAGTTAGAAAGAGGGCCGAGTGCAACACATCAACCCCATAAAGGTTGATTCAGGAGACGTTACCATTATTTTCTCCAGAGAACTCCAATATTGAACATAATTTTAAACATTTGTTCTCCAAGATTGGATGCAGAAATGGATCATTCTACAAACTTTCACAGAAAGTTTTAATCATTCTCATGGTTAGAAATAATATTCACACTCTTGAGTTAAGGCGATTCCAACTTTTTTTTTATTTAAGTAACTAGGTTTTGCAAGCCAGGTATGATCTGCTGATGAGCTGTCCTCTTGTTAGGCAGGACACTTTGTTAATAAATGCTTTGTACTACTAGCTTCTAGGTTAGACTTTAGTTTAATCTGAAAATTTAAACTGCATTCCTTCAGTCATTACAGAAATAAGTGTATTTTCAAATTATTTTCCTAATTGACTTGAATATTTGTTTTGAGTGCTTGCAATCCAAACAATGGCACACAACACAGAAGAGAGAAGTTGTGAGTATATTTTCATTAGCTAAGTTAATTAAGTTAGTCAAACTGAATATTTTAAAAGAAAATCTAGAAGATTACACAAGAAAGGATATTTGATAGCCTGGTGCTCCTTTGTAATTGTTTCACTCTATTTAAGAGGAAAAGTGCAGCGATAATCTTGACTTCCTTCCATAATTCTGAATATTTAAATGTAAGACTGTTTCCATAAAGTACAAGTGAACTGACTAGTCTATTTAGTTTCAAGTTTATTGCTTAAATGTGATGCTGAAACTCTGAAGACATTTAATAAAACTTCTAAAATAATCCCTCACCTGGAGGCACCCACAGTAACTTACTGCATAAAGCGAGGTTTGCTGAACTGGGTGCTTGACTTCCTTAGAGATGTGTTGTCCTGTTGGGATATGCTGCTGGATGTTTCTGAACATTAAAATGACAATATGTTCCAGAGGGGTAGATTTACAATTAGGGGGAGAAGCAAAATGCAGTTGAAGTCAACAACTTCCTCTATTGTCCCGTTTGAGATCGAAGAGCAAGGGATGGCAAAACATGTGACTTGGCTAATGCAGTGAACTCAGTTACCATACATTTGTTAACCACAAATAATAATATATATAGATCAATGCTGTGGATACAATTTAGATTGTTCAGCTGCCAATTCCTCTAATATTTTAAATGAAATATGGAACTATAAAAAGAATCTTCTATAGTAACAGACTGCAGTTGAGAACTGCTGCTCTAGGTGTTGCAACACTTTAGTGTGTCATGGCACAGCAGCTGAGTGTCACCTGGAGACAGCCTGCTGCCAAAAGAACATCCCCCTACACCCCAAGTCCCTTCTGGCAGTAGGAGTTCTGGCCCTGGGTTGCCTCCACAGGGATCCATGGAAGGCAGCAGCAGGGAAGGCTCTGGATGTCTTTCTGCAGCAGTGGTACAGGACTCAGTGCTTCTGAATTCTCCCATTGAGAATTTCTGCTGCGGTGGAGGGGGCTATTGCAGCAGCAGCCTGAATAGTTTTTTTTTTAAACTTATTGGCAGAGGGGGTGGTGAGTTGGGTGAGCTCCTGACTGTCACAACGTGCCAAGAGTTGAGAACTCCTGATTTAGAGAATATAAACATACATAGTTGCAAGGGAGATGTTCTCCAAAAGATACAGGTTCTAGCCATAGGAATAATGGGGTCACCTTCAAATATTCTTTGAGATTTACTTTGATGCTAGTTAGCCCAGCAGCTTTCCCAGAAAGCCTTTAAGCTCACCAGTCTGCTTGTGTATTCCTCCTCCACCCCAATTTCCAAATCACAAATGTTAATATTTAACAGAAGTACAGGGCCATTAGCATACAAGTGGAAGAGCAGCATGACTGTTCTGTTGGAGGACGGAAGATTAACATTTGACTGCTCCAGAGGAATCATTGTTATGATATTAAGCACCTCCTTCACTTCTCTGAGCTAGGCCCTTTACTTTTAGCAGATTTAGTTCTTTGGGTGGAGAGGAGGGGGTGAACTTCTGTTTGAGGGAGGGAAAAGTCATACTGACTCATCAGTCAATGTTCTCCATAGCCAGGAAAAGAAGATCTGAGCACCTCAAATTCTAGATTCATAGGCTAAAAGGAACCATTGCAATCCTCAAGCCTGACTTCCTCTGAAACAGAGAACTTTCTAGTTTAAATATTTGAATTAAAGCATCTTTTAGAGGAAAATGCAGTCTTGATTAAGTAGTTCAGTAATGGGAGTAATGCAGTAAAGGGAGTTTGAGGGAAGTTTGTGGTTTGTGTAGCTACTATGGTGAAGAGGACCCGCACCGCTTGTGCCAGCACTGCTACTGTCTCCTCCACCTGTGCCTGTATCCAGACAGACATACTGACCATGGATATCTCTACCCAGATCCTGGCGTGGACTTGCAAGGACTGTGGCCTGCATTTCCCACTCTCAGATGGTCAGGCTGGGGAGATCATTCAATGTGACAGGTGTCTCCTGGTGGAATCTCTCAGGAAGCAGGTGGGGGAGTTACAGGAGGAGGTGGCCAGGCTCAGGAGTATCCATGCCCTGGAGAAGTTCCTGGATAGCATTCATGAGGAAACATACAAGGATGAGGAAACTATCCAGAGGCAAAGGACTGCTGCCACACCCTCGGAGAAGGATGGGATGGCTCAAGCAGAGGGTGGACACTGGCAGCTGGTTACTTCTGGCAGCAGACAGTGCTCCACCCCTGCTCCCATCCCACCCTCCGTTGTGGTAAAGAACCGCTACGCAGCACTACAGACAGGAGATGATATGGAAGAGGAGAAGCTGTGCACCCCCGAGGTTGGGAGGATCACAACCATCACACCCAGGAGAAAACGTCGGGTTGTGGTGGTTGGTGACTCTCTTCTGAGGGGGACGGAGGCACCCATCTGTCGCCCAGATAAGGCTTCTCGGGAGGTATGCTGCCTGCCAGGCGCCCGTATCCGAGACGTTACGGAGGGATTGTCGAGAATCATCCATCCCTCTGACTACTACCCCATGCTACTCATCCATGTGGGAACCAATGATACTGCAAGAGGTGACCCTCTGCAGATCAAAGGTGACTACAGGGCTCTGGGAGCACGGGTGAAGGAGTTCGGTGCACAGGTGGTGTTCTCCTCGATCCTCCCGGTCAAGGGTAGGGGCCCGAGCAGAGACAGATGCATCCTGGAGGTGAATGCCTGGCTGCGGAGATGGTGTTACCAGGAGGGCTTTGGCTTCCTCGACCATGGGGTGCTGTTTCAGGAAGAAGGACTGCTAGGCAGAGACGGACTCCACCTATCCAGGAAGGGAAAGAGCATATTTGGAAGCAGACTGGCTAACCTGGTAAGGAGGGCTTTAAACTAGGTCCGAAGGGGGAAGATGACCAAGACCCACAGGTAAGTGAAACTGAGGGAAACCTGGGGGAAGGGATGGAACTTGGGGGATGCTGGGGCTGTAACAGCAGGAATAAAAGAGGGGGTAGTTGGAACTGGGGGCTGGGGTCAAATAATTTTTTTTTTCCTGATAAAGTCATAATACCTCAGGCGAGTGGGGAAGGAGGACACCGGGAGAAATTGCAAGGGGGAAGATGCGACAGGAGGGAGAATCGACAGGGCAAAGTAGGGCAATGGGCCCGGTATCTTAGGTGCCTGTACACAAATGCGAGGAGCCTGGGAAACAAGCAGGAAGAATTGGTAGTACTGGCACAGACAAGGAACTATGATATAATTGGAATAACAGAAACGTGGTGGGATAACTTGCATGACTGGAGCACTGCCATGGATGGATATAAATTGTTCAGGAAGGACAGGCAGGGAAAAAGGGGGGGAGGAGTAGCGTTATATGTAAAAGAGCTGTATGACTGCTCGGAGCTCCACTATGCAAGTGGAAACAAGATGGTTGAAAGCTTGTGGGTTAAGTTTAGGGAAGAATGCAACAAGGGGGATGTTGTGGTGGGTGTCTGCTAAAGACCGCCAGACCAGAAAGAGGAGGTGGATGAGGCGTTCTATGGACAACTAACAGAAGTTTCCAGATCGTCGCAGGCCCTGGTTCTTATGGGGGACTTCAATTATCCTGATGTCTGCTGGGAAGATAATACAGCAGTGCACAGGCAATCCAGGAAGTTTTTGGAGAGTATTGAAGACAACTTCCTAGTACAAATGCTGGAGGAACCAACTAGGGGCCTTGCACCTCTAGACCTATTGCTCACAAACAGAGAAGAATTGATCGGGGAAGTAGAAGTAAATGGCAACCTGGGCAGCAGCGACCATGAGATGGTAGAGTTCAGGATCCTGATCAATGGAAGGAAGGAAAGAAGCAGAACACACACCCTGGACTTCAGAAAAGCAGATTTTGGCTCCCTTATGGAGCTGATGGGCAGGGTCCCATGGGAGGCTGATCTGAAGGGGAAAGGTGTCCAAGACAGCTGGCTGTATTTTAAAGAAACCCTGTTAAAGGCACAGGAAGATAACATTCCGATGTGCAGAAAGAACAGCAAATGTGGACGGCGACCAGCGTGGCTTAGCAGGGAACTCTGCGGGGAGCTGAAACATAAAAGGGAAGCTTACAAGAAGTGGAAGCTTGGACAGATGACAAGGGAGGCGTATAAAGATATTGCTCGTGACTGCAGGGATCAAATCAGAAAGGCCAAAGGACAATTGGAGTTGCAGCTAGCAAGAGATGTGAAGGATAACAGAAAGGGGTTCTATAAGTATATCAGCAACAAGAAAAGGATCAGAGGTGGTGTAGGTCCCTTACTGAATGGGGCAGGCATCCTCGTGGAGGATGATGCGGAAAAGGTTGAAGTACTCAATGCTTTTTTTACTTCAGTCTTCACAGGGCGGGCCAGCTCCCAGGCTACTACACGGGGTAACGCGGACTGGAGAGAAGAGTGACCCTCGGTGATGGAAAGTCAGGTTAGGGAACACTTAATGAAATTGGATGTGCACAAGTCCATGGGGCCGGATGAACTGCATCCGAGGGTGCTGAGGGAGTTGGGGGAAGTGATTGCAGAGCCGCTGGCCATTATCTTTGAGAACTCGTGGCGAACGGGGGTGGTCCCGGAGGATTGGAAAAAGGCAAATATAGTACCTATCTTTAAGAAAGGGAAAAAGGAGGATCTGGGGAACTACAGACCGGTCAGCCTCACCTCAATCCCTGGGAAAATCATGGAGCATTCTCGTTGGCAAGTTAAGGAAGTATGGGTTGGACGAGTGGACCGTAAGGTGGATCGAAAACTGGTTAGATTGACAGGCCCAGCGGGTAGGAATCAATGGCTCGATGTCTGGTTGGCAACCGGTAACGAGTGGAGTGCCCCAGGGGTCGGTCCTGGGGCCGGTTCTATTCAACATCTTCATTAATGATCTTGATTATGGAATAGACTGCGTGCTTAGTAAGTTTGCGGATGACACCAAGTTGGAGGAAATGGTAGATACTCTGGAGGGCAGGGACAGGATCCAGAGAGACTTGGACAAATTGGAACACTGGGCCGAAAGAAACCTCATGAGGTTCAACAAAGACAAGTGCAAAGTCCTGCACTTAGGACGGAAAAATCCCATGCACTGCTACAGGCTGGGGACCGATCAGCTAAGTAGCAGCGCTGTAGAAAAGGACCTGGGAGTTATGGTGGACGGGAAGATGAATATGAGCCAACAGTGTGCCCTTGTTGCCAAAAAGGCCAATGGCATATTGGGCTGCATCAGTAGGAGTATTGCCAGCAGATCGAGGGATGTGATAATTCCCCTCTATTCGACACTGGTCAGGCCGCATCTGGAGTACTGTGTCCAGTTTTGGGCTCCCCACTACAGAAAGGATGTGGACAAATTAGAAAGAGTCCAGCGGAGGGCAACAAAAATGATTAGGGGGCTGGGGCACATGACTTATGAGGAGAGACTGAAGGAACTAGGCTTATTTAGTCTACAGAAGAGAAGACTGAGGGGAGATTTGATAGCAACCTTCAACTACTTGAAGGGTTGCTCCAAAGAGGAGGGAGCTAGACTGTTCTCGAGGGTAACAGAGGAGAGAACAAGGAGCAATGGTTTCACATTACAGCTGGGGAGGTCAAGGTTGGATATTAGGAAAAACTTTCTCACTAGGAGGGTGGTGAAGCATTGGAATGGGCTATCTAGGGAGTTGGTAGAATCTTCATCTTTGGAGATTTTTAAGGCTCGGTTAGACAAAACTCTGGCTGGGATAATTTAGGGGGAGTGGTCCTGCTTTTTAGCAGGGGGTTGGACTAGATGACCTCGTGAGGTCCCTTCCAACCCTATTATTCTATGATTCTATGATTCTCCATCAAAACCTTTAGTAAATTGCTCCAGTGGTTCATTATTCTGACTTAATTTGCATCTTACTTCCCATCTGAATTTGTCTCATTTCAGCTTCCTGTCATTGGGTCGTGACCTTTAATTGGCTTGATTGAAGAGCCCTCAACAGATTTCTATTCCCACATAGGTATCTATGAACTGTGATCACGTCACTCTTCAACCTTTTTTTTGACAAACTGAATAGACTGACCCCAGGAGTTCAACTCACTATAAAGTATGTTTTCCAGCCCTATAATCCTCCTTTTGACACTTCTCTGAACATGCCAATGTATGAACATCTTTCTGGAGTTAATAGAATTGGATACAGTACTCCAGTGGTTGAGGGACATGCTCTGGATACAGAGGTAATATAGCCTACTTACTTTACTCTAAATATTCCCCTTATGCAGGTAAGAACAGTCTTGTGCTAAGTGCTGGGCAAGAATTGGTAAGCTAGCCTCCTGTCACGTCCGCTCCCATTTAGGGAGCGAAATTGGAATGGCAGGAGAAATCCTGCCCCTAATTAGAGAACCAGAGACTGCTGGCAGCCCAAATAGCCTAGGACTGACAAAAAGCTGAGAGGAAGGAAGTCAGGAGGGAGGGAGCCAGGGAATGGAAGCAGACCAACAGTATCTACATCCACGAGGGAAGAGGTGGAGGGAGTACAACCTGCCTCTATTTTTAATGAGGTAAAGTACTCATTTAGATATTCAGTCATGCCTAGATTCCTGCTTCTTCCTTCTTTGTTTTCTTCTTATTTATATGGCTAAAGAACCTTTTACCATTGGTTTTCATTCCCTTTGCAAGGTCTAACTCTGCTTGGCTTTTGGCCTCTCTCATTTTATCTCTACATGTTCTGCCCACCAAGAGGTAGCTTTCCTTGCTGATTCCTCATATCTTCTACGCCTTGTAGGTTTTCTGCTCTCTCTTAATCACCTTTGAGATTCTTACTCATCCAGCTTTGTCTAGAACTCTTGCCTATGAATTTCCCCCCCTCCTTTGGAATGCAGGCCTCAGTTTCTGCAACTTTGACTTGCTGTGATTCCAAGCCTCCGCCACCTTTAGATCCAAGAGTTCTTCAGTCCAATCCACTTCCTCAACTAATTCCCTGAATATTTTTTAAAGTTAGCCCTTTTGAAGTCAAAGACCCTAGTCACAAATTTTTATTTATCCTTCTATTTAGTTTGAACGGAATTAGCTTGTGGTCACTCGAACCAAGGGTGTTCCCGACAACCAGTTCCTCCATGAGGTCCTCACTACTCACCAATACCAAATCTAAGATGGCAACCCCTTTTGTTGGTTCGGTAAAGGAATTCATCAGCTACTACATCCCGGAACATCTGGGCCTTATTACTACTACTAGGATATGTCCTTCAGTCTATATCTGGGAAGTTAAAGTCTCCCCCCCCCCCCCCCACAGTTCTCAGAAGTATTTGCTTCATTGAAGGCTTTAAAGAGGTCCCTATACATGTCAATCTGATTTCAGTGGTCTGTAACACTAACAGGTGAGCTGTGTGCATGAAGAGGTGGCGGGAGCACAACCGGTAAATAAAACTGGACCAGTGATTAGTGAATTCCAGGAGGTCTGAGCAACTGTGAGCATCGAAGAAGGGGAAGCAGGGCAGGCTCAGGCATGCACTACCACAGCCCTTTCGGCCACACACTTGGGCTAGGAGTTCCTGCTGTTGGCCCTTAGGGCTTAAAGTTTGGGAAAGGGGACCAATGCTGCCCTCAGCCCCTTAAACTACAGCCAGTTTAAAAAGCAGGATGCATGGCCCCTGGTCTCCTTGATCAATCACTAGTAGCAACCCCCCCCCCCCCCACAGTTCCAGCACCCTTGGCCATGACTTCAGGTCTTTTTCAGTTACTGATTCCCATCCTGTAAGAATGACCTGTTCTTAGTTTCTAGATGCACATTTACATTTGATCCTATGAGAGATCGTGCTCTTTATTCACACTAAGTTTACCAAGCAATTCAGATCAGTGTGCATCACTCCCGCATCGTCAGGTCATCTGCAGACATGAACAGAGATAATTTTATATTTTCTTTTAGATTCTATTGATAGAAACATTAACCAGAAATTGGTTCTTGGCCCTATGTTAGAGTACCACAGTGAACACAATACCTGCTTGACAGTTCCCTCTATACAGTTAGATATTAAACTGATCAAAACCTGGCTGTTCAGTGTAACCTTGCTGATTCTGTATCAGTCTATTTTTTTAAAGTCAAGAAATCATATAGCAAAGTCAGTTGCCTTAGATGTTTACCCCCATCCCTTCAGTTAAATCTCAAGAGAGATCATTGCTAATCAACACGGGTTTATGAAAAGCTACCATTTCAAGTTAGGTTAACAAAACCTAGACTACTGAATAAGAATTAAGTGGGAGTAATGCATCAGTGTTTCACCCAGGACCCATGAAAGACTGACAGCCTTCCACGAGCTGGGTTGTCCCATGTACTTTCACTGTTCCAAGTCTTATAAAAAACCATTACTGAAAAACACACTAAAAACTAGTGCTTGGAGCACTACTGGGATGCTGTGCTGGAGTCCCTGTGGGCCTGTCAGAGGAGACTGATTCAGGGGGCCCCGCTGGTACAGCAGTGCTCAGGCCAAGGCCAAGTGGTTACAGTGGACTGGATCCCCCTTTAGCCCGGGACTGCAGCCCCCAAAGCCCCAGCATTAATCCAGCCCTGTATTTGCATTTAAGGCCATGCACTTGAGCCTCCTAGTTCATCCAGGCACATGGGTGTTATCAGTTTGTAATCCCAGGACTCAGAAGACTATCCTGCAGAAAGAGGGACCTCCTTTTCCATTTAACAGAGGCCCTATCAGATATTACAGTTCATCTTCACTAAAGTAACCTGCATAAGAACAAAATGGTTTTCTCTTCAGCCAACAAACAAATGCATGCATTATTAGAGGACAGACATTTCTAAGTAATAGAGAGTATTGATTCAAGAGAAAAGTCTGTTTCAAGGTTTCTTCTTTTTCCTCAATCTTTCATGCACAGTTTTCCTCCTGCATTACCATGGAAAGTGAGTAGGAGTTCACCACAAAATTCTTCCAGGAACATTTGAGACAGCTGTGAAAATCTCTATTGCAAATCATTTTCACAACCTTAAGGAACATATTAATAGTGAATTCTGCAAGAACTTGAAGGGTAACAAAAAAGCTTTCTAGAAAATTTGCTAAAGCTCTTCAACGTTAAGTCTCCAGGATTAGCTGATGGAAAACACAAATTTACATTTTGTATAGCACGTATAGAGAGCACTGACTAGTTTTACCTGAAGTTGATTGAGCCAGATAGCTACATCAGGAGTGGTAGAATTTACTGCAGTGATGCCTCCTTCATATTTATAAATTGGACAGCAGGTAGTAATAAGTTCGATGGTCTGTTGTGGGGATCCACACTTGCATGCCCGGGATTCCTTGATTTTCTATTTGCGCACATCTACCATGGTTGGTTCAGATTTGACCAAAATGTCTATGGATGGTTGAACCCAGGAATAGTCTGTAGGAGGGATCTGGCACAAGATGCTTATTTTTAAACTCTTGTTTAGCCCCCCATCTGCTTCCCAAGCCTCCTTCTGATCATAACCTGATTACATAAGGCCAAGCGAATATTCCCAGAAAAGCTTACAGGGTTTATAGTGTTGTGGAGCAGCACTGTTGGGGTCTTGGTGGATAGGAAGACATCCGTTTTCCTGGATTCACAGAGCAGAAGACCAACGTTCGAATGGGTAGCCGTGGTATCGAGTCGACTTAAAGAGTTCCAGTGCTGTACCACATCACAGTATACAGCTGGGTGTCAAGTAGCCTGCTCTACAGCCCTGCGCAACGTTCAGGAACAAGTGCCACCGTGGATGTTAGTAACACTGATGCACCCCAAGTTGCACCTGCTAGTTTCTGAATTGTTGACTTGTCTTTGCAGCTACCCTCTGAAGGTGGTCATGGACAGTGAGTGTAGTTGAGTTTTATTCCAAACTATGATGAGGTGGAATCATGCTGCACAATTTTACCACAGAAAGCTGCCGTGTTTTTGATACGCCTATTATCAAAGGAATGTGCTTCCCCAGGGTTTGGTTTGAACCTTCATTGTTGTACATTATTGTTCCATAATTCAAAAGTCCTCACTAAGTACTGTCTCAATGTCATGGAAGTTTGGTGCTTGGATTGTCATGGCAAGATCACCTGCATATCTAAGTGTCTGATTTAGTTGGAGGCATATCACTTCTGTAAATAGCAAAAAGGACTGGCACACGTACATAGCCTGGTTATAACCCCTAGCCGCTCTAACATATCTAGTAGCATCCCTAACTCCCACAGCAGTCTGAGATCAAACATTGACTTTTACCTTAACCTCTCAATTGAATTCAGTCTTACAAGTGACTTTATAGCCCAGACGCAAGTACAGCTTACTGTTTACTACAGTTAAGTCAGCTTTAAAGGCAGTCTTTTAGAGAGACCATATCCTTAAGACTACTTGCCCCAGTAAATATGAATAGAATTTTTAGCTTGCTCTCATTTTTTCCAGAGGTATCCTCACCCCACCCCAGTATGTGTGGGGGAAGTTATTGCTAGTTTAAGGGCTTTTTTTAAACCAATATGAAAAGTGGTCATTCCCTCCTATCACTTAGGAAGGGTCTCATTTGAGTGGCACTGCTCCGTAAAAAAATCTCAAAGGAAATGGGATTGTTTAATTAGTGGCCAAGGTCTAAAATTGAAAAAAATCCAGTAACATTCTATCTGACTGGCATGAAACAGGTTAAAATGCTGTCCCACTTATTTGTTAACAAGGCATATGAAAAAGTCACTGGTAACAGCACAATAAGAATTGCATTTAATATGCAATGTACTAAAACGTCAAGTCCCAACATTTAATCTGCAATCCTCAGGTGATCAAAAATGATCCAGGTTTGTTTTGCATATAAAATGACTAGAGCATCCTAAACCTTTGACCCTAAATCATGAATAATATTCTACACAAAGTTTGTAGCAAACAGTTGAATGTTTTTTTGAATAAAAATGCAGTCTAAAGGAAAATGAGTGTTCTGGCATCAATTTGATTTCACTGACAACTGCAGTGCGTAAAAAATACTGCAGTACCAGAACTGACCCAATTTCAAAATAGCAGGCGATGTACAATATGTAAGTAATGGAGTCCAAAGAAATAAGATTAGAAGAGCAAAATAGAGTTTTATAGTGCAGTCAGAAGCTAATTTTAAGGATTATAAAATGGTTCTTCAAACACACAAGACCCCTTTTTACCCGGATACTTGTATAGTCATGTCAGTTTGCAGAACGTTTAGTTTTTCCCCTCCCCTCCCAAAAGGAAAGGCATTAAACATGTCTGCATCCAGGAACCTTCAGCTACTAATCTAGGGGTGGATTTTTATCCTCTGCATTACACAATTCTTTAGATCACCAAGTTTAAATGTCTCCTACATGAGGAAGTGTCAAACCACAGCTACGGCGACAGCAGCAAATTCGCCACCATTAGATCAAACTTTCCAGACAGTGATCAGTTAAGACCTGCTAAGTCATTCTAGAAATCAACTTAGTAAAAGTCACACCCTCAAGCGTTGCACTGAGAACACATTTCCTGCTGGTACAGCAAAGACACCCTTCTAAAGGTGTGTTGGGAATTAGACAGGAGTCATGCAAGCTCCTCCCTAGCTTGCGCATCTCCCATCGACTGCCACTGAATTTCACTGCCAGCATAGACCTCGCTTCAGAGGCATGACTGTTGAATAACTCTGTCATGTACTCTTAAGACAAAAATCATGCTGCTTCTACAGCTTTCTAGATATTACAGACTCAGTGAAAAATATGGAAAACTTGGATCCCTTCCAAAACAATGTAGAGCATTACCACCAGGTGACCATGCTGGCCTAAGTTTGGGTCATGTTCTCCTGCAGGTTTATCCCTGAGACTAGCAAGAAGGCACTGAGTTTCCTTTATCCCACCTTGACAAGTCTACTCCCCCCTCCAAAGGGGGAGATATTAACTCCACTCTGCCAGAGCACAAGCTTCCAGCTACATGAAAGATGTAGGCTATTTAGTGGCAGATATCAGATCCTCCTGAAGTTTCCTGGCTATGCTGTTGTGGGGAAGTGGAAGGCTCCATAGGAGCCATATTGCCATTGTTCTCTTCCTCACCTTATTCTATTAATGAAAAGCAGGGAAGGACAATCAGTTTATAATTACTGAGGCAAAGAGAATTATGCAGATTTGCCAAAGGGAATCCTGCTGGTAGCCAAGGGCAGTCTGCCATCTACAGCAACAATTTCCCTGGCTGGACTATTTCTTACCAAGCATACATTTTTTTCATCCTAAGATACCGAACTTTAGTAGGCAGAATCTTCTGGAGTGACATTTCGGGAGCACAACTTCCTTGCTGCCCTCTGTAAGAAGGCCCATCAGGAGTCAACAATTCCTTTATCATTCTTAACAAAGGAATGAAAATGCTGGGAAGCATCTCATTTTACTGAGAGAGGCCATAAAATAAGACACTACACAATGGAGTTGGTAATACAGTTCAAAGGCTCAAACTGTTATGAATGTCAATTAGATCACACTTAAATCACTGCTAAAATTCTTTAAAAAAAGAAAAAAGTGGAGACTGCAAACCCTGATTAAAAATTTTTGGTTTATTGCTGAACAACAAATATGTCCATTTAGCCTCATGTTTGTTAAATGAAGATGTACCAAACACATGAGCATAGTTACAGAAGCACAGAAGTGTTTGGAAATAAGTGATATAAAAATTTGGCTCATTATTAGCTACCCTCATCCATTGGCCTTCTTTATGGCTGTAGTCCATGACGACACTAGTTTACACTGTATCTGTGTTAACAAAGTCTAAAGATGATATGTACAAATACCAAATAAGAGCACCTCAGGCATCACGGCAGGAATGGGGAAGCAAAAAGAAGAATAAAATAGATCTGCTCCACTGCTGGTCATGTATTTTAAAAAATCCCTTTTGTTCCAAAGGTTTTTAAAATATATATCACGAAGTAGAGAGGTATGGTAGGTGTCTCTACCATAAACCAACAGAAAGACATAAGTTCTTGCTGCCTTATGGTACTGGGATCTCCAAATAGCAGGTGCTGTCCAGTATCAGGATGAGGCTAAAGAACGTCATTTTGGCTAGTCAGAAACTTAAGTAAAAAACCCTCCACTAGCCAATCTGAAAATCATGGCAGGAGAGTAATTGGATTGAGGATGCTCAAGTCAAAGCGAGATTTCTGCTTAACTAGAATCAAACCCATCGAGTCAGGTGATCACGGTGTGCTCTTGGAAGTCAATGTGTTATAAAAGGCACATCTTGGCTAAACTATGTTAACAACGTACTGTCTCTGCAACCACATCCTCCTCGCTACTGGGCAGAGGTGAAAAATAAGCCACAAAAGTCAACGGAGCAAGAGCTATTTCAACTGTAGCAATATAATCCGTGCTCCACATTTGCCAAGTATTTCACCGATAGCGTTCCAAGAGTTGCACAGTACGGGAGATGAGTTTCTCAACATTGTGGTAGTTGGTTACTTGCGCTCCAGTATGACCTATACTTTGCATGTATTAAAACGCATACCACAACAATAAAAAAAATCAAGTCAAAAGGATGCAGAGTCTTTGCTGTTCCCTGCATATATTACAACACTTTAACGCACATCATTTCTTAAATCAGATGTTAATTTGCTCTTCAACATTACATACAGGTATTGAAAGGTACTGTAATCACCACGACTTACAAGACTGTCTGCTTGTATAACAAAGTTTCTCTCCGAGAACGTTAGGATGGCTGCTTGTGACTACTCCCAGTGGAGTTTGTATTTTTGATTCTTTAGCTGATCTATGTCAGCGAATTTTGAGACGTACAGCATACAGGAGAGGAAAAAAAGCCCATCATTTAACAGATTCCTCCCCCCCTCCACTTATCTTAATTGAAGAAACATTTTCCAATCACAAGTTCTTCGGCATCTAGTGTGAAACTTGTCACGTACATTTCTCCTCAAAGGGAACAGCGCATGTTGGAGTTCAGTCTTTAAAAGTCGTGTAAAACCCCTGCCCTTCCCCCTGCCCCCCCCAACAATGCTTCATCATAGTAAAACCTTGTATAAAATTATGGACAGTAGCCAATTTCAAAAAGTTAATTATAAAATTTTAAAAACCACACTGTATATTTTGACATGCAATGTTGACTGCTGTCAAATGTCCTTAAATCAAATCGGGAATGTCTCAAGCAGAAATATGCCAGTGTATGAATGTACAGGAAAACTGATGTCTTACTGATTAATTGGGCTTGGAATATTAAGTTTTGGTATAAATGGAAACATTGCAATGATTCTTACAGTTCTGTCTAATCTCAGACATCTAAAAATCAGGTCAAGTCCAAACTTTAAATGCATTTGAATAAAGAGAATTCAGCGTCCTGCGATATTTGGATGGAGACTGGACTGTTTCTAGCTTCTCTATACAATGAAAATAAGTAGATATTTATTGCTTGCCTTCTGTTTATTAAAAAGGCACACCAAAATTCCATTATTTTCTACTATCAAAAAGAATACTTATTGAAATACCTAAATTAGGGGTCGGCAACCCCTGGCACGCGTGCCAATCCTGAGCAGCACACGGCCCTCCTCAGGCTCCCCCTGCTGGCCCCCCCCCCACACGGCCTGGGCCCACAAGAGCTGCATGCTGCGGCTTCAGGTTCCCTGGCCGCATTTCCCTGCTCCGCCCTGTCAGGGTTGGAGGCTGCAGTCCCTGGGACCCTGACTCTACAGCAACGCAAGTGGGGACCTGGGCTCGGCAGCGGTCCGGGGCCAGGCGTGGGCTCAGGGGCCAGTGCGGCCCAGTGCGGGGGGACCGGTACGGCTCAGCTCTGGGGCTGGCTTGGGGGCTGGCCCGTGACTCGGGGGAGCTAGCTCAGGAGGCCGGTGCGCCCTGGCTTTCGGGCCAGCTCTGGGGCCTGGTCAGCCCAGCACAGGGGCTGGCGCGGGGATCGGGGGGGGCTGATGCAGCCCTGTTCTGGGGCCAGCTCAGGGGCCTGGCCGGGCCAGGGCTTGGGGGCCTGGCCGGGCCAGGGCTCAG
The DNA here is from genome assembly GCA_007922175.1 of Pelusios castaneus. Lineage (NCBI taxonomy): Eukaryota > Metazoa > Chordata > Testudines > Pelomedusidae > Pelusios > Pelusios castaneus. The sequence continues at coordinate 24,813,907 of ML685784.1, forward strand.
GGGCTGGCTTGAGGCTCGGGGAGGGCAGGGGGCAGCATGGCCCGGCGCGGGGCCCTGGCCAGTCTGCTTGGGGCTCAGGGACCAGCACGGCCCGGCCTGGGGACCTCACCCCGAGTCCCTGGCCCCACCACCTTTTGGCCCCACCCCTGGCCCCTTCTGAGGGTGTGGGGGCAGGGCTGGCACAGGGGACCCCTGACCTAGATCTTTATAGATGTGGAAAGAAACGTCAGCCTCTTTTGCCATGCTGTTTATCATCAGGGACCCCAGCATACCACATGCAGGTACTGTACATTGTACTGATGCCAATGTTCATTTAATTGGCTTCAAGCTCAAGGTTTACCCTTCCCGGTATATTTAGCTGCTTTTAGTCTGACGTATGATCTCCCAAAGAGAAGAACACTGACAGAGGAACCATCAGATTTAAGACTCTTGTAAAGACTTCCTACTAGTACTTAAATATAGATATGCAGTCTTAACTAAAAAACAGCGAGCCACTGAGAACTAAAGTTTTAAATGCTAAGGCTAAATGCACCATATTGTTTGAGGTGTCCCGTTTGCTGTTTATGATACTTCCAGTTTCATCAGTGTTTTGCTCTGTAGTCATGCTTCTCTTTTAGTATGGAGCTTGCCCGTTTCTTGCAAAAGGATCATTACAAATTGTCTCTAAAGAGTGTTGGAAGTACCAAGGCTACGGAGATTGCCACCCTACACCGATTACATTAGTTAGAAGCAGTGCAGTCACTGACTAGATGCAGCTGGCACGGTGTAAACAGATGAGAGGGGATGAGTTTAGCAAAAGCAGAGGTAAAGGTAGCAATTGGTTTTGTATAGAAAGCAAAGCTATCCTGTTAGGCAAGAGGTAATATCGAGTATGCCATTCCAGAGTACTTTAATGAGCTGGGTAAGTGTACATCTTTGTATCATTAAACAACTCCTCTTCCTACTCACAGGTCTAAACTAGACTCCTGGCAGACAATTTATAGGTGGGTATGTGCAGTCTATCACAGCTGTTTGATCTCCAAACAGCACCAATAACAAAGCTGAAAGCAGGCATGGGGAGAGCTGGGAAACTTCTAGGGTCTTTTGCATATGGCAGTAAATAGGTTAGTATAACATGAGAAGTTAAGTAAAAAGGGTGTTTGATTCATTAAGAAACTCCAGTATCAAAACTATGCTAGTTTCTCTATTAAATGCAATTCTAAAGAAAATCAGAAAGGCAGCAGCAGCTTCCCTGGTACTATTAATTAGCAGTTTGACTTGAATTTACATGGTCCCTTTGTTTGCCGAGATGAATTTCAGAGGAATAAGTTAAAATTAAAACAAGAGCCAAGTATGAAAAATAGCTTCTTATCCTACAGCTGATGGTGTGTTTACTCTAAGAGAAGATAGGGAAATTTCTAATCATCCTGGATCTTCCTTGCTCTGTAGGAGTTACTGAGCCTTCACCATCATGGTACAAGACACCACACTTTAAATACACTGATACAAGTGAGAACCTCAGTTCAGAATGTCAGATCCAGCCAGCCATTTCTAATGTAAAAAGACTGGCCACAAAGATGCAGTGGTGAGACAGCAGTTAAATTTCTATCATTTCGTGCGTGTTCTGAAAATCTGGGTGGAAGTGGATTCTGAGGGGACATGCAAATACACTTGAGACTGGAAAAATCTAAAGGCACAGAGAAGCAGAGATGAGCTTAAGTGTGATGAGATGGTAAACTAGCCAATTCCCAAGAGAGACTTATCCTTCCTAGCCAGAACAGCAAGAAACACTTGTTCTGGACTATTTACAAGCTCTAAAACTGATTCTCCTTAGAAGTACCCAACAAGATCTTATGGTTGTATTCTGTGAGTCAGCTACATCATCCATAGAAGAAGCCTGCTTACGTACCAAAATTATTATGCAAGTTCTTTAACTGGCAGTGCAGTATCTATGGTCAAGTCTATATTGAAAAGAGCAAGTTTATCACTGTCTGTTCAGCTGAATCGTCAGTGAAGACCCACTCATTCAATCCGGAGTTCAACTCAGCAACTCCAGCCCCATAAGTAGAATAGCGCTGAGTTGAAGGGCCAGCGCTTAACTTTATGGCTCCACTGCACTGAGCTGGAGGGAAGAGGGAGTTAGAAAGTCGGAGAGAGACACACACAAGTTATAGCATAGCTTGCATCTCTGACTGCTGCTGAAAATGGGAGCAAGCATAGACCAGTCCTGAAAGCATGTGACGGACTGCTCAAACATAGGGTGTTTTCTGTCAGCAGCATTTACAGTACAGTTTCTTTTCTAACACTTGACTATGCTGTTCCTTGGAAACTCTGCAGATATCTGGAACAGCTTTTCCTCAAGAGACGTTTTCCTCTACCAGAAATGGATTCCTGCATAGAGAAAAAAGGCACGCTACCAAGCCTTTGCCACCATTGCTCCCCATATAGATGCAGCATTTGCTGATGGAAAAGCAAAATTGGACAGCATAGGAACGACACCTCCCCAAATGATGCTAGCGAGGACACCCTAGGGACCTTCTGAGCATATCAGAATTCTGCCACTCCAACAGCATTTTCTTGAGAGTCTCCTCTAGGAGCTCCTCTTCTGTGAAAGGAGACCCACAGGTTGTTTATTAATTTTCTCAATTTCCAGAAACCTCATCTGCTCACATGAGGTCTCTAGCACTTGTGCTGCCTCACGGCAAGTTTTCACACCACTCACATTGCTTTTATTCAGTCCCAAGTCTTGGAATCCCTTGCTTCTCAGAAAACACGGCCAGGATAGGGCTATTTACTCCCCCCTGTAATATCCCATTACCTCTTATTTTTGAGGTGTCTCATTCTTTTAATTTTAGACTTGCGAGATCAGCATTGTTTTACTATTTACCACACAGCCAGGATGCTTGTAGTTCTTGACATTTCTTAATATAATAAAATCATCTTGGGATGTCCTGATGGTTAGAGAGCAAGTGCATGCACAAGTAACCTCATGCCTTGGATTACAGCAACCTCTTCTTCTCTACCAAGAGGCACACAAACCCCGTCTAAAATCTAACCAAGTTACCAAAACCAAAGTCATTTTCCTTGCCTGCTCAAGTCCCATCAGTCCCATCTCTGACTTGCTCTGCTGGCTACCACCTGTTTGCAGCATCACCTTTAGTGTCCTGCACAATTTATTGCAGACCTCCATCTGGACCTTCCTGTTACCCCTACGCCTCATTTGCACCATTAGCAATCACCCTTAGCATCCATCTCATCCATGTCTTCTCCCATTTGCCCCTTATACATAAAAAAAGTCCTAGTCTGTCAAACTTAATCCCAAAGGGGTAGCCATGTTAGTCTATTGTAGAAAGACAACAAACTTAATCCCTTCATTCAAGCCCCTTAAAGGGCTCACTAGAAGCTGAAAGTCTAAGGCAAATATCTTTTTCTTCACATGATGCATCTTCTGGTTTGTGAAATTCTTGGGGTAGGTCCGCCTTGCTACATTGTGCTGTATATCACTAAGATACATAATTAAATAAAAATATGTGACCAAGGATGCTTTGCAGCTTACTCAGTACCTATATAACTCAAAATATTGCTGAGGCTACGGACTGTAAATGTTTTTACTCTTTAGGAATTCATTAAGTGTTAAAACATTTACACTGGAGAAATGTTCGGATGAGTCTTTAGCCCCTACATGTCAGCTGAAGTATAAAAACCATGAATACTATAGCCACTGAGGAAGAGAAATGTGCATACAGATTATGCACATTCTAAGACTCAGGTTTGTTGTCCTAAGCCAGAGAAAGAATGGGAGGAAACATTTGAGACATTGACAGATGATGGAAAGCTCATTTATGTGAAAATATGAGTCCATGCTTCTGGATGGAGCAGTATTTTGGCAAGCCTGTTCAGGAAGAACAGTCATCCACACATTTCAGTGACAGCATTACTTTCCTGTGATAAACATTACATTTTAAGACTTGCACAGCAACTGCCAAATAGACAGCAATAAAGTGCAATTGGAATTGAGTGTGCATTCAGATAGACATAAATGTCATGTATGCTTACTTTTACAGCTTACACATGCAAGATGCCTGTTTAACATACATAATACAGGTGCAAATATTGCTGTGGCTCCATTTTTAGTCACTCCTTTTCTTTTGTCAGAAGTTCAAATGGAGAGCAGCAAGTCCAAGTTTTTATTTTCTTTCATCACTGTCTCAACTTGTCAACTGAAATAAAGACTAAACATACAATGATTATTTCTCCTTCATTCTTGTCCCTAACTTACTTGTTGCTTTGCAGCTGTATGCTTTCACCACAGATGTATCTGAATTTCACTGGTGGCTGAAGTATTTCCTATATATAAATGTTTTGGCATAAATATTTATAAAGTAATATGCAAGGGTCACAATGAGAGGCAATACTTCAGCCTTCCCACCTCTCCTTTCAGAAGAGATTTGGTGTGGGTCAATGAAGCACGGAAATAAAGTTAAAATGGGGAGGATTCATTTGGCAGCAGGCCCCATCTTTTTGTTGTGTGTTTGTACAGCACCCAGCACAACAGGGTCCTGGGCCATGATTAGGGCTCTTAAGGTCGTAGGCAATGCTGATTCAATCATTTATTTAAGGCACGAGAAATCGTTCTAAAGATCATCTTAGATCTTGATGTGAAGACAGGAAAACGGAGCAAAAATTTGACTAGGCCATTCTATATTTTAAATATCAATAAGCTGCAGTATCGGAACCAAATTGAACATTTTCCCTTGCCTTTTTTCAGGCAAGATATAGAAATTGATCTTTGTCCTTGATGTTCTCCCCAATAGTACTTATTACTAGTATTAGAGAAGAGTATTTTTAAATAGTGAAGTGGTGTTTTAAAATGCAAGATGAATAATCAGCATAACTCAAGTCAGAATGAAGGTGAGACTGCCATGGAAACGCCAGCTCTCCAATTGCATTCTCCAAAGCAGAAGCAAAGTGAGTCAGTAAGTAAATCCAGCCTTACATCTTCTAGTTAAGAAGTTGGTTTTTGCAGCCACCCACTGCAAAAGTTACCGCAATGTTTCAGCTGTGAGTTAGTGCAAGACATTTAGACCACAGTTACATTAAACCACAAAGCAAAAGTGACAGCGTGGATGCTTATTTCCCGAGCACACCCAATAGCATGCCTGTGCATTAATATGCTTGATATACTTTTTTCTGCCTCCTCCTCCCCCCAGTTCACTGCTCATAGTAAATTGAGAATGCCACCCTACAGCTCTGGACAATAGAGAAATCTTTTGTGCGCAAGTCAGTTATTTAGTAAAACTGAACAGCTACTGCAGGAGTTCCCAAAACTTATGGAGGAGATATAGTTGAACATTTAAATTCTACGTTTACAAAAATCAAAAATAAGAGGTTAAACACCGATTCCGCAGGTACAGACCTGCTGTGCTAATAATATGATCAAGGATGATGCACAAGTGTTGGTGCTCACTCACCAGCATGCCCCCAAAATCTTTTGGGCTAGGTTCAGAGCTTAGGCAGCCTTGCTCTGAAGTAATGGCTGAATACATTCTGGGTATTGAACAAAGGAGAGCTCAAGACAACCTGTTTGGCTCCAGAATCCCCACAATCAATGCACAAAACTGAGCTTACACAGGGCCAGGTGTAAATATAACCATTGACACCTTGCTCCGTTCCCAGCAAGCCACGTTAACTCAAAAGCCCATATCAAAGCGCATGAAGAACCTAATGGCTTCGCTGCAGGGTAACACGGCATCACTTTTGCATGAACAAGGTTTGCTTGTTCTAAACTGACCACCATATGGGCAATTACCCACCTATTCAGGAGGGCCAAATTAGGCCTCGTCAACACTAAAAAGCTGCGTCAATGCAAGTTACAGTAATCACAAAGTGCTGTAATCACAATGCTTGTAGCCCATCTGTAGAGCACTTAGACACTGAAGCAGATCCTCAATCAATGCTCTAGTAGGGCCACAGAGTGGTGCACTGTGGGCAGCTTTACAACTTGCCATCTTAGGCCACTAGTCATGGCAGGAAAGTAGGGAGAATTGCAGTGCATCATGGGTGCAGGCTCCAAGCCCCATGATGCACTGATTTCTGTCCCATCGTTCCATGGGTTTCTGACTGCATTTTGCAGTATTTTTCAAAAGGTCCCCGTTACCTGAGCACCTCACTTCTTTATCTGAAAGGATGGATCCTGCCCCGCTCTCTGTTGTCAGCGTTCTGGTCATGCACTATATCACGAGTTCCCAAATGGAGCTCTAATCTGAGGCACCTGATTTGCTGTGTGCCATGCAAATAAAGTGGCTGGATTACTGTTTGCATTCACAGAGCATCCGCACATCATGCACCACTGCCTTTGGGTGCATTAAAAAAGCAGCGAGTGGTGAGATCACAAACAGTGGCTGCACAGCTTCCTAATGTGCAAAGGCACTTCTGTGGAACCCTGTGCAAAGCTAGCCCCTGCCCTGAAGGGGAAGGACACCAGAATGAGAGCTTCCCTCTTGGAAGAGGAACACATGGCAATCACCATGTGGAAGCCAGCAACTCCAAAATGCTACTGATTGGCTGCTAAGCCATTTGGAGCTGCAAAGTCCTCTGCTGGAGCTGTAAAACAAGGAGTCCTGTGGCACTTTTAAAGACTAATACATTTATGTTTCATGAGCTTTGGTGGGAGCTGTGTTATCGCAAGTGTGCAGGGTCCTGGATTGCATTCTGCTCTGAAGGACTGAGTCTTAGAAATGTGCATGCAATAGCAGGTGGCTTTGCAGTGATGGGATTCCCCAACTCTGTGGGGTGATAAATAGCATGCCTGCACCAATTATAACCCTGTACTCCATCACAAGATGGTCCATCACTAGAAAGGGGTATGTCTCTATATTGCAGGCACCTGTGGATCACTATGGGTGTTTTACTGACATCAATACAAGTGGGTCAGAAAAGATGCAAGACAGACACCATTTTATACAGGAACACTGGCCTGTACAGAGAGCTACCAGCAGAAACTTTCTTCCCAGACCAAAAGATTTCAATAAAGGGATTTGAGATGGCCATAGTGGTAGGCTGGGTCTCCCAGGATCACGAGACACAAAAAGATTGCTTATTCACAGAAATTGTCTTTAATAAAAAGATTATCCACAAACATGTGAGAAGCTGGGCTGGAGCAGCGAGGTACAGTGTGAGCTGTCAGATGGGTGTAAGTCAGGCTACCATTCTGGAAGCTGTATGAAGGGGTGGAGTGAATGGGGTACAAAGACAGGCTGGGAGTTTGGTAGGAATGGGTGGGTTCTGTAAAAGCAGTTCTGTACGGGTGGTAGAGTTAGGCGAGCATGTGTTATTTCAGTCTGTTAGCAACTCAGTTTGCTCCCCCATGGCTTTTGTCAGATGCCCATGACCTGCTATCACTTGCTGCTGGTTTTCTCTCCCCTCCTCCCTATCAAGTTTCTGATTCAGACACTCAAGAAAAAAGGTCATGAAGTACTTGGGCTTGCAGAAGATCTTTGAAAAGGGCTCTGACCCAAGGCTCTTAAGCCAAGTGAGCAGTAATGGGGTAAGAGGGAAGGTCCTTATGAAACAATAGCTAGTCAAAAAGGATCAGAAACGAGAAGGGTAGCAAAGAAATGGTCAGTTTTCACTATGGAAAGAGTTAAGGGGGGCACACCCAAAGATTTGTTCTGCACCAGTGCAGACAATTACTCAAGACAGTTAAGTCCAAAACTAAGAATTAAAGGGATCTCACTAAACTAGGTGACTGGGCAATAAAGTGACAGATGAAATTCAATGTTGATAAATACAACATAATACACATTGAACCAAACCCAACTACATACAAAATGTAGTCAGCATCCCACGACATCAGCTGGGGAAAAAAGTCTGCAGGAGTGTTCCTGGTGAGGACATGCGCTGCCGACAAAGAGTGTAGAGTGGACATGAGAAGTCAATTTAGTTTGTGTTTATTGTACATCAATGTAACTTAAGTCGGTTAATTTTATAATGCATGTCCTCACCAAGAGCCCTTAGAAAATAGATAACTAAGGGGGAATATTCCAAAGGGGTAGCCATGTTAGTCTATTGTAGAAAGACAACAGAGTCTTGTGGCACTTTTAAAGACTAACACAAGAACCAAGGGTCACCCAATGATATTAAATAGGGAGTAGGTCTAAAAAACTAACAAGGACTATTTCACAGTCAACCTATCAAGGTCGTTGCCAGGGGGATATTGTGAAGGCCAAAACTAACTGGACTAAAGAAAAGGGGGAAGACTGAAGGATAGTTAGACTAGTAGGAAAAGGAGAGCCAAAGAAACAGGTGACAGAATTCTAGGCGCTCCCAGAAGGTAATGATGTGGAAGGGAAAAGAATTTGAAGATGGGAATAAAGGGCAGATTAGCAGCAGAATTCTAGTTTGGAGTAGGGTAAGAAGCAAGAGAATAAAGGATGTGGAAGTTCTTACAGTTAAAAGGTAGGCCACCATGGGTTTGTATCAACAGGGATAGAAAACTGATCAAGCAAAAATTCATTAGAAAATATTCTGAGCCAGCTTTTTTACATTAATATTTCAATTTTAATATCCTTCCCCTCCTGTCACCTCCAGTTTTATGTAGTTTGAATTTTTAAATAAAAGCTGTAGCATTAAGTTAATCACTGAACTAACAAGTGAAAATAGTGAGTGTTTTTAATGTCAGTACTTTGCTAATGTGGGCATACATATGCACCTGCTAACCCTGCACATAGTTAATAAGCTACGTGCACAGTGTCTGCCTGGTCAGCAGGCCTCATTCTCACTCCAGGCTCCCACCAACAAGACATGATTTTAGTAACTTCTATGGATAAAAAAATCTTTAGGACAATGTAAACAATTGATCTGCTGACAAGAGCAGTTGAATGAAATGTTGGGAGTTCAGAACACAATGCAGCTTCAGTGTAGCTAGGCAGGAAGTGAAGATTGCCAACCCAACCGTTTTTAAACTGGGAAATGAAGTGAATGGTGCAGATATCTTGATAACCTACAAACCCTTCCAAACATCCATCTTCCAAGAATTGCAGTTTTGTATAACTGGTTACAAGTTAAGAAAAACAAGCATTAGGATCTCATGTGAACTCCATTATATAGCGAATCTATGCCTTTTGTTCCAACTCTATTGTAGTTAGCTTCAATAGGCCTTTTAAGGCCCAGCTTGACAAAGCCTGGCTGGGATAATTTAGTTGGGGTTTGTGCTGCTTTGAGCAGGGAGTTGGACTAGATGACCGTGGATGTCCCTTCCAGCCCTAATCTAGGAATCTATAGCTGTGAAGTAGCATATGCTGAGAACACTGTTCATGAAAAAAATATGCATTATTCCCCCTTCACTGGTCACACAGGAACATTTGGGCTGGTATAAGTGAGCTATGGATGGATAGAATTGTGTTGGAGATACAATAAAAGACAAAAGAGGACATTAACTTTCAGTGACTGCAAATGAATGGAAGACGACTAAGAAAACGTTGCCTAGCACCTGAAACCGAACTGAGGTATCATAGCATTAGCCTAAAAACTCTGCTGCTCTGCAGAGGTGGAGAGTGGGAAACTTGACTGTTTTGGACAGTCAGGTCTTGTTTGCAGGAATGAACATACATGCAAGTTGCACATTTCCATCTAAGCAAAGAGCAAAAAACCACTGTCCTGTGTTGCTATCAGCATATGCTGATTGCATATATCCTAAAACGGTCAAGTCCAGTGAGCGCAAAAAGACCGGAATACCACACACTTCCACTCCTGTTGAATCGCCAGCAAGAGACTGCAGTGAACACTGCCCTTTACAAGTGGAAGCCAAGATCCTAGGAATATATGCATTACTTTTCCTGCAAGACCATACAACTGGGTGAAATTGCCTCCAAATTTTGGCCTGTGACAGCACAGGATGGAAACCAAGACATTAATATACTGAAGACAGGTGTGTTAAAATGGTATTACCTAATGGAAATCCAAAAACATCCAGACCTACATACAGCAACTTTCACTTTTTAAACTGAATGTACACTTGACAATGTAACACCCAACTTTATAAGATGGTATTCAATCAGTCTGTGATTCGATTTACTTTCATCCTTTTCAGCTTGGATAATGAAAAGTTTGGCTGCTTCTTCCTATGCACTAATGAAATGCTGCATTCTTTTATATTGGATATGCTACATCATCTTCTGACCCAGCTTTTGAAACTGTACCCATGCTTCCTCATGACACCAGCCTTATTTAAGAAACCGCAGTTAGCTTCTCTTCAGTTCCACTCATTTATAGAGCTCTGCGTGGATCCAAATATGTGGACCTGCATCTGATCTGCAGACCATTTCTTGCAGATGCAGATACCTGCATTGTATCCGTGGATGCGGATACCTGCAGCTTTGCAAGGCTCTAGCCCTGCACAGATACAAATATGTGGATCTATATCCAATCTGCATCCACAAGAAATTGCCTGAGGATATCTGTATTGCATCTGCAGATGCGGATATAATGCTGATATTTGTGGATTTGCACGGCTCTACTCATTTACTCCCCTGGGCTGTCTAGTGCAAAAGGAACCTTAAAGACCAGACCCCTGGTGCTGCCATAATACAAATGTGCTTTAAGACTGTACAGGACACAGTCTGCTGATGAAAAACCATAAGGCCTGGGGCTGAGACACCCCATTAAGACTCGGGATAATCACTGTTAGTCCTGCTGACCTATGTCACTCATCTGGGAAAAAGAATAGTCTGTGGGTCCAAAAAAATCCCCACAAAAAACCAAAAAAAGTCACTCACCATGCAGCTAGGAAGGTTGGATAGAGTCTTAGAAAGAAGAACCGTGGCCTGAGCACTACCATACCAAAAGGCACAAGGAGGAGTGCCAGTAGCTGGAGAAGATCACGCATAGCACTCCAGGACAGGGGTTCAACTGTAGTGTCATGACACTTTGGTGTGCTGCCACAGGCTAAAAGCCGCTCCCCCCGACCCCCAGCTGCAGAAGCTGGGAGCCTGCCTGTGTAATCCCAGCTGAAAGGCACAGAACCTCCTGCACCCTAGTGGCTCCCTCCCCCACATCAGAGCCAGGGGCATGGGCGGGGAGGGGGTGCCAGACAGGCTGGAGAGCCCTTCACCGAGAAGCAGATCCAGATCCCGTTGGGTGCTGCTTTCCTTTCTGCATGTGCTCGGCTGCCCAGCCTACAGAGACACGAAGCCAACTGCAGCACAGCACACAAGCCCTGTGCAGGAAAGGAAGCCAACGGGGGTCTGACGATAAAGTCCTCCTGGGCAGGTGGGCTAGTAGCCAGCCGCTGGAACAAGAGCCCTTCCCCTCCAAGTGCCTGGCTCTTTCTTCCCGGGAGATGGCTCTGCTTCCTGAAGCACTGCACTGTAAGTGAGGGTGGGGAGGGAGCTGGGGGGATTCCTGCAGCTTGGGGGTGCAGGCTAAAGGCTGGATGGAAGCTGCTGGGGTGGGGGCTGCTGCCTCCAGGTCTCCTCCTGCAGTGGCTGAGGTAGTGAGGCTAAAAACCTTCTTCAGGGCTGGAGGCAGTCAGGGAGGAAGGGCAGGGCTGGGGGCTACAACCCAGCCCCACCCAACCTCCAGCTCAGCTGCCCTGCTACTGCTTGTGGCATGCCACGGGAATGGCCACTGCTGCCCACAAGGAAGATAACAGAATAGCACCTCAGTATCTCCAACCCCACTCCCTGCCCTGTTATGCTGGGAGCCCTCCCGCCCCACATGGGGGGCGGGAGGTGTGGAGTGCCAGAGGGGCACAAATGTGGGGCTGGCCTCCAGGCATTAAAATCCCTTGCTATGCTACTAGCTACGAACAGTTACTGCTGTGGGGCCCTCTATGGGGAGAGAATTGGGGCCATGGGGTCGCAGGGGATCCTTGTTGTGTTGGGACCATGAAAAGGTGGAGAACCCCTGCTGTAGCACTTCAGTAGAGACATTCACTCGTGCAATGGCTCTCCCAGGCCACCAGCATTGTTACTCCACCTCAGAGGCGTAGCTAGGTCAACGAAAAAGCTTCTTCATTGACCTAGCGCAGCCTACCACTCTGGGTTAGATCTGCTTAACCAGATTGCTCAGGAAAGTGGAATTGTTTCACCCCCTGACTGTGGGGTCAACTCAACTGTTCAGTTTAAGCCTAGCCTTTGCCTGTCTGAAGTCCATATCAGATATTAGCAGAAGTGGCCACAAATACGTGTATGCGATAGTCCCCAAGGATTAATCATAACACAAAGTATGCCAGCACCACTCCATCGGCTTGATAGCTTTAACTACCTACAACACAGAGAAGGTGGATCCAAGATTGGTGATAGAAATTGTAGTGTTCTCCTGGACTAAGCACCTAATCTAGTGGACAGAGAATGAATTCAATGCCTCCATTTCTTAAATTCACTGAAGCCACTGTTAAGGTAGATTAGATCTCAGGATAACAACCAGCAGGTGTTTCATGCCACACATTTATCTATTTGTTGTCCATACTTCTTCCTATATGCCATGAATAGAGAGAATTTTCATGTTTACTTGCCATTTGGATAGGAATAGAAAGCCTCTAAACATTTAAATTGCACAAAGTAGGAACTCAACAACTGATTAGTGGATTTAAGTGAAAGTCAGAAACCTTACTTTAGGTGGAAGTTTTGTCTAAGGGACAAGAGCATCTTGTTTTTAATAGAGACTGTAAATTGAGTTTTAGCTGTTAACCTGAAGCTCACTGACTTACCTCACCATTACTGTTGCAATGAAGAAGATAGAAACAGGCAAGAGTGAACAGTTTCCTAGAATGTATTACTTCAATTAGAACAAAAAAGTAAGGAAAAGTGGCAGTTCAGAGGTGAGAGTGACAGAGGCCCAAAGCTGTAAAGTGGCCAAACAGTAAAACTTTTAAAAAGTGGCATGTTAAACTAAATTAAACAGAGGATTATGACATGACATGCTGCAAATAGGGACTGCATTAAAAAAAATTGAAGACAATGACAACACAACTCAATCCCAGCCCCTACTTGCAGCATAGCTCATTTTTAGACTATCAACTTTTACATTCTTGGGAACATAGCTGGCATCTGAAGCACATTCACATGGCCAGTTTAAGATTTCTACTATGTAGGCAAGTAGCTACAGGGACCTGGGGCAAATGTTTATAACTAGCTACCATGAGAGAGAGTGCAACGGTTTTCTAGAAGATGTGAATGCTTTTTGACTAACCCACCTATGGAGCAGTAGCATTAGCCACTTTGGCTTACGTTATTTTGCCCCTTCCTCTCCACAATTAGTCTTGGAGTGGTATTGGAATCAGTGCATGTAGAAGTGTTCATGTTGGACAAGTTTGTGTAATTAATCCACAAGGACACTACTTGCCCAATAGAGAAGAGCAACATTTGATGCTCACACCTCTTAGCACATCACTATGGTACCGTTAACATCTGGGTTACTTTCTCTTTGAATGTTCCTTGAAGGCATATTCAGAAAGAGAGTAAACATGGCAGTGTTGGTTTTAGGATTGCAAGAGACAAAGAGCAAACCTTGGGGCTGAACTTTTTACTCACCCACAACCATTTCAGAATTGAAAATAGTTTATACTTTCACGTCAGCAGCACCGCTATGGGTGCCCACATGGCTCCACTATATGCCAACATTTTTATGGCCAACTTAGAAAAACACTTCCTCCTGTCTCATCTCAAAGCACCTCTACTTTACTTATGCTACATCACTGACATCATTTGGGCCCATGGTAAGGATGCCCTTGAAGATTTCCATAGAGATCTGAACAATTTCCATTCCACAATCAAACTGAGCCTGGAACACTCCACACAGGAGACCCACTTTCTGAAAACCTACTGATCACTAGTCACCTACTTCCTTCAAGCTTTCATCCAAGACATCACACGATCCATTGTCTACAATCAAGCCCTAAGATATAACCACATTTACTCTGATCCTTCAGACAGACAGACAGAGACAGACACCTTTAAGATCTCTAGCAAGCATTCTTAAAACTACAGTACCCACCCACGGAAGAGAAGAAACAGATTGACAAAACCAGACAGGTACCCAGAAGTCAACTACTACAGGAGAAGCCCAAGAAAGGAAAAACAAAACGCCACTGATCACCACCTACAACCCCCAAGTCAGACTTCTACAGCACATCAAGGATCTACAATCTATCCTACATGATGATCCCTCACTTTCTCAAGCCTTGGGAGACAGACCTCTCCTTGCTTACAGACAGCCCCCAACCTTAAACAGATACTCATCAGCAACTACAGACCAAACAGAAACATTAAAGCAGGAACATATCCCTGCAACAGACCACGCTGCCAACTTTGTCCACATATCTACACAAAAGCCAGTTACTCCATTAAGGGCTCATTCACCTACTCATCCACCAATGTGATTTATGCCATCACAAGCAGGAAATGCCCCTCTGCCTTATATATTAGACAAACAGGACAGTCTCTGCACAAAAGAATAAATAGACAAATCAGTAATCACAACATTCAAAAACCAATTGGGGAACACTTCAATCTCCCTGCTCACTCCATTGACGACTTGTTAACAGCGGTGCTCAAGCAAATGAATAATACATTGCAGCTTCACAGAGAAACTGCAGAAGTGAAACATATGTAAATTTGACTGTTGCCTCAGGGTTGAACAGGGACTATGGATTTTTTTTTCTCATTACAACAGGTGATTTGACCTCACCTTCCTCTCTATGCTGTTCCCCAGTGTTTGAATCCCAACACCTATTTTGATTTGCTGTTACAGCCTGACCTGATCCTGTGTCATACACTTCCTTGCGTTTAACTTCCTCCCATTCTGTAAGTTTTCCATCTTCAAAGCGTCTGACGAAGGGGGATTTTCTCCCACAAAAGCTCATGCGATAAATAAATTTGTCTTTAGAAGTGCCACAGGACTCCTTGTTTGTTTGTGTTTCAGTGATGTTACATTTTAACCAAAGAGAAAGGCTCCCAGTCTGTTCTTACAGAAAGGAGGCTGCAGGCAGATGTGGATTCTTCCTTGGACTTCTGTTCTGCAGAGTGAAAGCACCCAAACAGGAAGAGACCTTTCCATGAAGGACTGCAACAGTGGTTCCCAACCTTTGAGTGAAAGCCCCACTAGTCAATGCTCGGTAAAACACTCTCTCCTCCCCAACCTTTGCTGGCCATAAGCAAACACCATGCAACATCTTAAGTTACATGAACAATAAGTTGCTCTTACTTTAAGTAAGGAGCTAAACCTTCCCTGGTTCTGTCACCGCTACACATCCCATGTGGGTCCACCTCTTACCCTTAATCCATGAGGGATGGGGAACGCAGGTGGGTGCCAGCAGGTTGGCTGGATCTGCTCAAGGGCCCCCCCTCGCCCCATCAGCACAGGGCTGCTCCTCTCTGCCTGAGTGCCCAGCCAGCATGAGGCTGGGAGGTAGGGGAGGGCTGCTGCTTCTCTGCTCCAGCTGGAGTGGAGTTTGAGGCTGGCAAGGAGTTTGGGGGTGGGAGGAGGTGTGCCTGGCCCAGCACTTGGGGGATCAAGTGACACCAATATCACTGAAGCTTCATGGACCCTCTAATCTTGGATGCTCCCCACCCTCTAGACACAGAACTGCTGGACTAAAAGTAGACTCCTACCACACACTCATCCCTTTAGGCTGCCAAAAATTAGAACAGAATGTGAGTATCTCCAAGTCGGCTGCCCCTTACTACTTTCAAAACACCATCTAACCCCTGCCCATCAAAAACAAAACATGCTCTTATGACACTTGCAGTACTATCAACCTAAACCACCACTTCTGGAATCAAGAAGAAATGCTTGGCATTCTTGCATGACATTGACAGCATCCTAGAATCAACACTCAAAAGTAAGGCTTGATCTACACCAGAGCTTCTCAGACTGGGGAATGCCCCCCTCCCCTAGAGTGCACAGAAAATATTCTACAGGGTATGGAAGCCTTAAGGAAAAGAGCTTATTGCACACGTTTTACCCACAGCAATGACAGTCTAGCCATACTTATTCTTAGCCTGGACACATCAGCTCCTTGAATGGTGCTGTGCACTTTGACAAGTTTTTGTTAAGCTCGCACAACATTAAATATACAGATGGCAACAATGTAAATTCATTTTACTATGACAGTGTGCTCACAGGTAAATGTGCGTTGACCAAACAGTTTTATAGTGGATTGTTTGAATCAATACCTTACTATATTTTAATATTTAATGACTTTACTTGTTTACTTTTTTTTTTTTAGAATCAGCAGATGGCATAAGTTACCAGACAAAGACAGGGGATGATCAAATAAGTTTTAGAATGACTATTTTACATTATCAACTTGTTTTAACCATATTGCTCAGGGCAGTGGAAAAATCTACCCCTCTGAATGGAAATTGTACTAAATTAATCCCTTGCATGTAGGCAGTGCTATCTCGACAGGAAGGCTTCTCCAACCAACATAATTACTGCCTTTTGGGTATTCTGCAGCCCCATCTCCCCATAGAAGGTGGAACAATGTTTCACAAAACTCTGGAGGAGGTAGTGTCTTCCCTAAGTGTAAACAAGCCCTGAGTCACCTACGCTCTGGACTGCACTTCAGAAGCAGATACAGTTCTCTAAAACACATGTCAGTGGTGGTGGGGGAAGGAACGTTATTAGCCATCAGAGCAGCCATTGCTATTCCACCTCAGGGCACTTTCCCTCATTTTCCAGGATGTGATTTTATTCCAAGGTAAATGGTGTGGGACAGGACACGTGACCAAAGAGCACATTTTCTTCAGTTGTTTGTGAGCAGAGGGTTTTTTATTTCTTAGTTTGGACTCTTGGGAGTCAAAGCAGCAACAGTTTAGACTGCTGACTCACTCCTCTGGGACCATTCCAAGTGCCTGTTTGCACAGGCTGGTATATCCACACAAATTCTCTGCTTCCCTCCCCAAAAGGGGAGCAAGATTACACTGTATTAGTACATTGATACAGACTACCTGAAAGAACATTCTGCAGAGGACAGACGGACACCGGAACAGTGTGCTGCCTCCCCAGTGCCAAGATTTTTGAAGTCCATGAGAAACTAAGGCTGACATGAACTATATCAACAAACAGCAAGAGTCCTGTGGCACCTTCTAGACTAAGGTGCCACAGGACTCTCACTGTTTTTGGCTGTACTCAAACTAACACGGCTACCCCTTTGGATATATCAGCAATGACACTGCATTGTGGGGTATCATGTAGAGAGATGATTTCAAGGAAACGGACGCAAGCTGAAGAACTTCCGAGCAACCTTCTGAGAACCTTTCTGTCTCAAGCAAAAGAAGGCAGATTTTGGAAGTCAACTGCTAGCTTGATAAGTGGTATAGATTACGGGTTTTATGGAAATCCTCTATGAAGAGATGGAGCAATATAATGTGGTGGACACAACCTCAATAGAAGGTTGCTCAATCTTTCCAGGGACAGACTGGCTAAACAAAAAGCTGAGTAAGGAGAGGGAAAATATAATCACTCAACACAAAACTGAAGTGTTGAGAACAAGACTAGTTAAGGAAGCAAAGGCCATGAAGAGAAGAAATTCTTTAAGCTACTTATTTCCAGACTCCTAGCATTGGTATAACAAGAGGAGTTGACATAAATTTGATGTAAATGGTATCAATGAAACCCAGTGGGATGACTCCTATGGTTGGAGTTAAAATCAACTTACTAGGAAAGATCGGGTTGGCAAAAAGTGGTACCGCCAAAGATGTCATTACCAGTTTCTCAATGAAAATGACCTTGAATGATTGTGGCTCAATGTTCCAAAAGATGAAGCACAAGATGTGTCTGCTACCCAAACTAATATTAGCCACCAAATACAAGGGAGCAAGGTAACAGACTCCTCCTCTATGATGTATAGGGAACAAAGCTATATAATCCTGGGGAACTTGAATTTGATTGTTAACCCATCCTCTGAACTTCTATATATTCTAGAAGATTTACTAACTTGAGAAGTATTGCATCCAACAAAACAGGAAATTCTATTAGACCTTGCCTTAAGGAAGAGTAACTGATGACAGAACTAAAAGTTAATGGTAACTGAGGTACAAGTGTTCATGCAAACAATAAAGTCCATACGAGTAATACATAGTGGCCCCTTTAAAGCACCAAATTTCACAGAGTTGAAAACAATTAACAATTTGAGTCAGAAAACTGAATGATAATTGGGAACTGTTTAAGAGCACAGTACTAGATGTCCCCCCACCCCCCAAAGTGGCTTGCTCACAGTTGAGGAAGGGAGCTATGTTGGTTAAAATAATAACCAGGTTTAGAGGTGAAATGAAGGGAGCTATTGATATAAATGGAAAAAAGGAAAAGTTAATAGTAGCGAAATACAAGAAAGAAGCTAGGCATTGTAGAAAATTGATAAACAATGGCTAGATGGAAAAAATTACGTTTCTTTATTCTAAAGACTGAAGGAGGACTTATGTACTTGAAAACTTAAGAGTTTGTTACAAGGAGGGTGAAAGATTGTCCTCCTTAACCTCTTAGGGGAAGACAAGAAGCAAGAGGCTTAACTTGCAGCAAGGGAGGTTTAGGTTGGACATTCAGAAACACTTCCTAATTGTCAGAGTAGTTAAGCACTAAAAAAAGTTACCTAGGGAGGCTGTGAAATCTCCATCATTGGAGATTAAGATCAGGTTAGACAAACAGTCTATGTATTGCTTAGTTTGGCCTCAAGCAGGCCACTGCACACTGTCTAGATGACCTACTTAGGTCCCTTCGAGTTCTAAAGCATGCTTCTGTGAAATGGAGTGTTTGTAGAAGAGCCACAAGAACTATTAAAGGATTCAGAAACCTACCTTACAGTGATCAGCTAAACAGCTTGCACTGCCTCCCTAAGAAAAAGAAGGCTAGTGAGTCATTTGATTAGTCTAGTACCTAAATGTGGAACAATGGGCTCTTCAGTCAAGCAGGGAATGAAATAATCCAATGCCTGGAAATTGAAGCCAGGCAAATCATGACTGGAAACATTTTTAACAATGAGACTAATTAATAAGTGGAATAACTTGCCAAAGTTATATCACTGATTATTTTAAAGTCAAGAATGGATGGTTTTTATAAGATGTGATCTAGAAATTATTTTGGGGGAAGTCCTATGGCTTGTGTTATAGAAGAGGTCAGACTAAATCAATGGTTCCTTCAATATATGAAGTCCATCAAGGTCTGAAAATGCAAGTCCAACACTGAGACTCTTCATTCTTTCTGTAACTTACCAATGAAAAAAAGCAGGTGTTAGTCTTATACATGAAGTATTTTCCACAGAAGTGCTACTTGTGTATAAATTACTACTACTACAAAGTATAGGACATTAACTGGCACAGAATTCTGTTTTACTGTCCTGTAGTAAGACATCAAGTGACCCCAACCACTGCTTTCTGGATATAGTCCAGACAGTCTGATCACCTATTCAAGGACAAAGAACAAGAAAAACAACAAGTGCGAGTACAGCAGTAACGTCTTGTAAAAACAAACAGCATTTTGGGTTCAGTCCCCAGCTAGGTCATTTATTTGGCACTCAAGGGTGATAATGGATTTGTTTTTGACCTTCTCAAAATAAAATTAGCTAGTACTGCATGCAGAAGTAACCCAGGCTGGCCAACTGAGGAGAAAGAATATGCAGGGTCAGCAAAACATTGGTTTCATATTCAGTTACAAAAACAGAACTCATCTAAAACAAAATGAGGAAACTGAGTTAAGGAAGAAAACAGCCAAGAACTCCAGTCTTAATCTTGCAGAAACACAGAATCTTAAGATATTTTATGAAAACAATTAGCAATTAAAAACTTTTGTAGTAACGAGTTTTTTAAAAAGGCAGAACTACCAATCTTTATTTGAACAGATAACAACATCTTTCATTCTGCTCCTTGTCTAAAAGACAGCCCATCTCCTACTTGCTACTTGTTTTCCCTGCCACCTCTCACCCATTCCACCCCAACTCAGTGTTTCTCATCAATTTTAGATTGCAAACTCTTTGGGCATTTTCCTATACTTGTACAACACCTAGTCCAATGGGGCTCCAACCTGGTTGGCCTCTAGGCTACCACATTCATAAAAAAGTTGGTGTGCAGCTAAGACCAGTGAGTGATAAGAACTCAGCTGTTTGACTTAATTCATAGCACTTACCACACAACCGGCACTGTAGTGTTTAGTGGCCAGTGCCTACTGATGAGAAGTTGATACGGTCCAGGAAAGCAACCAGCCATCTTCACTAAGTGGTATTAAATATAAAATTAAATGCCACCAGCCAACAAGGCACTTTAAGTATAGTTTTATTAAGCTACTTATGTCACCCTTAAGCCAGGGGAACGAAGGCTGCCATTACCCTGACTGAGCATTATTCCCTAGCAGACTAACGAAAGGCCAACCCACAAACCAAGACAAGCTTCGCATTAAGCCAAACCAAATCCTTGTTAAAACTACAGAGCCTTAAGCTGTGCCCTGAAGCTTGCCAACTGGCCATCTACCAATGGAGCCAGTTGCAGGGATCCTCAGATGACACATCTCTACAGCTAGCCCTGGAAGTGTTAGACCTGTATATTTTAGCGTACATTGAAAAGTAGTTCCTCCATAAGCCCTGAACAGCCCCTGATTTCAGAGACTCACTAACACCTGGAAAGCAAACGCTATTGCAGAGACCTGAACACTAGCATTAGTACTCAAAAATCCATTCCCTGGCCCCCGGTGCCTGCCGCAGGGTACGCTGGTGGGGGTGGGGGACGGACGGTGTATAGCCTGGAACCAGGAGTTGGACTGCCCACAGGATCCCCCTGTGGCAGGGAGGGCCCAGAGCCAGGAGCAGGCTGCACACAGGGTCTCCTGGTGGGGGGGGGGGGGGGGGGGGGAGCCCACAAGGGGGCAGCTAAAGAGCCGCATATGGCCCTGGAGCCACAGGTTGCAGACCCCCTCTCTAAACCACAGCAGCTTGCAAACATATTGCAAGATGAAAGTTTTCCAGTTGCCCCTATGATCACAGAAGGTAAATGGTTGTGACATTAGAGCTACTCTGAATGGCTGCAGTTTACTGAAGTATGACTATATAACATGCACGGTAGTACAGAGCAAGCCACCATTTCTAAACTAAGAGCTCAGCTGCCTTTTGGGAATGTGGAACAAAGACTTGTTTTTTGCCCTGCTCACAGGCATTCATTCATACCTCTGATTTTAAAAGGGCCATTTAATTCAGATAGCGATGGGAGTTTGTGAATGGTAGAGTGTTTTGAGTACAATACTGATTTTCTAAAGCAAATGGTTAAATAGATATTAAAACCCTTCATTAAGTCAGTCAGTCTTCTTAGAGTTATGGACATTGAGGAACTGGAAACTTGAGACGTTTGTCCTCTACTTGCTAATGAATTTTTGTAGATTTGCATTAAGTTTCAATTAGGTATCAGAGCTTTTTGGAAGCATCTCTTTACAGTCAATATTCAGAAGCACCCTGGCACTAAGCACATTCAGTTTTTACTTTTTGTAGCATCTGCTGATCATTTGCATTTTCAGTAATAAATATTGCAGTTTATCTTTAGTGATGTAGTTAGAAGTTAGCCTTGCCCACACAAGTTTCAATCTTTCCCAAGTGAAGCCTACCCAATAGTAATTTTACATCTTTCAAGGTCAAAACCCTCAAGTTAGCCATGAAGACTCTGTCGTACTTACTAGATCCATGTTCAAGCTTTTTAGTCTAATCTCCTTGCAAAGTTCGGGCAATTTCAACTTTCTGTGAGCAAGAGCACAAAGAAAAGCAACAATTTTTCAAGTCAGAGCAAACAAACACTAACAACACTCTTGGGTATATGATTTGCCTTTTTGAATAAATCTAAAGACAAAATAAGCAAAATATTCTTTAAAATTTTAAATCTATATGCCAGAAAGCTTGTGTTTTAGAACAGTTTCTCCTAGCTACACAAAAGAACAAACACACAACCACCATCACCACATCAGCATAATCTATATGTTCCAGAGGGGGAGCCGTGTTAGTCTGTATATAGTAAAAACAACAGAAGTCCTGTGGCACCTTAAAGACTAACAAATTTCTTCAGGCATAAGCTTTCACAGGTTGCAACCCACTGCATCAGATGCAGCTGACAAAATGGGCTGGAGCCCATGAAAGCTTATGCCTAAAGAAATGTGTTAGTCTTTAGTTTAAGGCGCCACAGCACTTCCATTGTTTTTACCATAATTTAAGTATTCTTCTCCACTGTTAGTAACCTAATTGTTGCATCATTGTGTTTATACACAAGAACTAGGAGGCAGAATCGAAATCGAGCAGTTATTTTCATTATCCAAGATAAGAAATAAACCAAAGATCAGAAGCTACAAAGACTTGGATTGAGTTATTTCTCTTTCAATCATTTATGGTGCTGTAACAGAGAAAATTGTCTTTAAAATATGCTATACCTGCATGTTTAGCCTTCAGGTCTGTTTCATGCGTTAGATATGCTATCAAGCTAAAGCAATGCACAGCAAAAAAAAAGTAGGTTTTTACAAGATGTTCTATTCAGCTGGCTGTTCTACAGCTGACTGGCTTCAACTGATGGGCTAATGAAAACAGGTTTCAGCTTCAAAAGATAGAAGCCATTAAAATATTTAATGACACATTTGAAGATGTATTTACAAAATAAAAATCTGCAGATATAGCTCATCTCACAAGAGTTAAATGTATTTAAACAAATATAAACAGCTCCACACATATAAAGTGTCCTCTGCCCTTCAGAAGTTTACTACAAATTAGCATACACGTCACACAACTCAGGATAAGGTTGTATACAAAACAGCAAGCTCTTGTGCCTGACTTGAGACCCATCAGTTGTCTACATGTCTCCCATCTATATACAGACAAGAAAATTGCAGCCTCCTCCTTATTCAAGGTGGCCTGAACTGACTTGACAGTAGGTTCATCTCCAATAATCCAGGCAGCTAACTAATGAAGTATCAATTAATATAACTATCCGTCAGGCACTTGCTCATTATTGTAATGAACTCTTCCTTGAATACTTACCTCAAAAAAATCGTATTAAAAGCTAACTGCAAAGCTCTGGATTTGAGGGTTCCAATACATTATTTCCAAGACAAACAGCTGACACTACCATTACTGTCATTTTCATACTAATTCCCTCATTTGTTTTTTGGCAGACTACTTAATGTAAAGAGTCTTAGATATGTTTTAAGCCCACAGAAAGCAGGTTCTTCTGTTGTGAAGGCTGATGAATAGATCACAATACTATAAACCCACAGTATGTTTTTTTCCTACAGAAATAGTATCTTTTATTGTTAAACATTTAATAATGAAGACAATCTAAATAAGTGATGGCAAAACTTCCAAGTCTTACCAGTACAATTTAAAAATAGATTCCATGAGATGGTGCATTCATTTATTTTTAATACAATAACTAAGACAGACCTTATCCTTTGTTGGTACTGCTTCCCTACAAGTACTTCTCTGGGCAGATAATGCATTAAGGACACCGAAGATGCTAAAGAGCTCACAGATGAAAGCGATCCTTTTCCTCATGTTTATATCAGATATTTTGTTTAAGAAAGCTCTCAGATCACAAAGCAAAAAAGTAAATATCCACCAAATCATTTGAACCAAAGCAATCATTAAATGTTATTAGACCAACATCTGTTGTGAGAGAAGCTTCCTAGCTACAGAGAGATGACCTGAAGAAGCTTCTCTTTCACCAACAGAAGCAGGTCCAATAGAACATATTACCTCCCCCACCTTGTCTCATATCCTGTATCAACATGGCTATAACACAACAAACATTAAATATTTAGTAGCACTATCCGAGCCAGGCAATGAGTGTGGTGCAGATAATAGACAATTTGGTATAAGTACAGCATGTTATACAAGTTACTTTGATCATATGCACTTGAAACAGGGAGCTCTCTTCTGCCACTAATAGGTATTTGCAATTCTAGATTTTTTTCCCCCCCATCCTATTCCCTACAATTCACTTCATTTCAGGTCCACTTCTGAGTTGAACACACCCATTCTTCATGGGCAGAATCAAGCTATTCAGTATTGACCGATATATTTCAAGTTGTCTGTCAGCTTTAAGCTTCTTTTCTGCTGCCCCCTCCAACTAGTCACTAGAAGCAACACTAGACTTCCCCCTGTGCCTCCAGACTTGAGTCACAGCCAAATCATTGTTGGCTCCACCCACTAATTAAAGACACTAGCAGAAAAATTCTCCCACCAGCTAACACAGAAAGTGACAGGACTCACTGCACTATTTCTGCTGCAACAAAAGCAGACTCTTCTTCTGCGGCAGTCTCAAGGTCAGCAATGCATTCTTTACCTGCCATTAAGTAGTTTCTCCTAAAGCACCACACTCATTAGCTACCTTAAAAATGCCTGGACAAATGGGTAGTGTGTGCATTAACATTTTCTTTAAAAGACTTCTGTAATTTGGTTCAAATTTCAACCTACCAAACATCATCAGGTACTGGAAATGAAAGGAAATACTGTAACCTTTTACTGGATTCAGCAATTAGCATTTCCCTTTATCCTATCAGCAGGCTGCTGGAGGGTAAGTGGAAATGTGCTCTTGAAAATAAAAGCACTAAACGTGGTTATTAAAGTATGCCAACATTTAACTGGAAAAAGAGGCCAGCTCCAGGCCTCTGATAACCTGGTTCCCAAGGATGAATTCATCCATTCCCTCAGAAACCTGCAAAGCAACTTATTTCCCACATCAACCAAAAATCAGCCCTCCTCTCTACTGTACGGGTCTTGCCTGGTTCCTGTTCATGTTCCCAGCTCCCCCTCCTGCTGCTTTACCAGGCTCCTCAGCCACCCACCTGCCAGGACCCCTGGCCTGTCCTCCTCCCCCACCCGACCCAGTTCTGTCCTCCTTCCCACTCCCCACACTGCACCTAGGCCTGATCCTGTCCTCCCCCCCCTTGCTCCCACCCTAACTCAGCCACCCTCCCAGGCCAGTCCCACCCCATCACATCCCATCCTGACCTCTTCCCT
>ML685784.1:24843858-24880025 GCA_007922175.1 Pelusios castaneus
GGGGGGGCAAGGAGGAGGAAGCCCAGCCTGGGCATCATGGGGGGGGGCAAGGAGGAGGAAGCCCAGCCTGGGCATCATTGGGGGTGCAGGGACAAGGGGGAACCCCAGCCTGGCAACCACTCAAGGAGAGGCAAAGCAGGAGCAAGGGATGCCCCATAAGGGAAAGGGGGCAGGGGCCCCACCTTGGGCAACATGAATGGGGAAGGGGAGCCCTACCTGCCCTGAGGATATGGGGGAGTCAACTAAAACATCCAAGAGATGGGATCCAACCCTAGGCATTTGGGGGGAAAGGATAGATCCCAAACTGGGTGGGGAGGAGAGTGCCCCAGGCCAGCCTACCAATAAGAACCCAGGTTAGTTACAACAGAAGCTATTTATAACAAGACCATCACTAGGATATGTTAAAAAACAAGGGCTGAAGAGCCGAGTCAGATGGAGTGGCAGCAATGCCACCTCTTGGTGAACACACTACGCTGCCTTACAGAGCTGCATCAGCCCAGGGCCACCATAATCTCCCTGCTCACTCCCTTGACGACTTGTCAATAGCTGTGCTGAAACTGATGAATAACAAATCACAGCTTCAAAGAGAAACTGCAGAACTCGAATTTATATGCAAATTTGACTCAGTTGTCTTGGGGTTAAACAGGGACTATGGATTTTTCTCTCATTACAAGTGATTTGACCTCCCGCTCCTCTATGTGCTGTTCCCCAGTGTTTGAAGCCTAACACCTATTTTGATTTGCTGTTACAGCCTGACCTGATCCTATGTCATACACTCCTCTGCATTTAATTTCATCCCATTCTGTCACTTTCCCATCTTCAAAGCATCTGACGAAGTGGGATTTTCTTGCATGAAAGCTCATGCGATAAATAAATCTGTTAGTCTTTAAAAGTGCCACAGGACTCTGTTGTCTTTCTATTATAGACTAACACGGCTCCCCCTTTGGAATGGAAGGTGTTAACAGAGATACCACACAGGAGTATGGATATAAGCATCAAGGCTGCTGTCTTTGTGACGGCAGGGCTTTCATTTTTCTGACCTGGTGTGCTCAGGAGAATCATAGGATTTGGGATAAGTGGCAGGCCTATTTTAAGGCCAGAAAGAACAATTATGATTATCTAGATCCAAAGTGGTAGCCATGTTAGTCTAGTCAGCAAAACAAACAAGGAATCCGGTGGCACTTTTAAAGACTAACAAATGTATCGCCTGAGCTTTCGTGGGAGAAAATCCCACTTTGTCAGACGCTAGATGAAGTGGGATTTTCTCCCACGAAAGCTCATGCGATAAATAAATTTGTTAATCTTTAAAAGTGCCACAGGACTCCTTGTTATGATTATCTAGAGTTATCTACTACATAACAAGCCACTTAATCTCACGCAGAAATTGGCCTCAAGCTCCTAACTTCTGTTTTAGCTATGCAATATCGTTCAGAAAACTATCCAGTATTTAAATGAAAGGGGACACTATTTAGCTGTTTGGGGAAGGAATAAATGCTGTGACCCAAGTTAAGTATAAGCCTTCCACATTCAATGTTCTATATGAAAAAGAATCACCTGAAGAGTAATTGTAAATTACTCTTACACACTGTATATTTTGCATTTATAACATCCTTTAAAGACGTAGTGGGCATGCACTTCTACCAACCTGCTGATCTACACATACAGCCCACACATTGTAAATTCAAATTCACTTCTTTCCTACTGTTGGCTTTACTAACAGAAAAAATAATACCTTAAAGCTCAACTCAAACCTTCTCACTAGAGTTGGCTGGTCTTACGGTTCCTTGCTTATGGCTGCTCCACCAACATCCTACAAAGCCACTCTTACAGTCTTCACTTTTTTAAATCCAGGTCTGGTGCAGTACCAGCCTCAGCGAGTCAGTAAAACCCACTTACCCCTTTCTCAGTGGATTCAGCATATTTTAAGAGGTGGGCTGAAAACACTGCTGTACAAATGTTAACTAAATTATATAAAACTGTGTATGACGCTCAAAAGCCTTCAAGAAATTCAGAAGCTCAGGTTCTAACAACAACTGCAACTGCAGTATCATGTATACATATTGTAATGTGGATATCTATGGTTATATAAATATTTTCCCTATGGCCACACTTTTAGTTCACACACTGTGCCATATTTCCTAGGTCCAAACAGTATGCTTACTGCTCTGAGCAGGTTAGCATGCAATTTAATTTTCTTTAATCAATTAACTCAGGCATGTGCAAAATATACTGTACGTACTTGGTATTTGCTTATTTTACAATATGTTGCACCATTGTATTATTTTTTCTATTACTATATATGTTGTCAATATATATTCCAGATCAAAATATGCATTCAATTACTGTGAAGATTGCTCAGTGCATTCAAGAATAGACAGATCATTGAACATACCAGTTTGTTTTTTAAAAAAATTGAAAACTACAGAAGTAAAATTAAACAATTAGATATACGTACTATTAAACAAAATTTGTTTGCTGTGACCAGCATCCAAACCATCTTCATTCTGCATCTGTAACACAAGCACAATAGCTACAAAATCTAAAGAAATAAAATAATTGTCATACAGCTTTCTCTCAAAAAGGTATATAAAAGTTTTAGTATCTCACATTAATTCATATAAAGGTATTAAAAAGTATCATCAACCATACACAATCCACAAAATCAAATGTACTTTAATCAAGACTACCTGAATCTATTTATTCTAACAGTTTTGTAGCATCTATTGCTGTAGTTTAGATACACCCAATTTACTAGCCCTTTTTTTTTTTTTTTTTTTTTTTTTTTTTTTAAGTGAGCAAAACAATACTGTGTATCTCTAATGCGAAAAATCACAGGGGAGGGAAAGCTACCATACAAATTATAGACTAAATATAAATTATTGTCCTAAATAATAAAACATCATCCATTTTATTACAACAGGAACTGTTCATCTCTTAATGAGACAGTGTGTCAGTACAGAAAAAGTAATAAGCTTTGGTATTAAAGTATCTAAATGTATGATATTAAAGAGAAATAAGGGCTTAGGAAAACAAATAAGGAGTCTAGTGGCACTTTGAAAGATTAACATTTATGTATCACATGCACTTTCTTAGGAGAAATTTGTATGAAAGCTCATGTGATAAATAAATTGGTTAGTCTTTAAAAGTGCCACAGGACTCCTTGTTTGTTTTGCTGAACTAGACTGACACGGCTCTCCTTTAGAACTTGTCATAAGAGCTTAGGTTCCAACTCCATTAGGCCCTTAGGTTGGAGGTTAAGGGAAGACTAACCATTGACTGCAGTGGAAGCTGGATGAGACCATAACACAAATAAAGGGATCAAGTTCAGGCTGTGTGCACAGGTACTCCTCTTGAAATTCATTTAGCAAGCTTCACTGAAACACATTTTTCCCCCCCATTTTTGATTTGTTGCAGATTAGGCTATTAAGAGGTTCTGGCACCTAGTTACCAAGGAGACAGAGGCCTTAGATATATATAAGATAGAGAAACCTTTCTCTCTTGAGGTTGCATAACCATTGTTGAGGTTAAGGGTGATCCTCCACATACTCCTGAAGTATTAGTCACAATTAGGCAATATACCAACTATCCCGCCTCATATATTTTGTGACAGAGGATAAGCAAATGCCAGGGAGGACACCATCCAAAAAGAAAACATTTTAATTTCAAGCATCCACAGCATTATAAGGCATGACATTAAAAATAACACACACAATGGTTATGTCTCCACTTACTAAACTTAGTTCCAATTAGTTAATTTGAATTAACTAATTCAAACTAATTTGAGTTTGAATTAACTTAATTTGAACTAGCAAAATTTAGTTTGAACTAAGCAAGTGCCATGAATGGCACTTGCTTGATTCAAATTAGGGAATTGCATTGAGTTCAATGGGCCAGTTAGTTCTAACTAAGCAATTAGTTCAAACTAACATGGCCACATTCGTTAATTCGAACTAACTAGTTCTAATTAACCCTTAGTTCGAATAGCATATTCAAATTTATTAGTTCAAATTAAGGAAGCCCTTAATTTGAACAAATGAAAGCCTAGTATAGCCATGGCTTTAGTTAGTTCGAATTAAGCTTCCTTAATTCAAACTACCTTGCTAGTGTAGACATAGCCAATGAGACCCCAATCCAGCTCCAAATTTGTAGCCTCTAGTAACTGAGCTGGTGCAGGGGGTCTCTCTGTGGAAAAGAAATGAAAAATCCCTTCCTTCAACCTTCAGTGCAGCCCAAGGATCCATTCCACAGTTGTTAGACCAGCCTCATAACAACAACCGTCTCTGCAGCTCTTGTGATCCTCTTCTATGTGGTCTATAGTTCACTGGTCTGTGCAACAGCAAATGCATTGATTCCACTCCTTACCTTTCCTGCCCCCAAACAGCTTCCACACGGTGAGCTGAAATGGAGTTGCATTCCTAGATGCACAAGGGATGCACACTCCCTGAACAGCCTCCTGAAATTCCTCTGCTCTCCCAGTCCAGCAATGGAATGAGTTTGGGAGGGATGGGATCCTCTACATGCCTATGCATGAAGGGAATTGGGAGGGGCAAAAATTTGTTCCTAGCAGCACGGTGGCAGAAATTGTAATCTAATTGGTTAAATCACCTCTTACTCAGTGATTACCACCTTGAAATCAAACTAAAAAGTGTAAACAAGTTCAAAGAGCTGCTGCCATGCAAAGGGCAGGAGGCATATTCATCTTGGACCAAAAAAAGCTACTGTGTATTTCATGGATCAAATCATGTGGGAAAACAAGTCTGTATGCACATCAGAAACTAGATCTCTAGCCATTTGTCAGCTGTCTGTGGAACATCTTCCATTTATACACACAAAATGGAATTGTCTCCTCCTTATTCTGGGATACTTTAATTAGACTGAATGTAGGTTTGTTATCAAAGAGCCATCAGTTACCAGGCTCCACTGCATAGGTACTTTCACTGTAACTTGCGAAACTGTCATGAAAATTTACCAGCCAGGACCCTACATCTACTTGACTACTTTTTTCCATGATTATTAGGAGGAAAAACTGAAAGCCTGTGCACTTTTACTTGCATGTCAAAAGAAATAATGTGCCCCAGGCTTGTGGGTGAAAGGGGTTTTCATGGCTGCTTATGAACCCCACCCAAAAGAGTTAAATACATGTTATATGACGAAAGGGGCAGAAGGGAGGAGACAGTTGGTTAGGATTAATGAAATGGTTTAATATTATCACGGGGTAGTGGATTGGATAATTACCCTCTAATGTTTAGATCTGGTGTGAATGTGTTGCATGAGATTCTGGCATTCCTAGGTTATCTTCACTTTATCTGTTTTCATCGCTCAGTCTCTTAAAAGCCATGACTTTAAAAAAAGACAATTAACCAAGAGGGAAAGCCTCATGTCAGTTTTTAAAAGGACTCTCTTCTGACATGGATCCCTGTTCAGAGCAACTTGTAATTTAGCTGCCTCCATTTTGAAGACAACAGGAACTTGATTTTAAGAAGCATTGAACACCTACAGCTGCAGTTCAGATTTTTCAAGGTGGGCATCCAGGGTATGGAAGCACCCACAATTAATGGCTACTTTTGAAAATCTGGCCCTTCTTCCACAGAAATCTCTTGTAAAAAGCTTCAGATTCTTATTACTGGAAAGAACACAACATCCTGCGCTGGAGACGGAAAATGATTTTTACTCTAGTACTTTGCTGCCAATATGCAGTTGTTAGGTTAGCACTTTTAATTACTGAACCTAATGGTTATCTGTGTAAAAAGGCCCAGATCGCTTTACGTCATGGTATTTTTCCTAAAGAGCATTAAGCAAAATTCTAGATTCTGCTTAATTGAAATATGGGATGTGGTCTCAGAGTAAACCAACAAAAGATGTTTTGTTTACACACAGAAGTCATAACAGGACCCTGTTCGGCAGGAGAGAAAGAGTGAGCGGGTGTCTTTATCTCTGTTTTCTCCTTAAGGGCCAAATGCTGGAGATGGAATTTATAAAGGATACCTCCCACTCTCTCAAGAACCACCAAAGACCAAAATCCTTAGCTCCAACTTGTCAGGCCTGCCAACTGCTAACATAGGCCATGAGGTGATGTAACAGACATGAGCTGCTGCCGCCACCCAGGAGCTGTCTAGATCAGCTTATGCCCTGAAGAATGAGATTTACCTATCATTATTTGCTTGATTCATACTGCTAAAAATTATATTAGGCATCATAAAATTATCCTGCCCTTTTAAATTACAGCCACAGTGTATGATTAACTTCACTATAAAACTTCAAGGGATTAAGCTAATATGTAGTTTACGGTTAACAAGGGATGTGATAGACCTGAAAGGAACATAACGATAGCCATGCACTAAGAGCAAGGAAAATGCTAACAGACACACTATGAGAACTGAAGTGGATGGTCAGTAGTCATTCTCCTCTTCAAAGAATGTTGTCAAGGGAGATCAGAATTTCTAAAGATCTACTTTCCCTTATATTTATGCTGTTTGTTTACTTGTATTTCTCAACATATACAATGCATTTGCTTGGTTTCATTTCCTCGTTGTCATGTGTGAGCTCTTAGTAATGTGTTTGCTTTTGCAATACTGAACAACAGTATTTACTCTCTGATCTTGGAAATTTACTGAAAGCACCATATAAATAAAAACCTTTTATTCATATCGGGTTTTGTAAAACACTGAAAAATCTAAATTTTAAGCCTAACCTCTTACACTGTGTCTAAATACAAGGGTGTTAGTGCTGACCTCTTTCAGAGCAGTTTTAAACTGGTGCAACTTCTCTGGAGTTGCACCAGTTAATGCTGGTGAAAGGGACACAAGAAGGACCCTAGAACTCTGAATATTAATTCTGTTCCCACATAGACTCCTGAATACAGCTGAGTGAATTTTTTTGATTAATTTTTTGTTGAAAAATGCATTTTTCAGGGCCTGAAATATTTATTGAATTCAGGTCAAATTAGACAAAGAGTTCCAGTTGAAAAAAAATTCAAAAGAGTTAAACCACTCCAACTGTTTGATTCAAAATGGCATTTCAATTTCAAAATTGTCCAATAATAATAAAAAGAGGACGGGGTGGGGTGGGGCAGAATACCTAAAATTGCCCAACTGAAATGAAATACTTGAAAAAAAAAATTTCCTTTCAGTCAGCTGAGAACATTTTATGCTACTCAAAATGAAGTATTTCTGAGTTTTTCAATTCAATGAAAAATGTCACCAAAAATTAAGTCTGAATTGAAATTCTCTCTCTCTAGTTTAGTTCCAACATATCAGTTTTATATATATGTTGGTTCAGACCCTGGACCAAAAACTCCATTATTCACTCTGTTCTGCCCCGAGTGGCAGTTGTTAGCAAGCCCAAAAACTAGAGTTTTCATAAAAGTTACTGAACTCTCAATTGTATGCTGTCTCCACTACACTGACAAAAACATACAATTCCTCTTCAGCATGGATTAAACCTCTACAGCCAGACTAGGTCACACAGCAGGTTTGCCTGGCCCATGATACATGGAAAGAAAAAATGTATTATTACTAGGATAAAACCAAAATCTGCTTTAGCCTCTCTGATTGGAAACCAAAATACATTTTTCAGCTGGGTGATAGCAATATTTGGCCCTGTGCACTCTAGCTGGTTATCTAGCAACCTGCTCAGCCAGAAAAGAGTTTTAACTTCACATAGGAGTATCAGACATAGCTGTTTTGATCATTTGGATTGTTCTAGTGTCTTTCTTGAAGGGGTGCTTTTTTCTCTGCTCTGACAAGTTGCATTACTACCATACATCAAACCTTATCTGATCTGTACCCCCTTGCCTAAGCAATGCCCTGCCTATAGGTATCTGCACTGGAAGATGGTCTGTTTTCTGTCAGTGGTGAAGCTGAATCCGTTCTAACAACATTGTAGGAGCTAATACAGACAGGTCACAGGCATTTTTAGCACAGTCATGAAATCCTGCGGCTGGAAAACAGGTATAATATTCTCTAGTTCAGACAAGGCCTGGAAAAGAGTGCTTGCAGTATAGAGCCTGAGGCTACATCTCAGCTAGAGATCATAGCTGCAACTCACCACCACCACTACTCCACTGAGGAGAGGGTACCAGGGTCAAGGAGAAATCGGGGATGGGGATGCTCAGGCAATATGTTGTATAATTGCTACATATTCCCCTTCCTCCAGCACCGCAGCTTAATTCTTTGCTAAAGGACAGACCAGAGTTCTTTGTTTTCAGCATGTTTCAGAAAGCATTACTCAGCGTTAAACCTCAGCGCAGGTGTATGTAAAACCCTCATAAAATGGATGGTAATAGTCCTCAGTCAGTTTCAAAGGCTGAGCGTCATTCACTTTCATAGTAAAGCAAACATTGTAAGTAGTATAAATATGGAAAACAGTCTCTGGAATTCTATGAATGATTTTTTAACCAAAGCTATTTGCCACCCAGGGCCTTTTTGGTGCCAACAAGCAGAGGATACCAGGATGGATTGGGGCTACTAGGATCTCTTGGGTCTCATAGCTATCTACTATTTCGCCAAAGCATGTAATGTCAAATCATTACTGAAAGCCTATATGCCACTGATCAAATTGCAAGATGTACGTACAGCTGACATGTGAAGAGTTTTATAGATATAGATCTA
Organism: Pelusios castaneus; assembly: GCA_007922175.1. NCBI lineage: Eukaryota > Metazoa > Chordata > Testudines > Pelomedusidae > Pelusios > Pelusios castaneus. The sequence goes on from ML685784.1 coordinate 24,852,468, forward strand.
CTGAACACTGTGTTCTTAAGGGCTCTGATTTGGGATTGCTCACCAGAAGGTGTTAAACAAATCCCTTTCAGGCAAAATCGGTTTTATCTACCTGTCTGGCTATACGTAAATTGAATATTATGTGCTTCTCCATAGCTGCCTGTTTACAGACTGAGCAATAGGCTAATCAAAAGTTTGCAAAATTCTCAACACTACAGAAGAAAACAAGCAGTAGGGATGTCCTGTTTGCAAACAAAGACAATGGCATGTTGGAACTCTAAATGGAGGTGAAGAAAACCACTCTGGATCTTTCCACCGAGGAGGCAAGAGGACAGTGTGTCTTGTCTCCTCTGAGGAATGGCACAGCCAACCCCGGCTGTAATACACTGGAAGGTAGAGCGAGATGCTGACCACTAGAAGGCTCACCTAAGGCGTCCACATACTAAGGACAAGCAAGGATAGCAAGGTGCTTTACAAATGTGGGTTCTTCTGAGAAGCATCACACTCTGACAAAGTGGGATTTTCTCCCACGAGAGCTCATGCGATAAATAAATCTGTTAGTCTTTAAAAGTGCCACGGGACTCCTTTTTGTTCTACCAGAGTTTATTATACAGATTGCCCCTGCCCCTTGTTTCTGTTACAAACATTCACATATAAGGTTTCAGCATGACACTTGACCTCACCCTCATCAAAAACACTGCCTCTGATCTTTTCTCAGGGATGATTTCTCACTCTGTATAGGGCAATGGTTGTCAAACTATGGATTGGGACGCAGTACAGAGTGGTAGAGGGACTGGGATCAGCATATAAAATATCCATTTCCCAGTTCTATGGCTCTCACTCTATAAGACATCATCTTCTCCCCCTATGCCCAGCTAAGTCAGACAAGAATACACAAGCAATCCCCTCACAGAGGGTGTGTCTACACTGGCAATTTAGGTCGAGTTAAGGAGGCTTAAGTTGATCTAAACAAAGCCACGTCCACACTGGGCTTTCATTAAGTCAACTTAAGCATTTCTTTAAGTCAACTTAAGGAAAGCTTAAGTCGACTTAACACCTGGCTTTAGGTCAACTTAAGGCTTAAGTTGGCTCCTTAAGTTGACTTAAAGCCAGTGTGGATGGGGATTAATGCCTAAGTCGACCTTATTACATCAACTTAATAAGGTCAACAAGGGGCTATGTCTACACTGGAAAAGTTAAGTCGACTTTCTTAAGTCGACTTGATAAGGTTGACTTAAAGTCGACTTAAAGTTGACCTTATTAAGTCGACTTAACAAAGTCAACTTAACTTTTCTAGTGTAGACATAGCCTAAGTGCTGAACCATTTGCTCTCTAACTGAGACAGAGTCCTACTCTAAAGCAATTAGCTGATAGATCAATGTAAATTATACAAGTCCTGTGGCCCTAGGAATAACAAGAGCTTAGCACAGCTCTCCCTGTGGGTCCATAAAACATACTGTGGTGGAGCAAACCTTATCTGAGCGGAGGACTTTCCTAGCAAAGCTGGAGTAGCACCGACCTGTATCCAAAGGAGTACAGGGATTGGGACCTCACCATCACCACCCACACATCTCTTGGTCCTGGGTAAATATCAGCCATGGAGTCCCGTAATTATAACCTTTTCCCCCTTGTGCTCTGCTTGACTTGTTCTCAGAGGGTGACTACTAGAATGTGAGCCGCCAGGGGGTTGCTTACAATGAAAACATCCTCTGCAGCTCCAGAAACAGGTAACTGCCACTCCCTGTGGAAGTTTCTGGGTCTTTCTTGTGAGTTGCACTGCTCTGCGCTCTGCATATGTGCAGAGACACAGAATACCCAGCTAAGACCTTCTATGCCTCCTTCTCACTGCCTCTCTCACCCAGCACTGGGGTAACACACAGGCAAATGCTGCAGCATAAAGCATCTGGTTTACCATAGAAGTGGTGGAGGCTGTGATGTTGACAAGTTTCAGGTGTTTTTTACCCCCCTGAGTAGATGAGTAACCTCCTATGAGTAACTGAAAAGAAAGCCAGATTGACATTTATTGGCAAGAGGATGAAAAATTAGCATGTAAAGAACCCAGTGATTAAGATAATAAAGTGATGTTAGAGTCATAGGCTTGGCTAAGTTTTGCAGCCCTGCAGCTTCCAGTTGTGAAATTCTTGGCTCCTGTCTCATTTCTGAAACGTAAATATGTCTAACAAATTAGGTAACCCATGTCTCCAGAAAGCTCTGTCCTGCCAGCATGTGGTTGTGGTCAAACAACTGAGTGCTGCTGACCGGGTGTAGCCAGCTCATTTTCTGGCCAGACGCAGTCAGGGCAGCGCCTGCCCCCCAGGGAGGGGGAGAGCCACTGCGCCTGGGCCAGCAGCAGTATGAACTTCAAAGTTCACGCTGCTGCCAGGGTTAAGGTGGGTGGGCCTCAGGGCTGAGTGGGAGGGCCTGGCCCACCTGGGCCCCCCTGTGGCTACATCCCTGGCTGCTGATACAATTCTTCTTGTAACTGGCTAGGCTGAGAGTAGAGGAGAATGGAGCCCTGCTCACTGAGGTAGAACATGAAGTCCATGCCCTGCTGGCTGTCTGCAGAGATATTGGCAGAACACCTCTGCTGCTTGAGATGTCTGGCAAGTCATTTTCAGGCGCTTTAAGATGCAGATGCAGCTTTAAGATGCTTTAAGAGATTCCTCTGAACTAAAGTAAAGCTTTAGCCATCCAATTTGGCCTCCAGTTTGGGAATGCTGCAGAAATGGCTGCACTTCCCAGGGAACTATGGAAGTCTACAACCATTTTATTGTTGTCAAGTTCCAAAGGTGTAGCCGTGTTAGTCTATTGCAGAAAAACGACAGAGTCCTGGGGCACTTTTAAAGACTAACAGATTTATTTATCGCATGAGCTTTCGTGGGAGAAAATCCCACTTCGTCAGACGCTTTGAAGATGGGAGACTTACAGAATGGGAGGAAATTAAATGCAGGGGAGTATATGACAGAGGATCAGGTCAGGCTGTAACAGCAAATCAAAATAGATGTTAGGATTCAAACACTGGGAAACAGCACACAGAGGAGGGTGAGGTCGAATCACCTGTCGTAATGTCAGAAAAATCTGTAGTCCCTGTTTAACCCCAAGGCAACTGAGTCAAATTTGCATATAAATTAGAGTTCTGCAGTTGATTGTACTCCTGGCAGCCCTTTTCAAATATCCCCCAAGCTATTGCTTCAGAGAGCTGTACCAGGAACTGCAGGGCCATGATTCAAAGGGCAGTGCATTCCAATCTTTAATAAAGCTCTGTGCATAGATTTAACGCAGAACTGCGGATGCAAACAGGATGGTTAGTAGTGACACTTTTTCTATTAGCACCGGTGCAGCCCCACTTGCTCAATTAGCTATGGTGCAGTTTTCTGGCACACAGAGATCTTTACTGTCTTCGTGTCAAAGCTGTATGCAACAGGTTTTGTGCAGTTATTAAAATTGCATATGCATATTAGATACGGTCATATAAACATGGACAATAGCACCAACTGCACATGCAGAGTTTTGAAAATCAGGCCCTTGGTGGCCTCGCACTCTCTTTATAATCCCCCAAATCGTCATAATTCTGAATTTGTTTCCCATAGAAAATGGACCATAAATTAAAGCTAAAACGATTGCATTCAGGGGCACTTCACGCTGGAAATTATGGCCCCTTTCCATGGCTTGATTTCAGGACATTATTTTGGGGCTTTTATATTGTTTTCTTTGGGTGTAGTGTGATGTTTAGGAAAACAAGAGGTTTCTAGCTACCCTGAGCTCAGACTGTGAAAGGTTCTTCTGCACACAGCTGATTGCTCTCCCAGCTACAGAGAGAAGTAGCAATGGGGGAGGACAGAGGATCAAATGGTAACACATTTTAATGAAGTAAGGGAATTCTTTGCAGTCTCTGAAGCTGGTAAGACAGTAATGGCCTCAGAAAAGGAAGGGAAGGCTTAGACTAGAGGAGTTACCACCAATAAGATTCTTTGGGAAATTTAATAAGTTCCCTAGGAAGGTGTCAGAAACACCATCACTGCTGAAAGTCAACAACAGATGTAATGTTTTAAAGAGGTTTACAAGTTTTCTCCCTGAAAATTACATAGGATGTTGCAGGAATGCAAAAACTAGTCCCAGTAACTCAGGAACTTAGCAGAAGGAACACTCAGTCTTTGTTTTTTATGGCTGAAGAAAGTTTCATGCATTTTCCTCCCTCTATTTTTCAGTTGCTAGTTTTGGTCAGACCAGAAATAGAAGTCACAAAATCTTGCCAGCAAAGTTATTTTTTATTTTATTTTATTTTCCTCAAGTGCTCTTGAAAATTTTCCAGCTAACACCCTTTTGTGTAGCAACGTAACAAATACAGCACTAAGGCTCTCCCGTCACGATTCATACCCGAACTAGAGAAAGGATTGTTCAGTCCCCATAGCTCATTTAGCCGTCGTCCTCACTGCTGAGACTCTGAAGAAGGAATTTGTGGATTTCTGTGGGATTGTCCATCTGACAAGAGATGGTTCTCACAAGATTCCCACTCCAATTTCTTGACCAAAGGCATTTGGAGTAGTTCAGAAATTGTCAGTTTTAGGGGTACTTATCCGAGTTAAAGCTTTTGAGGTTTCCTCTCAGTAACGGATAGTTTTGGGAATTACCAGGATTGACTGCTTAGCTCCAGGAGCTCTGTGGTCCAGTTTTCTGTGAGCATTTATTTCCAATCACCCTGACGTTCACATCCTGGGTCTTCAGCATTTTGGGGTGGATGTATGCTCTGTGCAGAAGTGAGAACAAAAATATCAAACCAATTTTCACTTCACACTGGTGTTTGAACTTCACTCTCTAGCAGTAAGAGGCTACTGTGTTAACTCATACAATTGAAAAATAGAGATGGATTCAAGCTGGAGAACTTGGATCCAGATCCAAATCATTCCCAAAGCAGAGGGAGGAAAAGTGTTTGGATTGTAGGTTTGGTTTGTTCCATTATAAAACTCAGAGCCATTTGTGAATTCCAGATGATCTTGGTTCAGAAAAGTTTACAGGTGCTCCGATCTGCTGGTTTGCCTTAGATCTAGTTCTACTAAAAAGTTTACGGTGGATACTAGTCTGACAGATTCTTGACAACTGTGCTGTTAATGTGAGGAAGTGCTGTTTTGTGGCTGGAGCACAAGACAGTTCAGATGATCCGTACCTATTCCAAACTCTGCATTGACTTACTGTGTGAACTTTGTCAAGTCACTTAACCTGTGTGTGTCTCATTTTCCTGAATAAATATATCACCACCTACCTCACAGGGAATTTATGGGATATGATCTTTTTAGAAAGCATGCCGATCTTGGGTGAAAGATGCTATATAAGTGCAGAGTATCATTACGATATAGAACAGGCAGATTTGCATTGTTTTTGGACTAGAATTAGGTGAGGTTTTCAGATTACATTCATTGGCTTTGCTTGCTCTTTAATGACCCATATGTATCTCTCTTGTCTCTTGGAATTGAAAGTTTGTGCTTGTTCACAGTTTCCTTTCCTTCCGCTCTCCAGGAAAAAAGGCAGTTGAAGTGGTTTTTATGAACTCTTGCAAGATCCTGGAAGGATGATCCAGGAAATAGCAAGTTTCCTTTCAGTTCACTTTCTATACAAAATGCTAGGGTGTTCCTAGGATGTGTTACGATTTATCTGCATTCAGCTGACTGAAGTTGAACAAAAGAGGGAGATTTATGGCATTTTCAAGAAATAATACAAAATGCAATTAACATTTCAGAGAGGACAGTTCTCTTCATAAAAATAATCTGACATTTATATAGCACCTTGAGTCCCAAAACATTACAGTGAGTTTGCCAAACACCTTCCTTTATATCCTCACATTTCCAGTTACTTACAACTTGGCCAAATGTTAACCGTTCAGGCTGAACTTTTCCATAATTGCTGTCTGCCTCAGGTCGATTGAATACTTCTTTTGGTAAGTTACAGCAAAAAGAGTGTAGCCATTTTTCAGAGGGAAAGAGAGGAAGCTTTGCCAATGTTAAAATTGACTGACCACTTTTATTGGAAAAGTTTTGGAGTTTGGAACAGAACATTTGACTGAAGGACAGACTTGCACCAGGGAGGTGCATTTTGCTGTCCTTGTGAAAATCCCTTTGGATCTGTCCAAATTATAAACCATTGCAAAAATACCGTTTGAATACGTGAGAGGCTCGTGCCTCAATTTTTTGCACGTGCACATTATGAGAAATTATGAGAAATTTTGCACATGTGCATTATGATGTATGTACTTTCTAGCCCCAGCAAAGCAATCACACAGACACCTGGGTGGGACACAGACAAGAAGGACTTCTCCTCCCTGGCCTCACCCAAGTGTTCATGGTACATAGCTTGTGAGATCAGATAGGATCGCAGTAGCAAACAGGACAGCAGTCCCCGTGCATAAAGTGTACAGATGGGTCTTTACAAGACAAAATACAATCTAGGTAAACAAGTTACTTATGCATCACGCCCCCTGCTCCCTCTCCCCCCAAAAAAACAACCCAAAAACCAATTTTGGAAGGATTAGTCTTATTCTGTAGCTCCATGAGTCAGAGTCTCCAGTGAGATGAGACCCACGCGTTGCCAGAAATAAGCATAGATAAATATACTATTGCTCAGCTAAATACAGGCTAAGAGAGCACATTCTCCTCTAGCTGGATGCAGAATCTGCTTTCAAACATTTTTATTATCCTGCCCATCCCCTTGCCTTTCAAGTGGTCAGATCAGGGAAGGCTTCGGAACATTTAATATGCAGTGGTTAACATGCCCTTTCTTTAGGGGACAAGAAATTTTCTTGCCAGCTCCTTTGGAGATTTATGTGTGTGAGAGATCTCTCACTCCCAGCATTAATTCAATAATAAAAATGAACGCTATGCTGCTCTGTATAACACACCTGTTAGCATTTCCACAGTGTTCCGGTCACAGAGATCAAAGTACCACAAAGGGATAATTTAACTAACTGAGAACAAGGAGGCTGCCTCAAAGAATCAGCTATCAGCTTTGCCTTATCTAATCTCTCCAATTTGTAGGGTCTGTTCTGTTTTCTCAAGCAGTCTACAGCAAACAACAGCTTAGAAAGATTTGTATTTTAATAATAATATTTAACAATTAAACACTGCTTTTCATATTCTAAAGTTATACAACCATTATCTATTTTACCTTCAACAGACATGGAAGATAAGTTTCTGTATGTACATGTGTGTATACAAACACACATATATTAGAGGGGTTTGAAAAAACAACACATTTGTTTGAGAGAAATTTTGAATTTTTAAAAAAAATTCTGTGAAAATCCCAGGCTTTTTATGAGAAACTGAAATTTTTAAATTAAAACAACTCCACAAATTTGTATCGAACAATTATGGGTTTGTGATTTTAGAGAACTGTAGAAATATTTTGACCAAAATGATTTGATTTTTTTTTTGTTGAAAAGTCATTTTTCATCAGACTATGCTTCACCAAAAAATTTCAACCATATCTACTATATATCCTGCCACAGGTGGAGGAAAAGAGGCAGAGAAGTTAAGTGTCTTGCTCAAGATCACAGCGGAGGGTGAGGGTGTATATATAGATCTTTGTGTGAAGAATACTGAAAAATTGGAGAAGGTTCAAAGAAGAGCTACAAGATCAATTCATGGTCTGGAAAACACATCTTATAATAGGAGAATGAGCTAAATTTTTTTATCTTAGTGAAGAGAGGGTTAGGAGAGGAGTTGTTCACAGTCTATAAATACCTACACAGATAGAAGGTATTTGATACCTGACAGAATAACAATAGCCAGTGTCAAATTCCAAAGGGGTAGCCGTGTTAGTCTATTGTAGAAAGACAACAGAGTCCTGTGGCACTTTTAAAGACTAACAGATTTATTAATCGCATGAGCTTTCGTGGGAGAAAATCAACTGAAAATAGGTCAAACTGTTCCAGTCCACAGGAGATTGAAATATTGTTGCCACAGGCAGAGGGACCACTGTGCACTAATACATTCCCACAATGGCAGGGAAATTAAGTAAAATAGAGCAGATAATCCTGGCAAGTGACCCATACCCCATACTGCAAAGGAAGGCATCCCTCCCCCAAGCTCTCGGCCAATCAGATCTGAGGGGAAATTCCACCGATCCCATGTGTGAAGGTCAGTTAGATCTTGAGCAGCATGTGAGCAAAAAGCAGCCAGCCAAGCAAGTGTGAGAGAAAATGCTCTTAGAGTACCAATCCACCCACCCAATGTTTCGTCTACAGTCATGGCTACCTCTGATGCTTCAACAAAACAACCCCCCCCACCCCATCCCTAAACATATAAACCGAACAAAACCCAGAATACTTTGAGGGGAAATATCCCTTCCTGACCCCTGCAGGTGACAGGCTCAAGCCCTGAAGCATGAGCTTTCAGGAACATAAGTCTTAAGCTGGAAGGGACCTTCAGGGCTGCTGAGCCCTGCCCCTTCATCACAAGCAGTCCTGTTAGTACAATCTCACTAATACATTCTTCCAACTCCCTTTGAAAACCAATTCATTTGTTTGCCCCCACGTCTTCTATGGGGAGGCAGTTCCTCTGATGGTTTGAAATCTTCTAGTTTCCAGCCTGACTTTGTTCCTGGTCAGTTTATACTCATTTGCTCTTGTGCCAACACTGTCTTGTAGCTTAAATAGCTCTTCACTCTCCCTGGTTTTTACCTGCCTGATGTGTTCCTAGAGACCAATCATATCGCCTCTCAGCCTTCTTTCTGCTGGGCTAAGTGAGCTGAGTTCAGCCAATCTCCTCTCATAAAACCATTTGTTCATTCTCTTCACTAACTGAGTAGCTCTGTTCTGCACTGTTGGTTACCCCAATCTGTGCCCCATGGAATGGCCACCGCCTCCCACATAGTAGAGACCCTGATATGTATGTTTAATAGGGATTTCCCCCTCAGTTCAGCCATATGTCCATTACCCACTGGCTGGTGACCACCCACTGCTTAATTTGGAACCCCGATTTATTCCCTACCTGGGTTTCCTAGGGGTGGGTTAACCCTCTCGCCCACTGTGAGGTGGACCAGCAGGGCATGTATGTGTACGTGCCACATGGCTGCCCATGCTTGCCCCCCTCTGCAAGGGTGTGTAGAGCGCTCTAGCCCAGAACCTGAAGAGCCAGTAGAAGTTGCCACATGCCCCAAAAAGGACAAGGGGACCGAGCAGCACTTCACCCCCTTCCTACTGCGGCAAAATTGGGCCAGTTGCAGACCAACACGACCCCTGCAGGAAACGGCCTAGGCAATAAAACCACCTTTGCCACGCAGAACGACCGAGAGTCCCCGCGTGTCAACGGCAGGCTTGGTCAACCTCCCGAAAGTGCCGGCCCGTGTCGAGTTAACCCCCCTTCATCCCAAAACTCATCATGCTGTTGCTGGTCACCTGCTTGATGGTTCTGGTATGTATGTGAACTCGTGTTCCCTCTATCAGTTAACTTCCCTTTAGAGATAAGTGGTAATGTATAATGAGTCTAGCCTTACCTCTGTTTAACTCAGGGAATAACCATTGAAATAGTCGTAGGTATTGCTGTTACTATTATTGTATTGTGTATTGGATTTTGTCTGTTTATATTTTGTTTGTGAGCCATTAGGAGGATTCAAGAAGATGGATCATTTTAAATGTTAGGTTCTGTGAGTTCAGGCTGTCAGCTCTCCACTGCAGAAACCGTCACTTATGGTTTCCTGTGTCCTGTCTGAAACCAATTTCCCAAGCTAGCAGCTTGGGTGTCCGCTCTGTCTTGTAATTGGGAAATACACCAATAAAGCTTGTTCCTTTATTATCCATTTGAGATTCCAGAAACCCTCCTTCTCCAATCCTTTACCTGTTCCTGTCATGCACCTATTAAAGTCTGAAAGAATCTTTCTTGAGCATGAGCCAGAACTGCACTCAGTATCCCAAATGACGGCTTGCCAGTGCCTTGAACAATGACTTTAATTCTTTTTCTCTACTGGAAATGCCTCATTCGGATAGCATTTACTTTTTTTAGAGTTGTATCACACCGGTGGCTCACAGTCATCCTGTGCCTGACCCACACGCCCAAATCTATGCCCCCTGTCACTTCCAACTCATGAGCCCGCAGCTTGTAAGAGAAATTCTTATTATTAGACGTTTAAGTGCATGGCCTTATACTTATACTTTGTCCTACTGAATATCATCCCATTTCTGTCACTCCAATCTTCAAGATCATCCAGATATTCTTATATAATATTCCAATCCTCCTCTGTAGTGATAATGCCTCCCAACTTTCTATCATCAGCAAATTTCATTACCACATGCATACTTTTTGTGCCAACATGATTAATAAAAATGTTGAATAAGGTTGATCATGTTAGTATTGGACCTATCAGTTTACCCTAATTGTGAGGTCAATGGTAAAAAGTTTATAAAATGCTATAAGAATCTAGAATCAGAAATGATGATGGAAAATAGGTCAAGTGCCTTCAATAATATTATAAACAGGTGCCAGAGAACCAGACAGAGAATTTGAATTAGTCCAGTCAAAACAAAACAGGGACTATGCTTGGTAAAAACAGAAGACGTGGAACCAGAAATTAATGAACCAAAATTCAGGAGTCAGATATTAAGTCTAATAAAAGGACAGAATCAGAAGGGAATGAGCTATTCCACCCATCACTCCCTTGTGTATTCTTAAAGAAAAAGACTTTGTGGGGAGAATGTTGAAGAAGAAAGGGAGGCTACTCAACCAAACTTCGCCATCATAGCTACCACCCCAAATCTCCTGGGACCTGGGATCTTCTTTGTCCTAATTCTGAGAGATGTCCTCACCAGACCCCGACTGAGAGAGGGATCCAGATAACATTGCTTTCTCTGCTGGGTCCACTTGAATCCCAGAAACCATCTGGAATGAAACTGGGTTCAGATTTTTAACAGCAGTAACAGCTCCAGCCCATTTCAACTATCTTTTTCTCTTTTAGCCCCAAGGACAGTTATTATCATCTTTGATCCATCTAAGAGACTGTCCAACAAGGGTCTTTTCCTTCTAAAAGTTCTCTCCAGTGAAAGGGAAAGGGGAAAAGAGATGTTAAAATGGAAGCCTTACTTAATCCTTTACATTTCAAGCATTTCAACTGTTTCCCCTGCTTTTCTGTATCTTTAATAAAAGGTTAAAATGATTTTAATGTTCCAAAGGGGGAGCCGTGTTAGTCTAGTTCAGCAAAACAAACAAGGAGTCCTGTGGCACTTTTAAAGATAACAGATTTACTTACCACATGTGCTTTCATGGGAGAAAATCCCACTTCATCAGATGCTTTGAAGATTTTTGAAGATTCTTCTTTGAAGATCTTCAAAGCATCTGGCGAAGTGGGATTTTCTCTCACGAAATCTCATGCAATAAATAAATTTGTTAGTCTCTAAAAGTGCCACAGGACTCCATGATTTTAATGGTGTGTTTTCCATGATGCTAGGCAGGCAGAGAACTCTATACCACACTCTGAATCTTGTTTAACACTGTTTAATGTTGGATATTGACTGGGTCATGTTAACACCTTTGGCCCATTTATTCTGTCTAAATTAACACAACAGTCCCAAGAGAGACCCTTGAGGAACTGTACTAATAATGTTTCTCCAGTTTGATAGTTCACTTTTTGGCACAACCTATGGCCTTCCCTTTAGCCCATTGCTTATCCACTTTCAATTCTTGTACTGAGCCCCAATTTCCTTAATGAAATTAATAATTTTCCATAGGATGCTGTGTCACGTGCTTTACTGAAGCCCAAATATAATAGATCTACAGAATTCCCTTATCTAAATATCAATTATTTTCTCAAAGGAGCAAATCTGGTAAGTCTGACATAATCTACTTTTGGTAAACCCATGTTGCATTACATCCCTTTTTCTGCTTTTCTCCATGAATGTAATATTCTTTCCTTCACAACTGGTGGTAAAGCCATGCATGTTATGGAGGTCAGAATAGCAAGTCGTTAATTGCCCAGGTCAATGTTTTTCCCTTTTTAAAATACACGTACAATATTAGCTGTTCTCTAGTTATATAATACTGGCCCCAGATAGATGATTTATTAAAAATCTTTACTACCAAACAATCTCATCTGAAGTTCTTTCAGTATGCCTAGGATGGTCCTACTGATTTGAGTTCATTAAGCTCTTTAATTTGTTTTTCATCTCAGATTATACGATTTCCATTTCTATACACTAATTTCCATCAGCCAACCTGCCAATGGTCCACATTATCATCCTCATCGAAAACTGAGACATAGCATTCATTTTGTTTTCGGATCATACCTATCCAATGGCTTATTGGGCTGCATCAATAGGAACGTTGCCAGCAGATCGAGGGATGTGATTATTCCCCCTCTTCGGCACTGGTGAGGCCAAATCTGGAATATTGTGTCCTGTTTTGGGCTCCTCACTACAGATTTTCAGAAAGCCTATGACAAGGTCCCTCACCATAGGCTCTTAAGCAAATTAAGCTGTCATGGGGTAAAAGGGAAGGTCCTCTCCTGGTTAAAAGATAGGAAACAAAGGGCAGGAACAAATAGTCAGTTTTCAGAAAGGAGAGAGGTAAATAGTGGTGTCTCCCAGTGGGCTGAGATGAGTGCTGTTTAACACAGTCATAAATTATCTGGAAAAAGGGGTAAACAGTGAATTAGCAAGATTTGCAGAGCATACACAATTACGGTAGTTAAATCTAAAGCAGACTGAAAAGAGTTACAAAGGGATCTCATACAAGTGGGTGACTAGTCTAAATGGAAAATGAAATTCAATGTTGATAAATGCTAAGTAATGCTCACTGGAAGACATAATTCCAAATATACGCATAAAATGATGAGGTGTAAATTGGCTGTTACCAGTTAGGAAACAGATCTTGGAGTCCTTGTGAATAGTTCTCTGAAAACATCCACTCAGTGTGCAGTGACAATCAATAAAGCTAACAGAATGTTGGGAATCATTAGGAAAGGGATAGATAAGAGAATATATTATATGGCCTCTTCATAAATCCATGGTACACCCATATCTCGAATACTATGTGCAGATATGGTCACTCCCATCTCAAAAAAGGCAACTACAATGATTAGGGGTATGGAAAAGCTTCCATATGAAGAGAGATTAATAAGATTGGAACTTTTCCACTTGGAAAAGAGACGACTAAGGGGGATATGATAGAGGTCTATAAAATTATGACTGTGTGGAAAAAGTAACTATGGAAGTGTTATTTACTTCTCACACTACAAAAACTAGAGGTCACCAAAGGAAATTAATAGGCAGCAGGTTTAAAACAAACAAAAGGAAGTATTTCTTCACACAATACATAGTCATCCTGTGGAACTCCTTGCCAGAGGATGTTGTGAAGCCCAAGACTATAATGGGGTTCAAAAACGAACTAGATACGTTCCTTGAGGCTAGGTCCATCAATGGCTATTAGCCAGGATAGGCAATAATTGCTGGTTGACAGCGGGTGGGAATGGCCAATGGGATGGATCACTTGATGATTACCTGTTCTATTCATTCCATCTAAAGCACCAGGCATTGGCCACTGTTGGAAGACAGGAGAGTGGACCGATGGGCTACTAATCTGTCCCGGTATGGCTGTGTAGGTTCTTAAGAGATATGCCATGTGAAATGAACCGTCTCAAGATCCTGCTAGAAGGAGGCACAATCCTACTATACAAATGCATGGTATTCTATTGATTTGTTTCAGTTGATCAGTCATGTAGAAACAAGGAGGGAAATTTCTGGTCTTTCAGATGAGGCAGAGATTGTCAAGTTGTCTGGGGAAGGACATTCTTTTTTGGCTGATCCAGGACTTCAGGTTCTCTCTCTCGGAGACATCAGCAAAAGGTCTTTTTGAAATAGCCAGCTGGCTTCACAAACAAAGGAAGACGCTGCTTGGAAGAAATGGCTATCAAGCACTTTCCCCTCTTTTTTACTAGTATGTGATTCAGAATGACCTAAAAACCACTTAAAAGAGAGCAAGGGAGAGTGGTGTGCTCAGCCCAGCTGCTGAGTTTAACACGAGGCTTGTTTTGTTTCAGTTAAAAGTTAATCAAAGTATGAGAAAAATCCCCCATCTGTTAGCACAGTAATACACAAGCATTGGTTCTAGGACATCCATTATCATAGGGTCCCAGGCAGGCTTAGGGCTGGCTGTGAGCAGGGCCGGCCCATGGTGTTTTCAGCACCCTAAGCTAACTATGACTTGGCACCCCTCCCTCACCCACATTCAATATAGAGAAAATGATAATGTATTAATATTTTTTTTAAATAAAGAAAAGAAATCATTTCCATCTATTTTGGTGCCCCTTAAAGGCTGGTACCGTAGGTGACTGCTTAGTTTGTGTACATGGTTGGGCCGGTCTGGCTGCGAGCATAGCAAATCATCACCAATCATAGCTGATCTGAGCACTCGTGGGCTCCTGTCTCTGTCCCTGTCCATCTGAGGGAAGGAAGGAGGGGGATACGGAAATGCAGCTCTGTCTCTTCTGCTAAAAGCAGATGGGAGCTCCCCCTCTTTTCTCCATGACATGGATAGACTGTTCCCCACCCCAAGTGCAGTGAGAATGCCCCATCCTGTTTCAACCGCTGCCCCGAACCACCACAGCAGCTGAGGAGGGGGACACCTGAACACTAAAACCAAGGTCAATTAAATGATGGGCTCCAGGCAGGGTTTGGCCCTGCACAACCTCCGTCTTTCACAGCACGTCTCTTTACCAGCGCTTGGATTGCAGCCCTGCACAGCAGCTTGGTTGCTGAGACCAGGCACAGAGCACACACTGGGAGTGGAGAGAGAGCCGCTGCCATAGTAGTAAGAGTTGTTCTGAATAAAGGCAGCTTTCAACTGGCAAACTGGGGGAAAAAATGCAGACACCGAATCTGTGCAACATTGGCTAATCTGGATTTGTCTTCACAGACTTTATACCGCCCTGGTTTGTGTGAGACAACATGCAAAGGAAGTGACACTGGGTGGGTGCTGGAGGGAGGAGAACAACATTTCTTGTCACTACCTCTCACTAGAAGTCACAGAAGGAAAATGACCACAAAAACCGCTTGGGTTGCGTAGATATCGTAGGTTTATGCAGCTCCTCAGGAGATCCTCAAATAACGGAGGCTCCACTCAGCGATGGGAGAACTCCTGTGCTTAAACTTACACAAGTGCTTAAATCCGTCGCTGAACCCACGCCTGAAATAAGAGATGTTAGGCCACCTCGTCTGTCCCCAGCATTGCTTTCCCTACTACGGCACTGGGAAAACGTTGTCCGGCCAGCTTTGCGTGAACCACCATTTCTCGTCGAAGACTATAATCAACAGTCTAGGAAGGCCGCACCATCAGGATATTTTCTCAATAGGTTTCAGTTTTCCCTTCACATGGTTTCCACTTTAAATTTCACTTCCGAGCATTATGCAGTGCTGTGCATTGTAAATAAAATTACATCTTCGCAGATACCTTTTAGAGTCACTCGCAAGCTTTTAGATGAATTAGGAATGGCCAAAAGCCAGAGCCTTAGTCATGGCCAAGAACCTGAAGATCTAATACAGATAGTAAAAGAGGCCTGGGAAAAGTAAGCGACACACAAAACAGCCCACAGCTCCTTTAGTCGGTTTTAAATTTAAGGACTCTTCAGAGTGATTGAATTAGGTCCAAGGATAATGTGAATGTCATGTTTCTAGCAAGTGAGGCAACTCAAAGGAAGTTTTCTTGAGCTCCCTTGTATATAAATCACACTAAATACCTCTAGACCTACTGCTCACAAACAGAGAAGAATTGATCGGGGAAGTAGAAGTAAATGGCAACCTGGGCAGCAGCGACCATGGGATGGTAGAGTTCAGGATCCTGATCAATGGAAGGAAGGAAAGAGGCAGAACACACACCCTGGACTTCAGAAAAGCAGATTTTGGCTCCCTTATGGAGCTGATGGGCAGGGTCCCATGGGAGGCTGATCTGAAGGGAAAGGTGTCCTAGACAGCTGGCTGTATTTTAAAGAAACCCTGTTAAAGGCACAGGAAGATAACATTCTGATGTGCAGAAAGAACAGCAAATGTGGATGGCGACCAGTGTGGCTTAGCAGGGAACTCTGCAGGGAGCTGAAACATAAAAGGGAAGCTTACAAGAAGTGGAAGCTTGGACAGATGACAAGGGAGGCATATAAAGATATTGCTCGGGACTGCAGGGATAAAATCAGAAAGGCCAAAGGACAATTGGAGTTGCAGCTAGCAAGAGACGTGAAGGATAACAGAAAGGGGTTCTGTAAGTATATCAGCAACAAGAAAAGGATCAGAGGTGGTGTAGGTCCCTTACTGAATGGGGCAGGCATCCTCGTGGTGGATGATGCGGAAAAGGCTGAAGTACTCAATGCTTTTTTTACTTCAGTCTTCACAGGGAGGGCCAGCTCCCAGGCTACTACACGGGGTAACGCGGAATGGAGAGAAGAGCGGCCCTCGGTGATGGAAAGTCAGGTTAGGGAACACTTAATGAAATTGGATGTGCACAAGTCCCTGGGGCCGGATGAACTGCATCCGAGGGTGCTGAGGGAGTTGGGGGAAGTGATTGCAGAGCCGCTGGCCATTATCTTTGAGAACTCGTGGCGAACGGGGGTGGTCCCGGAGGATTGGAAAAAGGCAAATATAGTACCTATCTTTAAGAAAGGGAAAAAGGAGGATCCGGGGAACTACAGACCGGTCAGCCTCATCTCAATCCCTGGGAAAATCATGGAGCAGGTCCTCAAGGAATCCATCCTGAAACACTTGGAGGAAAATAGAGTGATGAGGAACAGTCAACATGGATTCACCAAGGGCAAATCATGCCTGACCAACCTGATTTCCTTCTATGATGAGATGACTGGATTTGTGGATGCGGGAAGAGCCATTGACGTGGTATACCTTGACTTTAGCAAGGCTTTTGATATGGTTTCCCACATCATTCTCGTCGGCAAGTTAAGGAAGTATGGGTTGGACGAGTGGACTGCAAATTGGATCGAAAACTGGCTAGATCAACGGGCTCAGCGGGTAGGAATCAATGGCTCGATGTCTGGTTGGCAACCGGTAACGAGTGGAATGCCCCGGGGGTCGGTCCTGGGGCCAGTTCTATTCAACATCTTCATTAATGATCTTGATGATGGAATAGACTGCGTGCTTAGTAAGTTTGCGGATGACACCAAGTTGGGGGGAATGGTAGATACTCTGGAGGGCAGGGACAGGATCCAGGGAGACTTGGACAAATTGGAACACTGGGCCGAAAGAAACCTCATGAGGTTCAACAAAGACAAGTGCAAAGTCTTGCACTTAGGATGAAAAAATCCCATGCACTGCTACAGGCTGGGGACCGATCGGCTAAGTAGCAGCGCTGTAGAAAAGGACCTGGGGGTTATGGTGGACGGGAAGACGAATATGAGCCAATGGTTTGCCCTTGTTGCCAAAAAGGCCAATGGCATATTAGGCTGCATCAGTAGGAGTATTGCCAGCAGATCGAGGGATGTGATAATTCCCCTCTATTCCACACTGGTCAGGCCGCATCTGGAATACTGTGTCCAGTTTTGGGCTCCCCACTACCGAAAGGATGTGGACAAATTAGAAAGAGTCCAGCGGAGGGCAACAAAAATGATTATGGGGCTGGGGCACATGACTTATGAGGAGAGACTGAAGGAACTAGGCTTATTTAGTCTACAGAAGAGAAGACTGAGGGGAGATTTGCTAGCAACCTTCAACTACTTGAAGGGTTGCTCCAAAGAGGAGGGAGCTAGGCTGTTCTCGATGGTAACAGAGGACAGAACAAGGAGCAATGGTTTCAAATTACAGCGGGAGAGGTCAAGGTTGGATATTAGGAAAAACTTTCTCACTAGGAGGGTGGTGAAGCATTGGAATGGGCTATCTAGGGAAGTGGTAGAATCTCCATCTTTGGAGATATTTAAGGCCCGGTTAGACAAAACCCTGGCTGGGGTGATTTAGGGGGTGTGGTCCCTTCCATCCCTATTATTCTATGATTCCTCTGCTCTACAGATCAGAAGAACCAGTCAATGATGAAAGCAGTGAAAGTGACATGGGGTGGAGCCATCAAACCAATAAGTGTCAGGACTGCTTAAACAGCAGCATTAAAAAAAAAAAGAGACATTGGCAAGCTGGAGCAGCTGAAAATTTGACCTCTTTGTTGAAGAGTGCTTGCAATTTCCATGTAGTTTGTTATGAGGATTGCCTTTTTGAGTCCAGATGACTCCAGGCAGCTAAAGAGATGTTGCATACAAGTGAAAGGCTGCTCTGCAGGTCCTGGAGGGGTATATCATGTGCAGAAATCTTCCTTTTCTTTGCGGCTTCCACAGCTTTGTTTGGGGGTTTGCTGTCCCTTCAGCAGATAGGAGTGTCTGGGCCCATACGACTTCAAACGGCACACGTAGGGAAAGGACTCCTTTGCAGGGGATTTGCTACTATTGACAGGGCTGGATTAACTGAAATTGAGCCCCTGGGCTCCCTCCTCCCCCCCGCCTCCATGGCAGTCTGCAGGTGGGACATCACTGCGGGGGACAGGGACGGACAGAGAGCTCTCCCGCCCCAGCCACACTCTGCCCGGTCTGCCCTTGGGGGAATGGGGCTGGGTTGTGCATGGTGCAGCCCCGCCCCAGGGCCAGGACCCATGGTAGGCCGTGCTGAGGCCGCACCGTATGCCATCTGGCCCTGCCTCTGGTCGTGCTGCTAGCCCGCCCCACACTGGGCACACTAGCTGACCTGGGATGGGATGGGATGGGAGCACAGAGTCTGGCCTCTGGTCCCAGGGCCCTGACCCCCTACCAGCACCAGCAGGGCAGTCATAGTGTTCCCCTAAGTGGGGCGGCAGGAGGGAGGGGCAGATAAAGCAGGGATAAATCATACCCAATGGCTGAGACGAGGACAGGGTAAATGAAAGCCCTCCCGCCTCCCCTTTAACAATAAAAGAGAAGAGAATAAAATCAATCAAACATCTGGCATGAGGAGGCAAACATGGTGTGGTGTTCAAGGGAAACCTGTTTGTGTGGGAAGTACTGGAGAAATTGCTCAAGAACAGTTCACTCTCATAAAATGGTCTCTGGCTGGAATTCAGGTCAGTGTTTTCATATCTGAGCCGTTGCGTTCAAGGCTGCTTTGATGTACACGTACAACTGGTGGGAACATGTTTGTTTCCAGTGTGATACATGTCCCAGCTGTTGCAGTGTCCTAGAGCCTACTAGATCCCTTTTTATAGTCAGTCTCTGCCCCCTTGTGGAGTGGAGAATTCACCCTACCTCAGTCCCGCATTGCGCCATCCCCTCCTTTCAAGGTGTACATGGAGAGTCTCCTATATTACTTAGTTCCTTATTTTGAATGACTGGACACTCAGAAAACCAAAGGTTCAAGTTCTGGAAGCATCAAGTCTTATGAAGAGAAAGAAAGGGAGTATCACACATGCTGGTTGTTGTATGTGGAGAAAGGCTGTTCTTGAGGCAAAGGTGCGACAAGCACAAGATTTGGATTCTGTTCTCCATTCTGCTGCGTACTTTCCCATCTGACCTTAGTCTTGCCATGGAGGCCCATATCCTCCAAAGTGTTTAGGGGCCTAACTCGCAGAAGAGAGGTGGCTAAATACCTTTGGGGATCTGGTCCTAAACCACAGTGGCTCAGTTCTCCACCTGTAAAATGGGGACAATGATACTTCCCATCTCCCACCCATTGACAGTCTTAGCTCGTTATATCGCAAATTCTTCAGGGCAGGGAAAGTCTCCTGGTTAGGGTCTGCACAGGACAATGGGCTCTGATCTCTGCTGAGGCCTGTAGGGGTGCATCTACGCTAGCAACTTAGGTCAACTTTAGGATGCTTAAATTGACCTACACAAAGCCGCGTCCACACTGGGCTTTTATTAAGTCAACTTAAGTGCTTCCTTAAGTCGACTTAATAACAGCTTAAGTCGACTTAATAACACGACCTCTGAAGGTCGACTTAAGCCTTAAGTCGACTTCTTAAGTCGACTTAAAGCCAGCGTGGACGGCTATGTCCACTGTTAAGTTGACTTGACAAGGTCGACTTAAGCCAACTTAAAGTTGACCTTGTTAAGTCGAATTAACAGAGTCGACTTAACTTTACAAGTGTAGACATAACCTAGGTGCTACATGGATACTCTTACTCAAGGTCTCACACCTGTCTCCCATGCCATGCAGAACATTGGTTCCCCCCACCAGCACCAGAAGTGCTACACTTTACTGGTGGGGGAAATGATTCCTGTTAATCTAATTTGTGGATCTGTTAACTGCCGGCAGGAATCCCCTTCGTGAAAGGCACTACAGGAAGGTAAGATTGTTATTTTGCAGCCTCCCACTGCACCCACTGCTTGCCAAACCACCACAGGCGGATGATTTCATTTGCCCAGTGTGTTTGTTTCACTGGTGTGCCTGGGGGCCAGTAACTGCATTTGCACGCCCTCACCCTGCTGGCGGCAGGGCCCAGTGGGGGAAGGGGCTGCACCAGGGCCTGTTTCCTGCTCTCCCCCTCTTCTAGGTTTTGTAAGGTTAGCTTTAACAGCTATATAAAAATGTGTGTTCAGTACAAAGGGTCCTTTGTTCCTCACAGTAATAAAAATAAATCCAGCCCATAAATTTATGAAGAAAAATCAAATGAAAAGGAATCTAAAATAGCAGTACAGAGGAGCAGCATTACTGTTTCACTGGAGATACAGTTAGAATGCCGGAGTAATTTTGTGTTACAATAGTTGACTAATCAGTCACCAGGAATTTGGAGATTAAAATAACTCAGGAGATCAAACCAAGGAAAACTTGTTTTAAGTTTTTGTGCTACTGTATTTACAGTAAGCTTCTTACTATTTCTTTCCCCTAAAAGACAGCAGGACAGATAAGGCCATCCTTGGGCTTTAAATATTAATAGACAAATGAGAACCATGCAAGGACCTTTTGTTGTGAATGCACCTTATTAGGGTGTTCACTGGTCTGCATGAGTTTACTTTGCATTTCTAAGCACAAAGGCTATGTCTACACTAGAAGAGTTAAGTTGACTTTGTTAAGTCGACTTAATAAGGTTGACTTTAAGTCGACTTAAAGTCTACCTTATTAAGTCAACTTGAAGTTGACTTAGCTTTTCTAGTGTAGACATAGCCCCTTGTTGACCTTATTAAGTCAACTTAATGCTTTAAGTTGACTTAATAAGGGTGATTTAGGTGCTAATCCCTGTCCACACTGGCTTTAAGTCAACTTAAGGAGTCCACTTAAGGCTTAAGTCAACCTAAAACCAGGTGTTATTAAGTCGACTTAAGCTTTCCTTAAATCGACGTAAATCGAAAGGAAATGCTTAAGTCAACTTAATAAAAGCACAGTGTGGACGTGGCTTTGTGTAGGTTGACTTAAGCCTCCTTAAGTTGACCTAAGTTGCCAGTGTAGACGCACTCAAATTGATTAGCTAACATGGGGATGGCATGTACATGTAGGTATAATATCCCATTCCTCCCAAACATGGCCAAACCCTTCTCCACAACATTAAACGAAATTCTGCCTCTTCCTTTCCAGCCTTAGAGCCAAGTCACACCTGTGCTTCCTAATCATTTTCCCTGGCACCTCATTGATCCTCTTTCCTTTCCCATCTCCCATCCAGCCAAAATGCTGTTACCAAAGTCATCTTTCCTATTTGGCCCCTCCACCCCATCACCTCACTCCACGTCACTTTCTGGCTCCCCATCACGCTGCACATCAGCTTCAAACGTCTTGTCCTGGCATATGGCTCTGTATCATCCAGCACCTGCCTTCCTCTCTGACCTGGCCTGTTTTCATGTTCCTCTGCACTTTCAGCCTCATTTAGGACACCGGTCTGGACAGTCCCTCTGTTAGGCCTCTGCACAGCTGGGTAAGTGTCTGGGGCTAACTGGAACAGGGGCGTGTAACATCTCTGAAGGGCGTAAAACACTGATGGTGCTGAGAAAACCAGTAATCAGAATTAAAAGCAGACTGGGCTGTGCTTTCAAAACATGGCCTGGTATGTTGTCAGCATAGCCTTACTGAAACCATAATGAAAAATGCGCCGTTAGATCGCTGCAAAGTGAGGCTCAATATCTTCCACCACCACAGCCCCCACTAAGAGATACACATTTTCTCTAGGATGAAGCAGATTCCATGTATGTACGGTGTTCAGGCAATAGTCTGCCCTGTCTGTAAATATTTCTGAAGAATCCATAGGCTCTCTATAAAGGAGTTTGTACAAGTCTTTGTCCAACCAAATAGGATGAGCCCTTTAGAAAGAGGTCTCCCTCCTCTGAAGTATTTTACAAAGTAAGTTGCACAGATTTATGTTCCCCTTTTTAGGGAGAATTATATAGTTTAAGGGGAATATTCAGTATCAGCTAGTATTTTGTCATCTGTAGCTAACCACAGCAAATATCCTAACCCTAATCCAACTTGACCGAAACAAGATGCGATTGCATCCACCCAATTGCTGTTTTTATGCAAAAAACCAGACATTTAAAAAACTGGATATCTTGTGCTGTACCAGAATCTGCAGGATTAATATTAGCCTGGGAAATACGGTAGCATCTTTAGCCACAGCGAATGGGAGATGTGCAGATTTTAATAGCTCTCACGGTATGCAGCAGAGTGACAAAATGCCTTCTTTACATTCCAGCCCACACAAACAATAAAGGATGATTCAACAAGGGGTATTTATCATTTCAGGGGTGCTTTCTCCCCTTGAGGAATACATGCAACTTCCACTGGCCAGCATTAAAAGGAACAGAGCACTCACTCTGGTTGCAGGATGCATGCCTTAAAATGGCTTAACCATGAAGGGGTTTAACCTCTTGTAAAAGGATCGGTGAATTTTTCCACCTTGCTGAAAGTTACATGCATGTGTGGCAGAGGGTATCCAGAGGCTGGCTTGCCAGGTGACATTTCAAAACTACCTTGTGTTTAGTAAGTAAATTGGAAAAAAAAATAAAAGGAAAAAAAGACAAACCCACACATCCTTGTAAACAATCTTTCCTGCTGGGTGTAGGATCTCCAGAATGTATGTAATCAGATAATGCAGCTCTTATTGCTATGTTTTATGCAGACAAATCACATGGCCCCTCATCTAATTCACTGTTGCTAGCAAGCATTTTCTGTAGGTGTTATAAAATATAATCAAGAATAGTCTCTGTTGATTTCCCCAACAGTGCCTGCCAGGCAGAATAGCTGGATTTCCTGTAACCTGACTTGCTACAGAGTGCTAAAAGCAATTGCCTGCTGTCTCCTTACACGTTTTTTGGGGTTTTTTTTTCCCCTGTGAAGGAGAAAAAAGGGCCCTGCAGATGTTTCCATCTTAGCTAAAAGAGACTCTGAACTAAGCTAATTCTGCCAGGCTCACGGCTGAAAGTCGAGAATGTTTACAGTGCGTGGAGCTGATTTGCTGACTTACCCTTCATCTTTCAGTCATGAATGCCAGGTGAAAAATCCGGTCTCTTTCCCGTGGAATAAACCACCAAAGCCAGGAAGCAGCCAGTGCAGGGCTTCCTCAGAAGTTCTCTCTGATTGTCACATTGGATGCAGCTTGCCAGGTATAAGCGTGGATGAGAACACCCTGTGCTTCTCCCAAGATGAACGAGATCAGCACATATTAGAATAGAAACTGCCGGCTGATAAATGGGATGGTTTAGGACCCAAAAGTGAAGTATTAAACAATTATTTTACAATTGAAATATTTATTGTGGTCTTAATTAAAGCAGATTTCAAAGAGGAGACAATGCCTGTACCTCTCTGCTTTCCATGGCGTCCTTGGTGCCTGTTAAGTAGTCAAGTGAATGGTATATCCCCAAGAGGAAGCAGGAACTTCATCCTCTGGAGTCTTAGGATGGAGGACACGTGAAGGGCATCCTAAGAGGTGACTGATGTGCCTTTCCAACCTGTGTGCGGATGCCTGTTCTGGAAGCGTGTCCTTTGACTCAAACCAGCACCTAGCTGCTGTTTGAGGCTACATGGTTTGCATGGAAGTGGTAGGACTCCACTGTCCTGTGTAGGATGTTGCTCTGAATAACTCAGCCCTTTGCTGAGCCCTCGGGCTTGTGAGATATCCTTCTTCTGAGTGCCGCCTCCTTTTCCTGAAGGACTCTCAAAGCCATGTTGCCTGCCTTGGCTCAGTCCTCAAGGGCAGCCATTACACGTAGGAGCTCTGGGTGACTGGTAGGCAGAGGAAGCATTAAATGCTCAAGGGGTTCAGCTAGGTGTGGCAGCTGCATCCGTCTGTTGGGGTGGCTAAGGGATGGAATGCTATTGCTGCATGCCGTGAGGAACATCGCATAGGTCTGGGTCTCTCGGACTCTGGCCACAGACAGGTGGAGAACAGGCACGGAGGAAGATACCACCACATATGAGTTGGTGTAATGCAAACCAGGGCCATGAAATTTAATCTCTTCCTTCAGTTTCATCTTGTAGCAGTTCTCAGGAGCTCAGGGTGGCTGAGAACAAGGAGCTGGCTCTTCTCTTCATGCCGTATAGAGCAAGGTCAGTGGACCATTGACCGTTCGGTTCAGTGGGTGACCCCAAAAAAATATTAAAAATTTTTGTTTACGATTGAACCAAAATGAAAAAATGTTCACATTTCTCAGTGAAATGAAGAAGTTGAAAAAAAATTTCATTTTAGGTTGAAGAAACATTTTGTTTGGCTTGAAATGAAATTTTTTTCTGACGTTTCGTTTCATTTTTGCTATATTTTCCACTATTTAAAAATGTTTTATTGAAATAAAGCATAGGGAAAGAGCTTTCTGAAATGCCTGTTCATTTTCTTAACTACAGCCATCTTTCCTCTCTTCTGAATAAGCACTGGATTGGGAATTGGAGGATCTGAGATAAATTCTGGGCTATGCCACAGACTCTCTGAGTGACCTTGGATTAATCACTTAATTTCTCTGCATCTGACTTCCCCATCTCTAAAATAGGCAGCATTAGCTCTCTCTCTCTCACTCTTGGTCTGTCTTCTCTATTTAGATTGCAAGCTCTGTGCCATGAATTGTCCCTTGCTATATGTTTGTGTCATAATATGTGGCTTTTGTGCTCAATGGAGCACTTCTGACATGATTTTCATCATTCAACAGTTACAGGAAAATGTTGTGAACAGTATCAACCTTCATACAGCATGTTTCTTGACCTAGCCCCTAGCATTTGGCACAGTCATTCACACTGTCCTCCAGAAACTGCTTGCTAAATTTGGGTGTCCAGATAAATTTATTAACCTCATTCTGCAACTCCATGAAGGCATGGCTGGAAGAGTTAGCACTGATGGTGATTAAAAATACAAGAACGCATCCTCGAGCTGAATCTTTTTGGTCTATTTTTTGCTGTGATGCTAGAAAAACCCTTTGTTGCTCTTCAAATGGCATCTTCATACATTTTGGCACTAGTCAACTCTTTTGTCACTTAGTAGGAAGGAAAGACTGAAGTGTTGATCCAGAAACTGCTCTTCACTGATGATTGTGCCTTGATGGTGCACTCTGGACCAGCACTGTAAGATCTTACAAACTGATTTGTTCTGACACCTCATAACTGAACTCTCCTTCAGCCAAATGAACCCCAATGTATGGATGTACCAGCCAACTCCTCGAGAACCTTACCAAGACCCAGCAATAAACCTGGGAGTCACCATGCACCAACCTACCCGGCGGTTTCCTTATCTGGCAGCATGTTGAACAATGAAGTGCCAATCAATCATGAAGGATGGGAGAATTAAGAAAGCCTACGATTGCCTCCATCACCAGATCTCGAATCAACAGGAAATCGATCTGCAGACAAAAATCAGGTCTATAATGCTCTGGTCCTCACAACATTGCCCTGTGGGTGTGAAGCACAAACTTTTTATCAATGGCTCATTAAAAAGCTTGGTAGTTTCCATTTGCAACACCTATGGTGACTGCTGGGTGTCAAGTGGCAGGACCGGGTTTCTAACACGGAAATCTTGGTGAAAGCTGATTTATTTGGCATCGAGGCTCATTGGGTCTGCACCCAATTGAGGTAGACTGGCCATGTGATTCGTGTGCCTGAGACACCTTGTGACACGCGCACTCACTTATCACGAGTGCCTCCTGTTGGCTGGGTATGGCCCTGAACTCTTTCCTTTCTCTGCTCCTTCCTGCCTTTGTCAGGCGTGCCTGGAGGAGTTCAGGCCAATTCACACACAGTCAAAACACAAGAAGGAACCTCTTCCGGGGTAACAAAATCCAATAATTAGTTCCAAAGGGGGAGCTGTGTTAGTCTAGTTCAGCAAAACAAACAAGGAGTCTGGTGGCACTTTTAAAGACTAATAAATTGGCTCTCTCTGGGGTCTTCAGCCACATCTCTGGCATTGCTTAAATTCTAGCCTCTTTCTTTGCTGCCTTCCCGCTATTTTAGGTCCCAACCCAGGGACTCTATAAACAGCAGCCACCTACTCGGGGCCAGATTAACACTGTGGTGGGCCCAAGGCTGCAAGATTTTGTGGGGACCCTGGCCAGCAACTGGCCAGCATGGGGCAGGAGAGTGGGGTCTCTGGCACCCAGGGGCCATACTTACATCAGCATCCCCCCCCCCAGTCGATGGCAGCACACTGTGGGAGAGATCTGTGGGCCCATGTCCCACTCCTCCTCCACCCCCCAGCAGCGGCAGCACCCTGTAGGGTCGGGAAGAGTTTTTGGGCCCACATCCTGCTCTCCCACATCCGTGGGGGTGGTGGGGCACCTGTGACAGGCTCTCTAGGGCTCCCTCTCTATGCCCAGGTCAGGATCAGAGGATATCCTGGCTGTCTGTGAGCTGTTACAGCCTGGGAAATAGGGCTCCTGTTCTCACATTCTCCCTCCAGGCTCCCCTCCCTAAATCCCCCTTTTCCCCCACTCACATCCACCTCTGTTCCAGTCTCCTGCCCCCAGCCTCTAACCTCCCTGTCAGCTGATTCCCCTGCATAGTCTCATTCCCCCTCCAGCCACCCACTGCCCCCTCCTGTCTCAATCCCTGTCCCCCCCACCAGCCCAGTCCCCCTCATCCCTCTCTAGCCCCCTTGTGCTTCTGGCTCCCAGGAGTTGAGCTAGAACAGGATGTATCCCCTATTCTGAAAAGGAAGGCACTCGGCAGCTTCCCGGGGAGAGGAAATTGCAGTTAGCTCTGCTGGATGCAGTTTGGAGCCAATCTCCCTGCAGTTGGAGGCGGGGGGAGGGTGACTGGGAGGCTACACTAACTAGAGCTGGGGGGGGCGGGAGGGAGAAGATCTCTCCTACATTCCCTCCAAGCAGTGCCTCCCTGGGAGCAGAGGACAGCCAACTGGGGCTGGATTTCTGCAGGCCCCCACTTAGCCCAGGACTCCTGCATTAATCTGGCCCTGCACCTACTGCTTCCCTTTGATAGTTGCTGCTGTTACATTCTTTGGACTCTTTCCCCCTCGGTCCCATCACCTCACTGGGTTTTCTATCTGATCCCTGGTTGAGCAGGGTCTCTCTCAGTCCAGGCCTCCATGCCTGGAGAGCTACACAGTCCTACCTTATTTGAGCAGAGTCCCTCCCAAGCCTTTTACCTGTGCAACTTAACAGCCCTTCAAGTCCAAGTCCAAGTCCTTGTCCATCCCCATCCCCATCCCCATCCCCATCCCCATCCCCATCCCCATCCCCATCCCC
>ML685784.1:24880035-24923061 GCA_007922175.1 Pelusios castaneus
TCCCCATCCCCATCCCCATCCCCATCCCCATCCCCATCCCCATCCCCTTCCTCTTTCAGTCCCAGCCAGCAACTGACCTGCTCTCAGGTCCTGCAGCCCCTTTTAACTAAGCCTGCTGAGCTCTGATTGGCTACCTTCCTGCAGCCTTTCTAGGCAGGCCTGGAGGACCCACCGTCACTGATTTTTGTCCTGGGACAGGGAGTGTAGGTAGAAACCCTGCTAAGGGCACAGGAAGATAACATTCTGATGTGCAGAAAGAACAGCAAATGTGGATGACGACCAGCGTGGCTTAGCAGAGAACTCTGTGTTGAGCTGAAACATAAAAGGGAAGCTTACAAGAAGTGGAAGCTTGGACAGATGACAAGGGAGACATATAAAGATATTGCTTGGGACTGCAGGGACAAAATCAGAAAGACTAAAGGGCGATTGGAGTTGCAGCTGGCAAGGGATGTGAAGGATAACAGAAAGGGGTTCTACAAGTATGTCAGTAACAAGAAGAGGATCAGAGGTGGTGTAGGTCCCTTACTGAATGGGGCAGGCATCCTCTTGGTGGATCATGCGGAAAAGGCTGAAGAACTCAATGCTTTTTTTACTTCAGTCTTCACAGGGAGGGCCAGCTCCCAGGCTACTACACTGGGTAACACAGAATGGAGAGAAGGAGAGCGGCCCTCAGTGATGGAAGGTCTGGTTAGGGACTACTTAAAGAAGTTGGATGTGCACAAGTCTATGGGGCCGGATGAACTGCGTCCAAGGGTGCTGAGGGCGTTGGCCGATGTGATTACAGAGCCACTGACCATTATCTTTGAAAACTCGTGGTGAATGGGGGAGGTCCCAGAGGATTGGAAAAAGGCAAATATAGTACCTATCTTCAAGAAAAGAAAAAAGGAGGATCCGGGGAACTACAGACCAGTCAGCCTCACCTCAATCCCAGGAAAAATCATGGAGCAGGTCCTCAAAGAATCCATCCTGAAACACTTGGAGGAAAATAGAGTGATGAGGAACAGTCAGCATGGATTCACCAAGGGCAAATCATGCCTGACCAATCTGATTGCTGTCTATGATGAGATGACTGGATTTGTGGATGCGGAAAGAGCTGTCGATGTGATATACCTCGACTTTAGCAAGGCTTTTGATACGGTTTCCCGCAGCATTCTTGTCAGCAAGTTAAGGAAGTATGGGTTGGATGAGTGGACCGTAAGGTGGATAGAAAACTGGCTAGATCAACGGGCTCAGCGGGTAGGAATCAATGTTTAGTTGGCAACCAGTAACGAGTGGAGTGCTCCAGGGGTTGGTCGTGGGGCTGGTTCTGTTCAACATCTTCATTAATGATCTGGATGATGGGGTAGATCACATACTCAGTAAGTTCGTGGATGACACGAAGTTGGGGGGAATGGTAGATATGCTGGAGGGCAGGGACAGGATTCAGGGAGACCCATACAAATTGGAGCACTGGGCCAAAAGAAATCTCATGAGGTTCAACAAGGACAAGAGCAAAGTCCTGCACTTAGGAAGGAAAAATTCAATGTACTGCTACAGGCTGGGAACTGATCGGCTAAGTAGCAGTGCTGTAGAAAAGGACCTGGGAGTTATGGTGGGCAGGAAGATGGATATTAGTCTGCAGAAGGGAAGGCTGAGGGGGGATTTGATAGCAACCTTCGACTACTTGAAGGGGTGCTCCAAAGAGGAGGGAGCTAGGCTGTTCTGAGTAGTAACAGAGGACAGAACAAGGAGCAGTGGTTTCAAGTTGCAGCTGGGGAGGTTGAGGTTGGATATTAGGAAAGACTTTCTCACTAGGAGGGTGGTGAAGAATTGGAATGGGTTACCTAGGGAGGTGGTAGAATCTCCATCTTTGGAGATATTTAAGGTCCGGTTAGACAAAACCCTGGCTGGGATGATTTAATGGGGGTGGTCCTGCTTTTAGCAAGGGGTTGGACGAGATGACCTCATGAGGTCCCTTCCAGCCCTATGATTCTATGACTACGAAGCCTCCAGCAGGGGGCATCAAAGGGCCTGGAACACCCCATTACACCTCTTTATCAAAACAATGATTATTTTCCAAATTCAGTTCCGGCAATCGTAAGCGTGGAGGGCTGAGAAAATTCTTCCCAGGCACCCTGAAACAAAATCTGTGCAAAGCCAACATTTGACTCAATCTTGGTGAGCAACTGGTGATTGACGGTATTGGGCGGTGCCATGCTCGAAGGGTGCGTGTCCACAGCTTTGAGAAGCTTTGTGTTTGGCGACTGGAATCACAACGCCAGGCATGGGGTGGGGTTGCACCTCTGGGGAATGGGCTGTGGTTCTGTCTCTAAACCCCATAGGACATCAAAGCCATCAGCACACAGTCTCACTATGCCGGATCTAGGGTCCTTTGCTCCTGCTTTCCTGAGAACAGAGCTCCCTTGGAGCTAGGGTTTCATTAAATTCCTTTCAGCATTTGCTCTGGTACGTGAGTAGACAATACCACTGCCCTTCATCTCAAATTAGTCTCCAATTCTCCCTTCCTACTCCAGACCAGCCCCTCCGAACCCATGATTTGTGCACCTCACAATGGTGCCATAGAGGTCCTCCATGCAGTGGGGCCCACATGGTTCCCTACAACTACAACAATCAGTCTCTTTAGAGAGCATTAGTCCCCTCTCCGCCACCGACTTGCAGTGTGGCCTTGGGTGACTCTTAATAGCCTGCAAGATGGAGCTTTCCCATACTTACCTCAGGAGGATGTTGCATGGATTAATTAGCTAATATTTGTAAAGAGCATTGTAGATTTAAGATGCTGTGTAATTACTAAATCAGGTGACTGTCAATTCACCAGCCAGCTGGATGGGTTGCCTGGAGACACACCAAGATAAATCAGATTCTTACTGTCAGATAAACAGATGAGAACATAGAGCAGCAGATGGACAGAAATTCCTGAGTTCATGTGGAAAAGAGGCTTGGTTTATTAGCAAACACTAATGATTATATAGATCCACCAAGTTACGATGTCTGAGGGGTTTGAACTATATAATGTCTGAGCAAAGGAACAGGTGCCACTGCCAGGGCATCAGTCACCCTGCATAACTGAATAGGGTTTCTCTGCTCTCGGGAGATCTATTCAACTCCTCCAGGAAAGTGCAATCCATGGGGATGGGCAAAAAACAAGATTTAAAACAGTCAAAAGTCCAAGGGGTATTCACCTGGGATTGCCAAGAATGCAGGCATGTTGTCATTGATTAATGCCACTCTTTTGTCCGGATGGTTTGAGGCTGGGGTTAGGTCTGGGACTGAAAGGAAAACACCCCACAC
The DNA here is from genome assembly GCA_007922175.1 of Pelusios castaneus. Classification (NCBI taxonomy): domain Eukaryota; kingdom Metazoa; phylum Chordata; order Testudines; family Pelomedusidae; genus Pelusios; species Pelusios castaneus. The sequence goes on from ML685784.1 coordinate 24,883,324, forward strand.
ACCTTTAGGAAGCAGCATTGTTGATGATGAGGGTTGCACTGGCTGCTTGTTCCACGGTGCTACAAACAGTGCGTGCTACAGATTCGAGGCAGAGATCACTTTTTTGTTCTCTGTTTGTATGGTGGACACCAGAGTGGGGCCCTGGTCTGTGACTGGGGCCTCTAGGCAGCACCCCCATACAAAAAAATTGTAACAGTGATCAGGGCCTGACTTGGATCTCACGGAAGAGGGGTTTTTGACTCTTGTCTCTCCACTGATGGCAGAGGAGTTACTCCTGGATAATGTTGAACTCAGTGGGCTGAGGATTAGGTCCTCAGTATTTAAAGTCATAAATACAGGTCCTCTTTGCTGAGTGGCTCTTCCCATTATGGCAGTTGATTTCAATGTGGCCCAAAGCACTCAATGCCCCATGTTAGAGGCGGGATTATTGCAGGGGCTAAAGGGGCTGAAGCCCTGGGCCCTGGCCAGGAGGAGGGCCCCGGACGCCAGCCTCTAAAACCCTTGCTGCAATCTGGCACCCCCGCTGTGCTCAGTGCCAGCAGGGCAGGAGGACTGAGAGCGCTTCTGCCTTGCTGGAGCTGCGGGAGGGGGGAACCCTGGAGCCAGAGGCTGGGGTTGGGACAGCGCCTGTTCGCTCTACCCAGGGGGTGGGGCTGGCTGGCGCAGCCTCTGCTCTGGCACAGCTTTCCAGGGCCTGTGGCCCTGGGGGGGCTGCATTGGGGCCACCGCGCCTTGTGCCAGCCAACCCTCCCCCCGGCCCGCGGGGCGGGGGGGGGGGGGGGGGGGGGGGCAGCACCCTCTGGCCCCAGGGCCCTCCACCCCCAGTGACAGGAGGGTGGGGGCTGGGCTCCTCTGGTGGGGTCTGGGGCCGTGGGGAGCATCCTGGAGCCCCTGGGCCGATTAATCAAGCCTGGGTTAATAGATGACTGTGTAAGCCTCTCCCCTCCACACACACCACATTACATCACAGCTGCATCCTTGAGACCAGGCACACAACACAACTTTGTTTCTTTTGCAGTTTGTTCTGTGGTTTTCCCTCCCACTCAACATGGCTCTCGGAGTGGGGTTTATCACTCGAAATCACATGTCTTGTTTATCTTTGGTCACGCTCCCAGAGGCCCAGCTGGAACTCGAAAGGGCTGGCTCTGCTCTGAGGAGACGCTGCCGAGAAATGGCGCTTTCTTAGCCAGCCAGTCTGCTCTCTCTGCATGTGCCGATTCAGATCCATTCATCTTCGGGCGAAATTCTTCCGACATGGAGGAGTTAAGAAGGACTCGAGTGTGCATTAGCCTGGCACTAGCTGCCTGCAAATGGATGAATCTCACCCTTTTCTGACTGCAGTTCGGTTTTACATCTCTTTTCAATCACAGCTCTGGAGGAACAAGCTGGGAATGCCTCTGCCTTGCGCCTCACCAATAGTCACCAAATCTTTATGGTTAGTGATCTACAGGCCAGGAAGAACAGATTCCTGGCTGAGTCTAGAAGGGTATGTCTGCACTGGAGGCTCTGTTAAGTCAACCTTGTTAAGTCAACTTAGAGAATCCACATTGAAAACTCCTGTCGACTGCCTGCATCCGCGCTGGCAGGGGCTAGGGTCGACGGAGGAGTGGTGCATTTTGGGTAGCTGGGAGGGGGCCCGGAGGCCAATTGGGTTGACTTAAGAGCTTTTCCCATCTACACTGGCTTAGGTCAACTTAATAAAAGCCCAGTGTGGACGCAGCAGTCTGTAGGTCGACTTAACCTTCCTTAAGTCGACTTAAGGCTCCAGTGTACACGTACGCTAAGATTGGCAATTCCAGAACCCCCTCTCTTGCTCCTGGCAAACTGAGCCCCAGAAAAGTTGAGATGTGGCTGGAACCCCATGTTATTGCACTAGAGTTGCTCTGCCAGAAAGAACCTCGCTGTGGTAATTTCACCAGAAAACCCTCACCTATTCCCTGAGGATGACCATCACCTGTTTCTATTCTGCCCTCTACTCATTCATACCTTTCGATGAATTCTTCCAGGCAGGGAACAGCTACTTCGCATCCCGCAGGGGCTGTTTATATGTAGGACTGCCATCTAGTGGATGCAATCAGAACTACTCAACAGCATCATAGACCCCCTTGTGGTTAACTATTGCTGAAGATCAACAGAGTCCGCATGAGCTTTCGTGGGAGAAAATCCCACTTCGTCAGACCAATCATGTGGCGCACAGAGGCAATGGAGAGATGCTCCGGCAGCCAGATTTGGTACAGTTATGTCATAATACAGTTAACTAGGACAGTGCTGTTTAAATACCTCTCGGGCGACTAAGCCTGTTATAGGTTATCTTTTTGTGGCAGCTTTTCACAAAGAGGCGGCACTGCAAGAAGAAAAGCAGATAAACGTGTTTATTAGGTAACATTTGATTATGCCTCCCATGATGTTAGAAAATTTAGCACTGCAAGGGGACAACCAATTGCTACTTAGCCCCACCCACGGGACATACGCATATTATTAAAGCACCTCCTGACCTCAGCCATGACTAATCATGTCAATACAATGCTGTGCTGATCCCTTTTAAATTAAAACACAGGCTGATGTAAGGCATTCATGAGGATAGGGGGTGCCGCTGGGTATTTCTGTAGAGTTGATGTTCGCACCAGCCATCCAGCTGAGTTTTAGTGCTTCACTCCAGAACTGTAGCACACGGCGAATGGCCATGGCACTAGCCGTCTGTCACTTAGCCAAAAGCAGCAATAACTGACATTTTCAAAGTCCGTTCCTGATCTGGATTTTTCCACTGTGCCTCATACTCATTAAGTTGCTTAGCGCTGAAGCGAGTTTGGCACCCAACTCCAATGGAAAGTCTTAAAGAGTAAGCTCGCTGGAGCTTTGTTATGGGGCATGTACAGTGGTAATCTCAATGTTGGCAAATAATAAAACCAGTTAGCATGTTTCACTAGGTGAAACTGAACGCAGGGAATTGTTACATTTTTTTTTCAAGGTTGGATATTAGAATATTCTTGAATTGTGGTACTGGGACTGGACGTGGGATTTCAACAGCGGTTGCACCGATGCCAAACACAGAGGTAAAATAATCTCGCTATTCCTACTTGAGATTCCCCTGTTTATGCATCCCAGGATCTCGCTAGCTCTTTTGGCCACAGCATTATGGTGCGAGGAGAACTCATATCCAATTGATTGTCCACCACAACCCCCAAATCTTTTCCAGTGTCATTGCTAAAGATGTCCCTTCTTGCTCTAAAATCTATAAGACAATTAGAGGGGAAAAAAGAGAGGCCAGCACATGATCCACTCTGCCAAAAGCAGCAGATAAATAGGGAGGTTGATAGAAGAGACCATTTTATTTGTCCAGGTGGAGCTAAGTAGTGACATAAGTGAGTCTGGTTTTTAGAATGTCTTAAATCCTTATAACTACTGCCAATTTTCATCTGGGTTTTCTGTCCATCCCTCTTTGAGAAGCTCAGCCGCAATGGCTGTCACCCCAAGCTCTACACTTTCTGTACTCAATACAGTAGTCTTATCCTCAACAGTTCCTTCCTCCACATCTCCAGAGAGCTGTCTGCCTGCTACACAAGCCCAGTGTGAATGCCGATGAAGCCACGAAACACAAATGAGTTACTCTGGGAAACAACGTCTAATCCTAATCAGTTCAGGAATGTTCAGAGTTGGTGCCCCCATGGCAACCGCTTCCCAGCAAACAGCTCCGATGCGAGTTAACAATACTCATCTGTATACCGTGCTGCATTTCTAAAATTCTTTTCTTCCTGAAACCAGCATGTGATCCATGGCAAGTTTATCTGATGTGTCCATGTCACGCTGTTGTGACTGGTGAATCATCTGAAACGATGAGCTGGGTTTCAAAGAAAAAGGAAGTGTGTTAGTGACATGCACAAGATCTGGAGGCATTTGGCCCATTGCAAATAGCCTCCACTGAGTCCAACATTAAAGACCTTTCTCACAGCCAGGCTCCCATTGGTATCGATAGTGACCTTGCCTGAGCAAAGACCACAGGGCCCAACTTTCCAGCATATGGCATGAACTGCATCCTGGGTAATAGCATGACAGGACACCATGCTTGTAAAACTAACATGGTTCTTTAATAAGAGATTCATAGAGCTGAATGCTAGCTGAAATAGCAGCAAGTCATGTATATACCGATTGACCTTCTTGTACCTCCTTCAGACTCTTCCCTCCTGCAACCTGTGCTCATCCCTCTGAGTTCCATGCAGATTGCGACACAGATCATTTGCCCTGTACAGCGGAATCTCAATTCCTATGAACACCAATCTTATGAACAATCAGTTACACAAACCATTTTTGATGGCAGGGTAAAAAGCCAAAATAGCATAATGAAAGGGATGTTGAGGAAGGAGAAGTTGACGTCCCTTCACATTCCGATGCTTTGAACTTTTTAAAACGTGAGTCCTGTGCCTCTGATGAAGTGGTCTGCAGCCCACGAAAGCTTATACCCAAAGAAGTTTGTTAGTCTTTAAGATGCCACAGGACTCTCGTTGTTTTTGCTGTACGCAGACTAACACGGCTACCCGTCTGGAAATTTGAATTTTCTAGTGATTTTAAGGACAAATAGAAAGTGATGCAGCACATTGTACCTTGCCTTACCTGCTCTAATTTTTATATGTTCAACTTTATGAACTTTTTGACTTTACAAATTCCTTTATTCCCAATTAGTTCATAAAATTGGGATTCTACTGAGATCTAATGCAGGGGAGCAGTTATTAACATTATTCCCACTGTCTTATGTTAGTTCTTAGCGAGTGAATGGAGTTCTTATATACAGCTACGGTGTCTGGATTAGCACAGTCCTTCCATTTTTTAAAAGAATAAAATTTTAAAATGCTAAATTATTTGGGCCCATTTGCTTGTGAAAATTCTCTAAATAACAACTGAGGGATTCTTTTTAAAGGTAAATGTATTTTTAGACTGACGTTAAACTGAGTATTGTTGACAACGGTTACCTTTCTGGGCTGGAAATGGGGGAACTTTTTAGAGCTGTACCACGACTTATTTTGCAGGTCTGCATTACTATGCTTTGCATTCTCCCCCACACATGGTAGATCTCATTAAAGACTCAGCATTTGCCACTCTAGTGAATGCAGCCTGTGGGAATGCAGGGAGATGCCACAGTTACTGTGGTTATCTGGTGTAGGGAATGGTGCATTTAATGGTGTGTGCTGTTTATTGGGCCACCTGCTACAAAAAGAGTTTTAACCAAGAGAAATGAAGAGATGGTTTGTTTGGGGAGGAGAATCCATTGTATATAATACAAGACGGAAGGATGGGAGCAGGACTCACAGAGGGGCGGGGGGCAATAAATGGGAATGTGATGAGCCTGCAATGCGATGGTCTATGCACAAGGCATGTTGCAATGTGTACATAGAGATAATGCACATAGGCCTGGAGTTCCAATATGAGGAAATGAAGCACACTTATTTTGGGCATCACATGGTTTTGTGGTCTGCATGGTGACACCTATATTTCAGTGCCATGAGTCATGACCTTTGCTTTTGCAACACATTCCCCGGCCCTGAGCTAAAAGAAAGACATGCTATCCTCTCTGCTTTGCCTCATGAGTGTAGCACCCAGAAAGTGATTTTTAGAGTTGCAGGAAACTTTCTTTACAAATCCAAATCCCAGGGCTGAGGGTCGAAGCAGGCTGGGGAGAAGACACAAGCTGGGGAGATTTTCAGTTTATAAGCACAGAAACTGAAAGGTAAACTCCAGGGGTGTAAATTGCAGGGCCCAGAAATTGTAAGAGCTCATGTGAATAGAAACGATCAGTTTCCACCTTGTTTCCCTCTTTGCTGGGCTGGAGAATCCATATTTGATGCACCTCAGTTTCTCACAGATTGGGATGAATGAATTTTCGGGAGAATAGCTTGGGGAACTTTTTGGTGGCTTCTAAGTAGAATTTCTCTTAAAGTTTGTTCACAGCCCTTTTATTTAAATTGTAGTCAACATTCCTGAAAGAAAAGAAGTTTTGTTTGGGAAAGTGAATTTTTGGCTAGTAGCCAAATGTACGCAATAAATCTAAGAGAACGCAAAGGAGAGCGGTGCAAATGCTAGAAGAGCTTGAAAACAAGTCTACGGAGAGAAGTGAGTTTGTACAGCAAGAGGACAAGATAGCATCAGGACTTTGCACCTCTTTAGCGCCTCTCCTCTGAGGACCACACCACGCTAAGCAAACATCAGCTAATCCGCATGGCACACTGACAAGTGCTCTATAAATCACAGCCAGAGACAAACACTACAGAAGTCAATCAGTCATACAGACCTGGGTGTTGAAATCCATAGATGCTAAGGGCAACAAGCACTATGTAGGATCAGGGCCAAAGTGAGTTTTGCAGGGGCCTTCAGAAAGTCAGGGGCAGACTTTGCATTAGAACTTAGAAGTCCTGGCTCACAGCCCTGTGTTCTTGCTGAAAGATAAATAAGAGGAAACCCTTTTTCACAGCGAGTTCAAACAGACAATGGATCCACTTGCCAAAGAAGGTTGTGGGAGCGAGGGAGTAATTAAAAATTGACATGGACTGCTGCTAAGGGTCAAGAAAAAAATATTTGCTTAATGACTTAATGGTAAATTTATCCCCAAAACTGCAGTACATCACTTGTTGTTTATTTCCCGTGGTTTTGCTCCTAACCAGTTTTGCTTGGCAGAGGTAGAACAGAGACAAGGGAATCTATTCATCGGGATGCAGCTAAGTAATCAGTGAAATCAGAGTAAGACAGGGAACTTGTAGTTCATGCCACAAACCCAGATTTCTGTGACCGATTAAAGCCTCCGCCAAACACAACAGAGCGTTGTTGCATTCGTGCAGCAAGACGGCCGGCAGACAGTGAAAGGAATGGTTAGGCATGTTCTCAGAATAAATCTTCCTGGTGGAAAAGGATGGATGGACAGCTGGATAACTATCATGACCAGGGCTTTATCTCTGCAGAGAATGGGGAATACTGCTGCAACGTAGAGTGGCATAAACACCTCCGAGATTCCCAGGCCACCGCTGTGACAGTATCTTGTATGGTTTATTCTGAGTTCATGAGACAGCAGTGAGAAGTGACAGATGGGCTGGGAATCTGGTTTGCCAGGAGCATCACCTTGGGAATTTGGAAAGGAAGTAGGGAGGAATGAAAAGTATGAGGGCCACCACACCTCGCTCATAATCCTAACCTGGCTGATTTGTGCAGCATCACAGTCTCAGAGGAAACTATCCATTCCATCCTTGTCACTAGTAGGGACAGGACTGTGATGACCCATAGGATGGAACCTTCCTGCAGAGGATAACAAAGGGCTTTACAAAGACGGTGAAATGGTCTCATTCCGCAGTGGGGGAACAGGCACATGTCTGCTCAGTGTTTCGGAGCAAGCAGAAGCAAGTGTCCTAACTTGGGGCGACAGACTCGAGCTACTGGGGCTTCTGCTAGTCCTCTGAAAATAGCGCTAGAATGATGAAGCTGCAGTTCGGGCTCTGAGGCTTAGGGGAGTGGGCGGGCATCAGAGCCCGAACTCCAGCCTGAGATGCGCTGCTCTAGATAGCTATTATTAGAGAGCTAGCCCCAATCTGGTGACCTTGGCTGGGAGACTCGCTTCTGCTTGGTCCAAAACCCTGTGGAAATCCACCCAGAGAGGTCAAGCGACCTGTCCAAACTCACAACTCGTTGACACAATTACAGATAACACCTGGCTCCCACTGCTATTCTCTAATGACAGAGTAATGCTGCCCCCTCAGATATTTCTCTTCTAGGACCACGTGCTAAGGAGTAAGATGGGGAGGGTCGAAATGTAACAGTTGGAAATAGAAAGATCTCTGGGACAAATTATTATTTCCTAATGAAGTCATAATACCTCAGGCGAGTGGGGAAGGAGGACACCGGGAGAAAGATGCGACAGGAGGGAGAATCGACAGGGCAAAGTAGGGCAATGGGCCCGGTATCTTAGGTGCCTGTACACAAATGCGAGGAGCCTGGGAAACAAGCAGGAAGAATTGGTAGTACTGGCACAGACAAGGAACTATGATATAATTGGAATAACAGAAACGTGGTGGGATAACTTGCATGACTGGAGCACTGCCATGGATGGATATAAATTGTTCAGGAAGGACAGGCAGGGAAGAAGGGGGGAGGAGTAGCGTATATGTAAAAGAGCTGTATGACTGCTCGGAGCTCCACTATGAAAGTGGAAACAAGCTGGTTGAAAGTCTGTGGGTTAAGTTTAGGGGAGAATGCAACAAGGGGGATGTCGTGGTGGGTGTCTGCTACAGACCGCCAGACCAGAAGGAGGAGGTGGATGAGGTGTTCTATGAACAACTAACAGGAGTTTCCAGATCATTGCAGGCCCTGGTTCTTATGGGGGACTTCAATTATCCTGACATCTGCTGGGAAGATAATACAGCAGTGCACAGGCAATCGAGGAAGTTTTTGGAGAATATTGAGGACAATTTCCTAGTACAAATGCTGGAGGAACCAACTAGGGGCCTTGCACCTCTAGACCTATTGCTCACAAACAGAGAAGAATTGATCGGGGAAGTAGAAGTAAATGGCAACCTGGGCAGCAGCGACCATGAGATGGTAGAGTTCAGGATCCTGATCAATGGAAGAAAGGAAAGAAGCAGAACACACACCCTGGACTTCAGAAAAGCAGATTTTGGCTCCCTTAGGGATCTGATGGGCAGGATCCCTTGGGAGGCTGATCTGAAGGGGAAAGGTGTCCAAGACAGCTGGCTGTATTTTAAAGAAACCCTGTTAAAGGCACAGGAAGATAACATTCTGATGTGCAGAAAGAACAGCAAATGCGGACAGCGACCAGCGTGGCTTAGCAGGGAACTCTGCGGGGAGCTGAAACATAAAAGGGAAGCTTACAAGAAGTGGAAGCTTGGACAGATGACAAGGGAGGCGTATAAAGATATTGGTCGGGACTTCAGGGATCAAATCAGAAAGGCCAAAGGACAATTGGAGTTGCAGCTAGCAAGAAATGTGAAGGATAACAGAAAGGGGTTCTATAAGTATATCAGCAACAAGAAAAGGATCAGAGGTGGTGTAGGTCCCTTACTGAATGGGGCAGGCATCCTCGTGGTGGATGATGCGGAAAAGGCTGAAGTTCTCAATGCTTTCTTTACTTCAGTCTTCACAGGGCGGGCCAGCTCCCAGACTACTACACAGGGTAATGCGGAATGGAGAAAAGAGCGGCCCTCGGTGATGGAAAGTCAGGTTAGGGAACACTTAAAGAAATTGGATGTGCACAAGTCCATGGGGCCGGAAGACCTGCATCTGAGGGTGCTGAGGGAGTTAGCGGAAGTGATTGCAGAGCCGCTGGCCATTATCTTTGAGAACTCGTGGCGAATGGGGGAGGTCCCGGAGGATTGGAAAAAGGCAAATATAGTACCTATCTTTAAGAAAGGGAAAAAGGAGGATCCGGGGAACTACAGACCGGTCAGCCTCACCTCAATCCCTGGGAAAATCATGGAGCAGGTCCTCAAAGAATCCATCCTGAAACACTTGGAGGAAAATAGAGTGATCAGGAACAGTCAGCATGGATTCACCAAGGGCAAATCATGCCTGACGAACCTGATTTCCTTCTATGATGAAATGACTGGATTTGTGGATGTGGGAAGAGCCGTTGACGTGGTATACCTTGACTTTAGCAAGGCTTTTGATACGGTTTCCCATAGCATTCTCGTCGGCAAGTTAAGGAAGTATGGGTTGGATGAGTGGACCGTAAGGTGGATCGAAAACTGGCTAGATCAACGGGCTCAGCGGGTAGGAATCAATGGCTCGATGTCTGGTTGGCAACCGGTAACGAGTGGAGTGCCCCAGGGGTCGGTCCTGGAGCCGGTTCTATTTAACATCTTCATTAATGATCTTGATGATGGACTAGACTGCATGCTTAGTAAGTTCGCGGATGACACCAAGTTGGGGGGAATGGTAGATACTCTGGAGGCCAGGGACAGGATCCAGGGAGACTTGGACAAATTGGAACACTGGGCCGAAAGAAACCTCATGAGGTTCAACAAAGACAAGTGCAAAGTCCTGCACTTAGGAGGGAAAAATCCCATGCACTGCTACAGGCTGGGGACTGATCGGCTAAGTAGCAGTGCTGTAGAAAAGGACCTGGGGGTTATGGTGGACGGGAAGATGAATATGAGCCAACAGTGTGCCCTTGTTGCCAAAAAGGCCAATGGCATATTAGGCTGCATCAGTAGGAGTATTGCCAGCAGATCGAGGGATGTGATAATTCCCCTCTATTCGACACTGGTCAGGCCGCATCTGGAATACTGTGTCCAGTTTTGGGCTCCCCACTACAGAAAGGATGTGGACAAATTAGAAAGAGTCCAGCGGAGGGCAACATAAATGATTAGGGGGCTGGGGCAACATGACTTGTGAGGAGAGACTGAAGGAACTAGGCTTATTTAGTCTACAGAAGAGAAGACTGAGCGGAGATTTGATAGCAACCTTCAACTACTTGAAGGGGTGCTCCAAAGAGGATGGAGCTAGGCTGTTCTCGATGGTAACAGAGGACAGAACAAGGAGGAATGGTTTGAAATTACAGCTGGGGAGGTAAATGTGGATATTAGGAAAAACTTTCTCAGTAGGAGGGTGGTGAAGCATTGGAATAGATTACCTAGGGAGGTGGTAGAATCTCCATCTTTGGAGATTTTTAAGGCCCAGTTAGGCAAAACCCTGGCTGGGGTGATTTAGCAGGAGTGGTCCTGCTTTTTAGCAGGGGGTTGGACTAGATGACGTTGTGAGGTCCCTTCCAACGCTATGATTCTATGATTCTATTATCTACTTTACCACTTACCAGTCTGAGGTTCTTTTCTATTCACCTAGGTTTTGTCCAGGTATCTCAGAGTGGGTTAGTGGGTTGCTACCGAAATGAGACTATTTTTCATCTCTTGTTGATTTCTGCCATTGACCAGGTATAGTTTCGGACACTGATCTTCAGCCTTTTCTGTACTGGACCATCCCTGCAATGTAGCAGTATTGAAGCGGCAGATTGATTGTTGCTCCCTGTGACCTCTTCATGACCTTGCAGGTGAAGAACCCATCTTAGGACATTTGTCATGGTTCTCCTTCTGCTTTCTCCAGAGAGAATGGGAAGGGTGAGCCACCCTCACTTCTTCTCCTTAATAAATAAATAAATAAATAAATAATTCCTTGAAAGCAGCTTCTTCAGTGAGGTGGAAGACATGAGAGAGTGTAACAGGGACTCCATCCTCCCATCACAAATATACAGGGACCCTGCACTACGCCACCACAGCTCCCTGCAGTGTGCTCTGAACCATCCTGCTCCTATCGTAGTTGCAACTGAGAATATTTATCTGTTGGTCTCTTCTTTATGAAGCTGTTCATTCAGTGGTTGTATTCCTGTTAGGGTCGCCTATGGTGAACAGTTCGGAGGTAAGGATCCAGACGAAGAATTGTCCAAACTTCTCAAAACTGGGGGAGGTGCATTTGAGGACTTACCAGTTCTCTGTGGCTAGGAAGGTGGATGAGGACTGCAGCAGGACAGAGAGCTCCGATTGTCTTGGACTTCCCTGCCACCGGATCTAAGGCTCCTTCTTGTCAAGTTTTTGAGGTTGCCTCCTGTGCTCTGGTGCTCGCACATTAGATTTTATATATAGACTTTTGCTAATGGCATTAACATCTCCCACTAACAAAGTCCTGAGGCAATGGGTGAGTGGTGGTGGGGACAGGAGCACTGATCTCTGGGAGTCGCTAGTCACAATCTTTCAGCTACATAAGAAAAAGGGACTGTCTTCTCTGTGTATATACAGTGCCTTGCACAATGGGGTCCTGGGTGCTACTCTAATCCACATAATAGCAAAGTTAATTGGCCAGTTTATTGTATTTGGGGTACACCATAAGGTGAAGTGACATGCTACCAAAAACTTCAGTCAAAAGCAAACAAACAGAAGGAAGAGAGCATCAGAGTTACAGGAAAGGTTAAAGTCCATTTCTCCCAGCCAGATAGGCAAGGCAACCTCTGCACGCTCCCCTACTCTCTCCTCCCTGGTGCATATTTGTTCAGTTACTTCAGTGCATCTCATTTAATGAAAAGGTTCGATTCTGATCGATGAAGCCCTAGGATTATGTAATTGCCCTTCTAAGTAAGTGAGAAGGTTTTGAAGAGCAGGTCAGACAAACACCTGCCAGGGATGGTTTAATGGGGGTACTTGGTCCTGCCATGAGTGCAGGGGACTGGACTCGATGACCTCTCATGGTCCCCTCCAGTTTCTTTGATTCTATGATTCTAAGATCATTTTAGCACTGTCACTAGATCTGATGCAAGACAGCTGCAAGAATTTATACTGGAGAGATGTGACTCTCCCTTCCCATTTGGGCAGCAATTGATGCTTTAATCTTTTAAGACATTTATGAAACATTGGATCAGGCCAGGGTCTGTGCGCTATCACCTGTAAGAAATTTATTGCCCAGTTGGATTGCACTGGCCTGCCTCAGAACTGTTCAAGGCAGGTTTAATATTTGCCTTTAATTTCCCCACCCTAGTAAAAGTGGATACTAGGCTTATTAAAAGACTTTGACTAATCATGAGATCTGATACTTAATCGGTGGGAAGGCGGGGTTGTACTTCTATCATTAACAGGGAAAACTGTTTTCATAAATTCTCTTTCTTGGCAGAAAGGATTTAAACGGGGCTAAATCAAGGCTATCTTGTCCTCTTAAAGGTCCCTTAAAATTTGAGAGGTGAATTAATGTTACAGAGTTAAGGTTCTTAATAAGTGTTAGGGCAGCAAACTCAAAGCCAAATTAGAAAGAGAACGTCACTCTCCCCAGCATACCTTCTTGGCATGCAAGGAATCTTGGATATTTATCACAGAGTCCCAAGTGCTGCAACTTTATTCTGCATGTGTATTTTGTACAGGCTTAATTACATTATGGTCACACAGTCATTTTGGCAGATGGGGAAGGCTGTAGCCCAAGTTTAGGAAAATCCCCCTCCCCCCCCGCACCACCTTCAAAAACAAAAGAAAACATGCTAGCCCCCAGGTAACTTTTATTTAAGTTTGTGTGCAGGAAGGTCATGTTATGAAAGATCTTGACTTGAACTCTACAGCATTTATTCCCTCAAATTTTCAAATGAGTTTCCTTGTAATTTTTTGTTCAGTAACATTAGATGTAACTATGTGCACTCCCTCTTGTGGCCATCCTTAAATTACCTTGGAGATTAAATCTGTTGTATGGATTAAAATGCCTGGGCCTGCAACTCCATTGCCTGGCACCATATGTCGTTATTTATACTGTACACAGTGGGTGTAAAATTGCAATGCAGCACCTCTAGCATTTGACATCCACGTCACACTCAGTTTGCACAGATGTAACTGATGATTCAAGGTGCAGGGCACAGGGGAATCAGTCTGAGACTTTTTTATTTCAAGGGAACAGAGCTTGAATTTTCCTAGGATTGTGTTTTGCTAATTAACACTTCTTGTCTCCTTTGTCCTCTTAGCCCCAAAATATCCAGTGCAATTTCAGGCCTGCCATAGCTCAGTCACCCAGAAATATTCAACGAAGAGAAATACTTACCTATTTTTTTCGTTAAAGTGGGAAGCAGGTCTAGTCCGTACAATGCCAACTCTTTTAGACCTCTACTCCAGTAGCTCTCAACCATTTCCATACCGTTAGACAATAGGTTCAGGCCCTCCATTTCATAAGTTTGGGGACTATCAACTCGCTATAAAAAGAAGGAGGGGTTCTGCAGCTCCTTGACATCTGGTTATGATGCCCAGAGTGAGAAATCCAGTTCTAGACAAGTGAAAGTTTATGCTTTGATGGGCATATAGTAAATGATGTATGACACACACACAATATCTGCAGCACCTTCTTCATTACATTTGCAAAACAGTATTTTGTATTTTAAGATTAAGGGTGCTGTGTAGCTAGATCAAACCCACTTCAGCAGCTTTCATTATGCATATCGACATGCACCCATATATAATCCTCTGTACCTACCCATCAGCTTTCATCCAATATTTGAAGAAATAGAGGAGCATCAAATACTCAACATCTCAGTGAGGTAGCTAGCTATTATTCATCTCCATTTTATGAGTGGGGAAACTGAGACACAGCAAGTAAGTGACTCAGCACAGCTGGGAAGAGAACTCTGAATTCCTGACTCCTGCTCTGCTAAATTCATTTCAATACTTCTCCACTAGGATTTCTTCTGCCCTGCCTACCTCTATTGCTAATGCTTGTCTGTGTGTTCTCCCCTGTGCTTGTGTCTCTGACAGGGTTCTTTGCATAGGGCAAACAAACACATTCACTTTTGTCTGTTTGAGATTTCCAGGCCTCAGTGTCTCTTGGAGAGTTGGTAGGAACTCTGCTCATGCTCACTCTATATCTGGGATCCCCAGTCTGGACACCATCCTAATTTGGGGAAAATACAAGGTCGTAAGTCCTCATTTTCCCTGCATTACTTCACAAGACAACACTTTCCTTCACCGTGGAAAAAAGATCAACAACGTCCCGCAAGCGAGAAGACCAACAGCCCAATAGAAAAGTTGAACTTGGAATTTCTTGTGTAACTGTTCTGCCAGTTGGAGTGGGCAGTAGCAAGAGTTGGGTTCAATATCCAGGGCATTCCTTTTCAACAATACAACACAAAACCGGCTCGAGCGCCCACCCACTACCCTGAGACAATTACGTGGCACCCCTTGGGCGCCTTTAGAGGCAGTACTTCCCCTCTTGTGAGCATAGAGACCGAGTGTAGGGAAGTAACTTAATAAAAGTGGAAAATAACCTATCATTGACTTGGGAAAATGCCTCAAGCAGGGTCCATAAGCATAAAACCATAAGCAAAACACCCACCTGAGAGTATGTTGGGTAGTTTCCTTTTGCCTCAGGTTCTTACGTTACTTTAATGTGCCCCTCCCTTCTCAGCACCTCACTCACAGAAGTTGTCCTTGGTCAGAGAAGATTCAGAGGTCCAGATGTGGAGTTCACCTCTCACTCTGGCTGGGGAAGAGGGCGAGAAGGCACCTTGTTTGCTCTATCAGATGCTTCACTTTTCTGCCTTGCTGGCCGCCATGACACTCCACTGGCTACTCGGCCAGCTCTGTAGAGTGTATTGAGATCCCACCACTTCATACAGCTCCGTGCTTTCAGCTTTTAGAGGGGGAGCCTCACTGATAATGCACTCTAGCAATCGATTGCATCAGAGATAGCATCTTCACACAGGTCTAATGCTTACACCTGGTTATCAGAGACTTCAGCTCTAGGCTTGCTAACAAGACTTTCAAGTGAGTCTCAAGCTGCTGCCATTACACAGTGCAGAGAGAAAGGGCCCACACCACAAATACAGATACCGCCCTCTCCCCAAACTCTACTGGGTTTTAGAACCCATGTCCCCTGCCTAGCAAGCACAGTTTAGTTGAGGGCGACTCTCAGTCAGGGCATGCCAAACACAATTCTGTTGCTCTTCCTTCACACAACAAGGATAACAACCTTTCAGTATCTCTGTCCCAATACCAAAATGATGTGTGATCTAACACCAACCAAAAGTGATCTTCTGGGCAAAGCCATCCCATCATGCTGAGCACTTAGGCTGGGTGGGTGTGTCCATGAAAAGAAAGGTGGCTCCTGAAGTCCTCTTCCCCAGCTCATCACTAGATGTCAGGGGACAGCTCACTCAAACCCTGCTTATACTTGGATGAAGGTTTCCTTCATTGACAGACTCAACCTGTCGGAACCAGGCCACCGGAAGAGCCTGTCTTTAAAGTGATCCAGCTGGAGCATGCTCATTGAGAATTGTTGGTGGGCACAGTGCTGATCAAGTGATACAAGGGGTATTAACGTGAGTGTGGAGAAATAAGGTGAAAGTGGGGGATCTACAAAGGGGAAGTCACTTCCTCAAAGGAAAACTGTGGTTTTACCTATTGCTCAGTTGCACTATGGTGTGTCTACCTGTATAATAGTTTGGAAGCTGTAATAAGCTGGCAAGTGAGTGGTTCTGCCTCTTAAGGGTTTAGCGCAGACCCAGGCTATGAGACAGATGCTAGCTAAAGAGGTTAGTGGCCTATATTTTTAAAGCAGAAAGATCATGGTTCTAAACCTAGCTCCTTGTTTGTGAATGAAGATAAACAGATTTCGCAGACGGGAGAATCCATTGTGTTCATCTACTCTGACCTCCTGTTTAACACAGACATGGAACTTCCCCAGAATAATTCCTAAGACATTTCTTTTAGAAAAGCATCCAATCTGGACTTAAAAATTGTCAGTGTTGGAAACTTCACCATGGCTATTGATAAGCTCTTCCACTGGTTAATTACTCTCACTGTTAATTTATGCCTTATTCTTGAATTTGTCTAGCTTCACCTTCTAGCCACTGGATCATATCTTTCTCCCCCACACTGAAGAACCCATTGGTAAATATTTATTGCCCATATAGGTACTTATAGATTGTAATCAAGTCTGGAAGTCTACATACTAAGATGGGTGAAGTTGAGTGCCTGCTATTAGATGAGGATAGTAATATAATAGACATCACAGAAAATTGGTGGAATGATGATAATTTCTTGCAGGTCATTGATTAAAAATGTTAAGTAGCAAAGGGCCTAGAACTGCATTCTGCAGGACCCCCCTAGGAACAGACCCATGGAGCGCTCAGATGAAGGACACCAGCGAGGGTGGTTATGGACCCAGTTAAGAGCTGAGTCCACACTGTGTCAAACCAGCCATTGTGTTACCCTATACCATTGACGGGCTGGGGTGAAATGCAGGGAGCTGCCGCGATTCTGAAAAGAACATGAACTGGGTGATTTGTAGACACAAACCATGTTTAGAGCCAGCCAGGTCTGTAACTGGCTATGAACTTGATTGGAAGCTGTAGTATGGAGCAGGCCCAAAGAGAACCCTAAGGTATTAAGTCTGGTGTGTGTTGGGTGCATGCATTCTTTCTCCTGGGGCAGGATTCAGTGTTGCTTAGCTCTGGCCATCCTGCTGTGCACACCTCAAAGGCCTGTTCAGGCGTGTCTGGGCTTGCAGGGCGTACCTGAGCCTGTAAGCAATTTGGTATTCCAAACAAAGCACCCAGGTGGGAGGAGTGAGGAGGAGCCAGTCAGCATCAGACCTGTGGCCATGCCAATGGAACACAACCCAAACTCTCCTGTTGAGTTCCCAGCAACTCTGGGAAGACTTGTAAGATTTGGTGGGTTTGACACATGGTCAGTACAAAGTGGCAGATGCTACGCTCAACGTTGCTATTAGTTGCTCTTACATTATTTACTGATCGAACAGAAACCTCCTACATGTCCACTCCAGCACCTGGAGATCCTGGAGTGCTTTACACAAGCCATTAGCGTCCCTCCACCCTGCACAGACAGCAACTTCCCATGCACCGAGTGCACTCCTGCCTCAAACCCCATTCTGCTGGGCATGGGGCACTGGAGGGAGAGCTTTGGACTTTCAGGCAAGGGCATGAGGGTTGAGTGGGAGCAAATGTACTCTGGATTCCCTTCCCAACTCTACCATTCATCTTGGGCAGGTCACTTAATCTCGGTGGGTCAGTTTCCACTCTGTAAAATGAGATTAATAGGTGCTTTCTCCCATGATTTAGACTATCACCTGTTGACGGCAGGGGCCGTCTCTTACGGAATGGTCATACAACACCTGTTAGAGCGGGTTCTGATCAGCTGGGGCCTCTAGCTGCCAATAATAAAACTGCTCCATGTCCATTTTCGAATTAAGAAGCTGGTTTCAAATGCTCCTCCTGTTTCTGCAACGTTGCCTTTCATGCCACGGCCACGCTGCCAGATGAATGTGGATGGGGAAAAAACCTACTGCAAATAACTAAGCAGGCATCTTTGAATAGAGTCAGGCCCCAGACATCTACTATGCCCTTTGCCAGGTACCAAGCAAGACGGCTTGCTCAATTACCCTCAGAATATCTGTTGGTACCTGTGGCTACTTAGGGGTGGCAGGGTGACCCCCTTTTCAAAAAGCAAAAGTGGGATGCATGCAGGAGCCATACCCCCTCCATGGCCTCCACCTCTTCCCCGAGGCATCGTCCCCTACCCCGCCTCTTCCCCATAAGCCCTGCCCACTACCCCTTTTCCTTCCCCCAGTCAGGCTAGAAGCCAGAGCCAGAGCACAGGCTGGGGTTCCCTTCTTGCCAGGAACCACGCGGGTCTGGGCAAGAAGGGAGCTCCCGGGGCTCCCACTTGGAGGTTCCCCTGTCTGTGGAGCACCGGAGAAGACAGCCGCTGGTGCTCCACAGACAGAGGAACCTCTGGAGATCCCCTGTCTGCAGAGTGCTGGCGGCTGTCTTCCATGGCGCTCTGCAGACAGGGGAACCTCCGGGGATCCCCTGTCTGTGGAGTGCCGGAGAAGACAGTCGTTGGCGCTCGACAGACAGGGGATCCCCAGAGGTTCCCCTGTCTGCGGAGCCCTGGTGGCTGTCTTCTCCAGTGCTCCACGGACAGGGGATCCCCAAAGGTTCCCCTGTCCGTGGATCACCGGGGAAGACAGCTGCCAGCAGCTCCCAGGACAGGGGAGCTCCGGGGAAGAGAGTAGCCAGCGCCTCTCTTCCCTGGGAGCCCCTGGGGCTCCCTTGTCCCTGAGCCACCCCAGCTCTAGGTTGACTTAAGGAATTAAGTCAACCTAGGACGTCCACACTGGTGTTAGGTCGACTTAATAAGGTCGACTTAGACCTTCAGTCGACCTAACAGGCGGTAGTTATTAAGTCGACTTAATGAAAGTCCGGTGTGGACATAGAGTAATTTAGGTCAACTTAAGCATTCTTAAGTCGACCTAAATTGCTAGTGTAGACATAGCCTTTCAGCTCAGAGGCCATGCAGCCGGTCAGCAATTGAAAGCTGAGCTGTCTTCTCAGCTGCAAAACCCTCACACCATCGAGCCCTGAAGCTGGTATCCAATTTAAGAACTAATTTCCTGCTCTCAGAGAGGAAAAGGCTCCCCAGACCATTATTAGTTTTGAAGCCACGCCCCTGTTCGTGGATTGCATCCTGCAGATCTGGGAGCATGTGACACAATGTGCCAGCAGCGAGCGCAGCCCCATTGTGCGAAGGATTGTGGCACACCAGACGAGCAGGGAATTGACATAGATAGATAATGACAAATTGATGTTTGTCTCTCATTCTTCATTCAGCCCCGCTGGGCTATGAACACTGTTGCAGCCAGCATAAACAAAGGTTAATGATAAACAGCAAAGGGCTGTGCTGGTGTCTATTGTGTCTATTGGATCACAGCAGGGAGAGGCAGGTCAGATCAGCAAGGGGAGTTGTGTGTTCAAACCAAGGTTGGAGCAATCTGTTCCACTTCAGGCAGATTGTGGGCAGAAGTGGGGCCGGCTCCTGGCAGGCTGTCCATGTGCCCTGAGCTGGGCAGAATTAGGCATCCCTCTTTGAGGTGTTATAGCCCAGCTCATTCTGATGAGCCTAATACTTAACTGTCTGCAGACCCGCTTACCTCTTTGTTAGATTCCAAGGCCACAAGACACTGTTGTTATCATCCAGTCTTAATGCCTGTGTACTATTGACAAAAGAACGTCCCCAAAATAATTCCTACAGCATATATTTTAGAAAGACATCTGGTCTTGATTAAAAATGGTTATTGATGGAGAATCCACCATGAACCTTCATAAATAGCTGCAGTGATTAATTTCTTTCCCCATTAAAAATGTACACCTTATTTCCAACGTGAATTTGTCTAGTTTCAACTCTCTATCACTGGAGCATGTTATACCTCCCTCTGCTAGACTGAAGAGCCCATTATAAAATATTTATTCCCATTATTAAATATATATAGAGACTTTAATCAAGTCACCCCTTTAACCTTCCCTTTGTTACACTAAGTTCACGGAGACCAAACAAGAGCAATAGATCCCTAGATAGGCAAATACTGGAACAGTGGTCTTCAACCTGTGGACTGCAGGGGCCAGCAGAGTGTGTCTAAGATTTCCAAAGCAGACCACACCTCCATTTGAAATTTTTTAGGGGCCTGCAAATGAAAAACAGGTTGAAAACCACCGGCTTGGAAGAAGTGGTCCTGCTTTTTAGCAGGGGTTTGGACTAGATGACCTCATGAGGTCCCTTCCATCCCTATTATTCTATGATTCTATAAGTGGGAGGGATGATATAGTGCAAAAGAAAGGGCTAATAGTTAAAGCCTAGAGTTGAGAATTAGAGCTGGTTAGAGAAACTTTGTGGGAATTATATTGTCAGACTATGCAGGCATTTCAAAATCAAAAGACTCTGGGAAACGGGGCCAATTTTGCTGGAATTCGATTTTGGAAAACAACAGAAGAAAGTTCTGACAGTGCCACAACCTCCTGTTTCAACATTTTTGGACCGAAATGTTCAGATTTTTCATTTTGAAATGAGCTTGTTTCATTTTTAACCATGTATAATATTGCATTATTCTTTAGATCATATGGAATAAAAAAACAGAAACACAACTAGAACATTTTGATTGGTCCAAAATGTTTTCTTCAGAATTTTCCCTCGTAGAGAATGGTCTCTTTTGACTCTGATTGGGAGTGACGCTAGGGTGACCAGATAGCAAGTGTGAAGAATCAGGACTGGGTGGAGGGTAATAGGTGCCTATAAAAGGAAAAACTATAAGTACCAGGACAGTCCCTATAAAATTGGACCATCTGTTCACCCTAAGTCAGGGGTGTCAAAGTCATTTAGCTTTAGGGGCCATTTCTGCAGGCAGCTCAATCTGGCAGGTCACAAAATGATATAAGAAAAAATATACCTCCCAACAACTACTGGTACACGTGGGCTGTGGTCTCTTGACTGTTGATATGTATAAAAAAACCAGTTACTCTAATGAAGTTGGGTAAATCTGTATGCATCTTTCATTTGATATGATCAAATATAACTTATTCTTAACATTTTTATGTGGGGAAAATCCTGGGTACAACCAGTGTGGGCTGCAGCAGAGCGGATCATGGGCTGCATGTTTGGCACCTCTGCCCTCAGTGAAGCTGAATTTCAAAATCCTTCGTGAAGTGGAACATCCGTTCTCTTCCCAGCAAAGGAACGGAAAACTGAAGGGTGTTTTTCCCATGCTTTGAAATATGGATAATACCAGTCTCACAGCGGGGGGTGGTGGAGACAGAGTCGCTTGATGAATTCTGTTATCAGCAACTTTTATCCCCAGGGCTGCGCAAATATTTCTCGAGCGATTCTGGGCTTTGCCTTAGTCTTTAAAAGTGCCACAGGACTCTGTTGTCTTTCTACAATAGACTAACACGGCTACCCCTTTGGAATTTGACTACATCAAACCAGGTATCATTGGAAAAAGTCACTTTGCAACGTCTATTGTGCTAGATTTTGGCTTGTGGGCTGAAAAGAAAACTCGGCACTGTGGTGTCTCAGGTTACTGGGACCATTGGGGGTTGTTTATCACCTGTCCCTTGGCTTCACCAAACAATAGATCAGATTTCAACTCCAGTCACCCCCCTCCAGGCACATAGCAGAGGCATGCAAACAGTGAGAAAAAAAAATCATTCTTACGTAGCCCAGGATTTCCTGGGTTCGCAGACGTTATCTCATCATCCCATCCTCATTGCCAGTGTCATGTATTAAGATTAAATAATGATCAATAGACATAGCAGGCTTCAGAGTTCCCTTATTAATCTTTATTCAGCATTTAGTCAAATTCCAAAGGGGTAGCCGTGTTAGTCTATTGTAGAAAGACAACAGAGTCTTGTGGCACTTTTAAAGACTAACAGATTTCTTTCTACAATAGACTAACACGGCTACCCCTTTGGAATTTGACTACATGGAGGGCACTGAATACAGCCGTTTGAAGTGGAAATCCATCAACTTCATGAAACAACTTGCACAGATCCAGACAGACATGCAATTAATAAATCTGTTAGTCTTTAAAAGTGCCACAAGACTCTGTTGTCTTTATTCAGCATGTCCGGCAAGGACTGCCAGCAGACACACAGGTTTACCTGAGCCCTTAACAACCCTCCCATTTATCACTATGGCAACTCCCAATGGTCCCAGTAACCTGAGACACCATAGGCATCCCTGCCAGTTTATGACTGAAATAAACAGTATAGTCCAAGGACAGCGGGACAGAAGTGGTATGAAATAATTCATATTATTTTCTCTCTCCTTAAACCTGATTCTCCTACTACAGGAGAGCATGCTTACTGCTGGCACATCTCCTTGTGGCTGGGTGCGGCATCATTCTTCTCTCCAATGTCCTTGATGGAGCTGCTCCAGCCCTGCTTCTTCTTGTGATTCAGCCATCAGGTCATGTGTTGCTTTGTCCCAGCCTGTGAAAAGGGATGCTCACCTTTCGAGAATCTCCTGGTGGCTATGTGTGGTGCTTGCTTCTAACGCGCCATGTAGGTTTTTCATCTCACTTGGTTGGTCCTTCGTGACTCTGCCTTCTGGCCAGGCACAGTCAAAATGAACTGTGGGACCTGTTTGGGATGGGGGGGATGGGAAGGGAAAGGCATCAAAGCATCCCACCATGGTACCATTTAATTTCAGAAAAGGGAGCTACACAAAAAAGGAGGAAGTTAGTTAAACAGAAATTAAAAAGGTACAGAACAAAAGGTGAAAGCTGCGTGGAAACTTTTAAAAAGACACCATAATACAGGCTCATTTAAATGTATATCCCCAAATTGAAAAAGGACCAAAAAAAAAAAACAAAAACCCCAACAAAGTAGTAGTAGTATGAGGCAAAAAGGCATCATTTAAAAAGTGGAAATTAAATCCTATTGAGGAAAATGGAAAGGAGCATAAACTTCGGCAAATGAAATGTAAAAATATAATTAGGAAAACTGAAAAAGAATCTGAAGAACAGCTGGCCAAAGACTCAAAAAGTAACAGCAAAAACATTTTAAGTACATCAGCTGCAGGAATCCTGTGGCACCACTGGGTGATCAAAATGTAAAGAAGCACTCAAGGAAGATAAGCCTGATGCAGAGACACTAAATGAATTCTTTACATTGGTATTCGTGAACGAAGATGCGAAAGAGATTCCCAAACCTGAGCCAATCATTTTAGGTGACAAATCTGAGGAACTGTCCCAGATTGATGTGACATTACAGGAGGTTTTTCAGCAAGCTGATAAATTAAACAGTAATTAGTCAACAAGACCAGATAGTATTCACTTAAGAGTTCTGAAGGAATTCAAATGTGAACTAGGAAAATTAACTGTGGTATGTAACCTATCATTTAAATCAGCTTCTGTACCAGAAGACTGGAGGATAGCTAATATGGCTGTGTCTACACTGGTAAATTAAGTCCACTTAAACTTGGCTTAAGTCGACTTAATTTGCCCTGCGTCTACACCACACTTTGCTTAAGTCGACTTAAGCAGCTTGCTTAAGTTGACTTAAACAAAATAAAGTCAACTTAATGAAAATTAAGTCGACTTTATTAAACCTAGATTTAAGTAGACTTAAGGCTTAATTTGACTTTTTAAAGTCGAATTAAGCCAGTGTAAGACATGGGGTAGCCCTAAGTCGATTTAGGGTTATCCCAGGACTACACCACTGCCCTCCCTGCCAGGGAGGGGGGGGCACAGGGGGAGCCTGGCATTCCCCCCAAAGGGCAGGGCAGAGCCCTGTGTGTAATGCTGTCTGGATTTAGGGAAGCATTTATGATATTATTTTCAATGGATATCTCATATATGCTGTAATCCATAGGAACTATGTCATGTTTGGTATCAATAGAAAGGTAGTAATTTGCTGGGAATGATTATATAGTTTATGTCTAGGAATTCTGTTTCAATTAGAAGTTAGAACATCAAATTCCTATCTATACTTTAAGTTGTGTGATTTTATGGGAACGCCCCAGACAGGATGTCACCAACCATCATCTCCTTAATGTTTAGGAATTTTTCAGGTAGAATGGTCCCAGGGAGTAACCTGATGAGCCATTAAGGACATAAGAAATACAAGCATTGTGTCCTTAATGGCTCATCAGTTTACTCCCTGGGACCATTCTACCTGGAAAATTCCTAAACATTAAGGAGACAATGGTTGGTGACATCCTGTCTGGGGCGTTCCCATAAAATCACACAACTTAAAGTATAGATAGAACACCAAATTCCTAACTTCTAATTGAAATAGAATTCCTAGACATAAACTATATAATCATTCTCAGCAAATTACTACCTTTCTATTGATACCAAACATGACATAGTTCCTATGGATTATAGCATTTATGAGATATCCATTGAAAATAATATCATAAATGCTTCCCTAAATCCAGACAGCATCACACACAGGGCTCTGCCCTGCCAGGGTCCCTGTCCCCCTTTGCCCCATTGCACACAGGGGGTCCCCCCCGGCACCGTGGACTTGCCCAAGGTCCCCCTAACCCCACAAAATTGACCTAAAGCATCCAGTGTGGACGCTCTAGGTCGACTTTGTAAGTTCCCCTTTAAGTCGACTTTAATTTTAAAGACAACAGAGTCTTGTGGCACTTTTAAAGACTAACAGATTTATTAATGCAATTAATAAATCTGTTAGTCTTTAAAAGTGCCACAAGACTCTGTTGTCTTTCTACAATAGACTAACACGGCTACCCCTTTGGAATTTAATTTTAAATGTAGACACACTAAGTCGACTTAGTTAAAGTCGACTTAAAAGTGCAAGTGTAGACATAGCCTATGACACCAATTTTTTAAAAAGGCTCCAGTGGCGATCCTGGCAATTACAGGCTGGTAATCCTGACTAGGTAAATTGGTTGAATCTATAGTAAAGAACACAATTATCAGACACTTTGATGAACACAATCAGTTTGTTAGGGAAGAGTCAACATGGCTCTGTAAAAGGAAATCATGCCTCACCAATCTACTAGAAGTCTTTAAGGGGTCAACAAGCATGTGGACAAGGATGATCCAGCAGATATAGTGTACTTAGATTTTCAGAAAGCCTATGACAAAGTCCATCACCAAAGATTCTTAAGCAAAATAAGTGGTCATGGGAAAGCCAATTGCTGTAGACAACCGGTCTGGGGTGTTTCTCAGAAACTTATCACTAGTTGAAATACAGATATACCAAACATATTCATAACTTCTAATAAAGATATGACACACACACACATATATATAAAATATAAGCATTCTTAGCAAACTGTAATCTTTCTATTGGTACTCAACATGGCATATCTCATGTAGATTATTATAATTATTGAGATATTGATGTTAAATAATATCCTAAATGGTCCTCATAAATCCAAACAACACCACACACAGTTCTTCCTCACTCTCTCTACAACCTCCTCTTATTCTGGGCTTTCTTCCTTTATGCTCACAATCCAGCTCCTCCCACAGCTGGGTTTTGTAATCAGTTGGGCCTATCCCAATCTCCATGTGCAGCCAGGAGCACTAATTCTGCTCTGTCTCCAGTTAACTCTTTCATTGCTGCGTGGAACACATAATCCCAACACTCCTACTTTGTGATTTAATACAAACCCCTGGCAGCTTGATGTCTCATGGCCACTAATCCTTTGTTTACATTGGGGACATCCTTCAAATGGCCATGAGTGATTTCATACATATAGATCTTTTCAAATCGCACAACATCAACTACACTGTATACCACGTGTTTGTACAATAGGTTGCCCAAGAAAAATGTTAACATTCCCAGTTGGTGCACTTACCATTTGATTTACACCAATGTGGCTGCCGAATGCTGACTGGGTACCAGAATAAGTACCTGTGCTTTTTACTTGGCTGAAGCTCTGTAGCAGTGAATCCTACTGATTCAGTGTGTTACCCCCATTCAGTGGTGGATTAGCATAAGAGGATAAAACACTACTGCTGCCACCTGCTAATGGAGGTAGGCCCAGATCCGCAAAGGTATTCAGGTTCTTAACTATCACTATCATTAGTGGAAATTAAGAGCCTAAATACCTTTGAGGATCGGGAACTTAATTATTTAGCTATAGAGGTGGAAGGCCAAAATTCAATCCCTGCTAATAGTTCATGATCTGTTTGTGTAGGGTTATTTCATACCAGCATTTTTCCTCCTGTCATTAAGAGTCGGTTGAAGCCATCTGGTGCATTCTCTTGTATTCACACAGGAAGGCCACGTTGCCCACACTGACATGTGTCATCCCCTCTGTGTTTGTAGCTGAAAAGCACAGCCATGGAATGAAGCATTTGTGAAACTAGAAAGATGAGACACCCACCAATGATTCCTTTGTAGGCACATGCTTCATTCACTTGCATCTGTGAGGTTCTCCTGTTTCATTCCCTTAGTTGTGCATAAAATTGCCTTGGAATCGTTCGTGAAATTTCCTCCACAGCTATATTATGCCAGTCAGATGTTATCATCCCAGAAATAGCAAACTGCACAGCTGTGGCCCTGAGAATATGCTGTGGGGCTCAGAAAAACGGTAGATGAAATTTGCCCGAGTGATGCAGAATTAATCAAGTTTGAAAAAGAACACAGCTCATGTGGCCTGTGGGATCTTAGCTAAAAATTCCTGCCTACACAGATCATCTTGTCCTGCTCCTTGACAGAACTTGTAACAGAAATAGATTGGTTTATTTCCCCTTGCACAGAGCTTTGCTCATGAAAATGGCTAGGCTAACGAGATTGAGACTTAAAAAACCAGACAAATTTAGTATGTGAAATGGTTCCTAGCCATTAAGCCTGAAATCTAGCCTCCCTGGGTCTCATCTAGCTAGCTATGGCTTTTATACTCTGCCAGTCTCTGTCTGAACCCAGTCTAGTTTTGCACTCTGGATTTGATCAAATCTGGGCCAAGAGGGCCAATTTCCCAATTGAACCCAGGCTCCACAGCTTGGCAAAATCTCTGCAGCCACTCTCTGAGGCAGAAGGCAGCCCCTGGAACTTTTTGTTTTTCCATTCCAAGCTGCACTGAGCTACCCGCACAATTTGTGACTTCTTGGTGCAGTAGGCATAAACATGGGCCACTTTCCTTTTAGGGACAGACCCGTCACTCTTTGCATCCCTTAGAAGCTGCTCCTACAAACCAGGGTTTGTTTGCTCCATGTGTTGTTTCGTTTTGCTTGTCATTAAACAATGAGACTGCTGCTGCGCTCCAGCATGTGAAAGCATCAAGGGCTCAGCACCAAATATAAAGGCAAACGCTGCAATCAGCATCTGCCTTTCAGGCCAAGAGAATCAGTGCAGTTTCTGAGCCAGCCACTCAGCTGCTGTATATTGGGATAGCTCCAGCAAAACCAATGGGGCCTACACCCATTTGCACTGACTGAGAACCCTCTCTTCCTATTGCACATGGACCACAGAAGCCTTGTTCAATCTAAAGAGGCAGTGGTAATTTCTGCTCATTTGTCAGCCATCTGTTCATTTTCCTCTCTCTGCCTTGATGCCTGTAACACAAGCCCAGGACAGTGGGAAAAAGCTAGCTCTTCAGCAGTACCACATGGGGAACAACTGGCGGAGTGAGGTGGGGGGTTCTCAAGCTGGGGCTCACAATGGCTGCGTCTACACTTGTAAATTAAGTTGACTTAAGCTTGCTAGTTTAAAGTCGACTTTAGGCTCAAGTCGACTTTCTAAAGTCTAGTTAAGCCAGTGTGGATGCAGAGTAGCCCTAAGTCGACTCTAAATCGACTTAGGGCTCTCCAGGACTCCCCCACTGCCCTCCTTGCCAGGGAGGTGGCACAGGGGGAGCCTGGCATGCCCCTCACAGGGCAGGGCAGATCCCTGCCCACCCTGCCCCTATGCCCTGCCAGGGTCCCTGTCCCTCTTTGCCCCATTGTACCCAGGTACAATGGGGCAAAGGCTGAGCCTTCTGGCACTTGGCAAGGGGTCCCCCCCCGCCACCGTGGACCTCTTCTGGGTCCACCTAGCCCCTTGAAGTCGACCTAGGCATCCAATGTGGATGCTCTAGGTCAACTCTGTACGGTCCCCCTAAGTCGACTTAAAATTTAAGTGTGGACATGCTAAGTCGACTTAACAAAGTTGACTTAAAGTTGACTTTGATAAGTCGACTTAGCTGAAGTCGACCTAAATTTACAAGTGTAGACATAGCCAAGGTTATTATGTGAGGGTCATGAGCCACCCAGCTCTGAAGGCCGTGCCACCACCAGCTGTAGCCCAGAAGTAAGGGTGGCAATGCGGTGCTCAGTCTGCTGTGAAAAGTGATATTGACAACATTCCTTTGCACCCCCCTGCCCCAGTATTAAACAGTAGCTATTTAAAAATACCTTTTCTATTTATAAAAATAATTCGATAAAAATGTATTTTAGTGCTGCTTTAAAAAGTGAGAAAAGGGAAATTCATTTTAAACAATAGGGTTACAAATTTAGCATTTAGTGTTAAATAGAAAAATGTATTTTTAATTTATCAGGGAGGGTTGCACTCTGCGGCTTGCTGTGTACAAGAGGTCACCAATACAAAAAGTTGGAGACCCACTGGGCTAGGTGGTAGTTCGCTGAAAGGGATCTGGGGCTGTAGTGGATCACAAATTGAATATGAATCAACAATGTGAGGCAGTTGCACACAAGACTAATCTAATCTGGTACGTATTAACAGGGGTGTCGTACGAAAAACATGGGCAGTGGCTGTCCCGCTTTACAGGTGTGGCCTCAGCTGGAGATCCAGAGTTGGATTTATAAATTGGGGGCTTTTAGAAATGTTTTTCTTTGTGTATTAGAAATCTCAGGCCCCGCTGCATTCTTTGATCTTGCAGGACTCTCGCAGATTTTTCAGGTCTGAGATCATCACAGCAGTGCAAGCTGCAGATCCCCTAGCTCAGTGGAGTGGGCAGGGAATTATAGATTAGGACTGGAAGGGACGTCAGGAAGTCACCTAGTTTAACCCCCTGCTCAAAGCAGGGCCAACCCCAATTAAACCATTCGAGCCAGGGCTTTGTAAAGCCAGGTCTTAAAAACCTCCAGGGATGGAGATTCCACCACCTCCCTAGGTGACCCATTCCAGTGCTTCATCCCCCTCCTAGTGACAGAGTTTTTCCTAATATCCAGCCTCGACTCCCTCATTGTAACTTGAGACCATTGCTCCCTGTTCTGCCATGTGCCACCACTGAGAACAACCTAGCTGCATCGTCTTTGGAGCCCTCCTTTCAGGTAGTTGATGGCTGCTATCACATCCTCCCTCAGTCTTCTCTTCTGCAGACTAAACAAGGCCAGTTCCCTTAGTGTCTCCTTGTAGGTCACATTCCCTCAGCAGGGCTGTCCCTTGGGGGGAGGAGGGCCCAGGGCCAATCGGCCTAGGTGGGGCCCCTGCCCCCCCATGCTGGAGGGGAGTGTGGCGGCGGGCCAGCCCACCCCCAGATACCCCAATCGCCTCCCCGGGGACTGGGAGCTGGCCCCGAGGCTGCCTGCTGGCAGAGACCCAGCCCTGGCCCTGGCCCGGAGCACGAGGCCGCCCACCAGCAGGAGCTGGCGCTGGCTGAGGCTCTATCTGGGTACTGGCCGGCCAGGGACTCCAGGCTGCTGCTGGGAGTCCAGCCGGCCCTGGTCCGGCCGCAGCCAGGGATGGTGCATGGGCGCCTGCTGGCGCTGCCCAGCCTGGCCCGGCCCCACACACCCGCCTCACCCCTGTGGGCTGGCCAGCTGGCTGCTCTGCCTTAGGGTGGGGAGGGCTGGCCCAGAGGCCGGGCGAAGCGTTCACGCCCCACCCCTCTGCCTTCAGCTCACTGCGATTGCCACATTCACCACCACCCCACAAGGATGGCCCTGTCCCTCAGTCCCCTAATAATTTTCATCACCCTCCACTGGACTGTCTCCAGTTTGTCCACATTCTTCCTATAATGGGCAGCCCAAAACTTGACACAATACTCCAGATGTGGCCTCCCCAGGGGAATAATCACTTCCCTCGATCTGCTGCCAATGCTCCTACTAATGCAGCCCAATGTGCCCTTAGCCTTCTTGGCAACAAAGAAACACCGTTGACTCATATCCAGCTTCTTGTCCACTGTAACCCTCAAGTCCTTTTCTGTAGAACTGCTGCCCAGCCAGTCAGTCTCCAGCCTGTTGCCCTGCATGGGATTCTTCCATCCTAATGCAGGACTCTGCACTTGTCCTTGTTGAATCTCATCAGATTTCTTTTGGCCCAATCCTCCAACGTGTCTAGGTCGCTCTGTATCCTATCCCTACCCTCCAGCTTATGTACCTCTCCTCCCAGGTTAGTGTCATCCATGAACTTGCTGAGGGCGCAATCCACCCACCATCCAGATCGTTAACGTAGATGTTGAAGAAAATTGGCCCCAGGACTGACCCCCTGGGGCCCTCTGCTTGATACTGGCTGCCAACTAAACATCGAGCTGTTGATCACTACTTGTGATCTTTTTGTCTCAGGCCTGTCTTGTCTATGGTCCGTCTGTGCTGGGGATTTGCCTTGGTTCCAGCAGTTGATGGTAGCTCCTGATTATCTGAACCAGGATAAACTCCAAGCACAAACAAGCAAAGCTGTTGAAACCAAATAGCGGTTTTCCTTCTCACCTCTCTGATTTGTGAAATGGTTGCTGCATTTGAGGGTGGTGGCTCCCACTTGCTGGAATTGGAGGCAAATCTGTAGTGTAGACAGGGCCCAAGGCTCAGTCTGCATGCCTCATTAATGGTGGGCAAGCTCAGCTCTCAACTCCCTGTGTTAATCCAGTTTTCCAGTTGCCAAAGTCCTTTGAAGGGTGTCAGGACAGGCTCTCTCTCTTCTGTTTGGGTCTTTAAACAGCACCCATCATGGTGGCATCGGAGCACCTTTTAGAGATAGAATTGATTCGTGTCTGTTCCACTTAGTACAATCTTGTAAGAGCTAAAACTGCCATGACATCTTCTTATTCCAAGAATGTAAAAAGAAGCAGAGAACAACCCTGTCGGCTTTATGAGTTTGCCTATATTTATCTTAAAGAAGCAATAGAGGGCACAAGCAACGTTGCAGGTCACCTTTAAGGGCATCCACTGAGGATTAGCTGGAGTTTATGCCGTTTAACCAGAATTAACCAGGGTTTATGGAGACCTGTAATAAGAAGCTAAATGCCAGGATGGTGGAAAGGAAAAAGAAAGGGAAGGGACAGTTATCAAAAATAAAGCAGAAATTAATCCATGGGGGAGGAGCAGTTCTTGACCTCCTAGAGAAGGGTTCAGAGTCTGGAGAATGTTATTTTGTAGAGGGCAAAAGAGGAAAGTAGTATGTCTCTGGGGTATGTTTTTGGTAGTCAATTTCTGGTAGAGCTGTGCTGGTGGGCAAGGAGTATCCCCTTAAACCTAAAGAAAAGAAATTATTCATAATCCAGAGCCCATTTGAAATGCAGTGCAATATTTTCCATGCTTTTCTGGGCAATCGGGATGTTATTTTTGCTCACTGCCGTACACCAAGTATGGTTTGTAGCATGTGCAACAAGAAAGAACTGCTCCCATTGTACTTCTTCCTATTGACTGTACCATTGTTACATGCAGGATGTGAATTATAACTCCAAGGATGTAACTGGGGAGACTTGGAGACGGCTCGTCTGCTAGGGATGGTGAGTTGCCATGACAGTCTTTCATGTTACTCCTTGGCAAACCGAATACTTTGTTTGCTGTTTCGGTTGACCTCACTATGATTTATGGGACTAAAGATTTAATCCTACACATTTGTCATGGGACGGGAAAGGACTTTAAAGTTTAGTTTATGGCTAAAAGCACAGAGAAAATCATACTGTTATTATGTCATTAGTGAAATACATGAATATTCTTGTACGTATTGTCAGCGTAACAAATGATATAACTGTACAAGCCATGCAGGTCGGATAACTACTCAGGTTGCTTTACAAACACTAGCCAATTAAGCGTCATCTAGGTATTAGCATTCCAGTTTTACACATGAAAAACTTGGCTAATAAAATGCCAGTATGGACAGATCCAAGTAATGTAGCTAAGTAATGTCCCAAGAAAGCATGCCGATCCACCTTAGCTGAACAAATGAGGACTGGTTGCCATTTGGCTAACCTACGGAGAGTACAGAACAGTGGTGTGGGTGCTTATTCAATATGCACGGATGCTTTCTTCTCATGCTACATGGTAGAGACCCAGTAAATCTGCTACAAATAGATACATTCCACGATGATGACGCTGAGCTTGGCTAGGTGGAGATGTTTCAGAAGGATTCTGAACATCTTTATTTTGATAACCCAGATGATCTCCTAGATGCCTTTGCTTGGCTTGTCTGGAGAAATTATGTGCAGCATTTTTGGAGCAGGTATCCTTTTCAAATTGAGTCCCTAGTGCTCAGGGTTAGGGGCTGGGAAGATTTTAGGCGCAGCATGTTTTACTGGTTTGAGGACAGTGATACATGAGTGGATGTGTCTAGAGAAGAAGCTTACGCTAGCTAATCCTCCTCCTTCAGGTCTGTCCTTAAAATTCACCTCTTTTCATAGAATCATAGAATAATAGGGATGGAAGGGACCTCATGAGGTCATCTAGTCCAACTCCCTGCTAAAAAGCAGGACCACTCCCACTAAATCACCCCAGCCAGGGTTTTGTCTAACCGGGCCTTAAAAATCTCCAAAGATGGAGATTCTACCACCTCCCTAGGTAACCCATTCCAATGCTTCACCACCCTCCTAGTGAGAAAGTTTTTCCTAATATCCAACATTGACCTCCCCAGCTGTAATTTGAAACCATTGCTCCTTGTTCTGTCCTCTGTTACAACCGAGAACAGCCTAGCTCCCTCCTCTTTGGAGCAACCCTTCAAGTAGTTGAAGGTTGCTAACAAATCTCCCCTCAGTCTTCTCTTCTGTAGACGAAATAAGCCTAGTTCCTTCAGTCTCTCCTCATAAGTCATGTGCCCCAGCCCCCTAATCATTTTTGTTGCCCTCCGCTGGACTCTTTCTAATTTGTCCACATCCTGAATAATGTCTATCTGAAAGAGGCTAAGCAGATGGTGAGCTGTAATTGCTGCTATGGGTTGACTTAGAATTGTACACACAGATAGTCTGTGCTAAAACACCCTATTATTTCTGTCATCCTCTCTTCCCCTCTGACCCCCGTCTATTGGTTTCATCTTGGCTTATTGACTGTATCCTCTTTGGGGCAGGGGACTGTCATTTGCTCCGTGTTTGTATAGCACCTAGGACAATGAGACCTGACTTGGTTGAGGTTTAACAGAGTTACCACATTATAAATATTATATAGCAACATGTAAAATCAGAAGTGTCTAGGGCGTAGCCCCAGGTTTAATGGTTTGGATGGATTTGGAAGTTGCTGTAGAGGAAGACATGGCAGGAACTGATGGTGGCGTGAATGGGAAGGATGGGGGGGAAGAAAACACAAACATACCAACCTTGTGTAACCATGTGAAATGGTTTAGATGGTGGAGTTATCAACAGGCAGGAGAAAAAATTCCCAACTACATGTGCCTATCATTCCAGTGGGACATTGTGCATTGATCAATGATTAGAAAGTGGTTGAAACCAACCCATTGTTGATAGGATTTTGTTAGATACATCATTAAAAATCTTATCATTATTGTTTTATCAGGGCAGATCATTGAAGTTGGTCAACATTTAGGTCTACTAGCCCCAGCAATATCTTGACTCCTGAGCGCACAGAACTATAGGCCACTGGCAAAGTGTTTGTTATAGACATTCCTCTTAACATCAGGGAAGATTTTATGAAGGGATTAAGGGAGTTAGGTGCTGAAGCCCCATTGATCTTCAATGGGAGCTGGGCATCTAACTCCTGTAGGTGCTGTTGAAAATCCCAGTCTGCCCTTTTATAGTGTGAGCAAAGAAGCGCTGTTTATGTACTAGATTTATCAGTCAGGTAAATAACAATGGTTTGCATTTTGCTAGTGCCTTAAGACCCCAACGTGTTTTAGAAAGAGCTGTGAATAAAGCATCAAAAGATGCTGGGAAAGTAAGTATTGCCACTCCATTTTACAGAGGGAGAAACTGACAAACAGGGAAGAGAAAATATTGAGCCAAATTCCTGGAGGATGTTTGAAATAGGGCTATGAATAAACAGAACTACTCATGGGTCATAACCTCAAGGCCACCCTTCTGCTCCACAGACCACCCCCCATAAACATTTGCCTAGGATCACTTTTAAGGGTGCACTGTCTCAAACCTGCCCAATTCAGGTGTCAGATTAGAGGAGCAATGCCTCTAAAGAAGGTAATTGGGGTTAGTGTCATTTAGCATAACATGCCTTGTGAGTTTTGATTCTCCGTTCAAATCTCAAGCTTCTCAGTGTCATGTTGCTTTTACAGATCTCATAAATAACTTATAAGGGTTTCTATGGAGGTACCAGCACTTCCCTTCTGCAAAGTTTCATAATAGGAAACAGTGTCTTACACTTATTGGCTGAGCTAATCTAGCCTAAAAGGACTGGGAGAAAAGGAAAACCAATTGCTTCTTAGTTGCTTCCACCAGAATACACTGTTGGTTGTGATCACAGCCATTTGCCACACACATAACAAGCAGGACATTAACCAATGACTAGTGCTCACAGACAAAACACACCCATTCGTGAGATCATCACATTAGAGTCGTAATTTCCCTTTGCTGGTAAAATTAAGATTTATCAAGATGATTTCTGGGTCACTGTAGATAGGGTGGTTAATGGCTTGAGAGAAAAAAAGTGAGGCTTTCTATACTAGTTAGGTGGCAGCCACAAAGATTATCTGGTTGCCAGGTTTAGAGACAGGAAGGGATTTTCCCCAGCAAATCTTAGTAGCAGCCAAGCTATGGAGAGCTACTTTATCTGTTGCGAGGCTGTGTGGTCACTGTAGCAAATCCCTGATCTCGTATCATTGGCCAGTGCCATTCAGCTGTGTAGAATGGTACTGGAAAGGCGATTTTATTAATAGAAAATGTGCATGGTTGCCATTTTGAATGGAAAGGACAGTACTGACTCCATGTTGGATGAGTTCTCTTTTCAGAGATAACCGCGCCTTTTGAGTTTTGGTGGAAAAATCTGAGTGCAAGGCTTAGGTACCAGGTGCACAATTTGTACTACTATGTGCATAACTTGTAAGTGCCATGTGCAGAGGGCACTCAGAGGCAGGAAAAATCAGCACTTCTGATTGGCTAGGAAAAATGTATATAAGGCTGCATCAGGGAACAATCGCTGTCATCCTCCCTAGTGGCAGTCCGTTGTGCGTTGTTTGAGAAGACTATGAGGGATCAAAGAAAGAAGATACCCTTACCTGCTCCAGAGTTCCTGCATTGGCCTGCTTCTTGAATCCGGGTCTTCCGTTCGTCTGGTCCTGTCTACTGGTGGCCTGGTGTTCTGTGAATGAAGACAAATCATAACGTTAAATCTGGGAACCTATTTTTGGAGGGAGGGATTTCTGGTTGGTTTTTAGATAGATAGATAGATAGATAGATAGATAGATAGATCCTGAGGCTTCCCTTGTTCCTGATTTTCACCTATTAAATAAATCTGTTAATATTTGAACATTCATAGTGAGTAAATCTTCAATCCATCTGCTGGTGATCAGATACAGTTAGGGGCCATAAATCCACCTTGCAAGGGGAGGAGGCCATGATATTAGTGTTTTAAGGTTTTCCCCTCACATCTCTCCTCTAACAGCTGGCTCTCCTTCCTTTGCAGCACAGAGCAGGAATTGTTTCCTGTGTGTTAGCTCCTCTCATCTATTTATGGCAGTGGGTCTCAACCAGGGGTACACATACCCCAGGGGGTACGCAAAGGTCTTCATGGAGGTCCCATCAACTCCTCTAGAGATCTGCTTAGTTTTACAGCAGGCTACATAAAAAGCCCCAGAGATGTCAGCACAAACGAAAATTTCATACAATGACTTGTTTATACTGCTCTATACACTATACACTGAAATGTAAGTACAATATTTATATTCTAATTGATTTATTTCATAACTATATGGTAAAATGAGAAAGACGGCAATATTTCAGTAATAGAGTGCTGGGGCACTTTTGTATTTTTATGTCTGATTTCTGCAAGCAAGCAATTTATAAGAGGTGAAACTTGCGGGTACACAAGACAAATCAGACTCCTGAAAGGGGTACAGCAGTCTGAAAAGGTTGAGAGCCACTGATCTATGGAACTGCGTTTTGTTCTCAATCAGCCATGAGTGGAGGGGCCAAAGCTCCCCAAGGTGAAATAGTATTTACTTTCTATGCTCAGAGCTATCAATCATGCTATATAATGTTTAGGTGGAGTTGACATCTATGAGCGTGTTCTGAAGTTAACTTAGCAGAGGCCATCATGCTGATTTCACCCATCGCTTACAGCCTCGGGTGCACTTGACCTGCAGCCCAGAACCAGAACGTCAAGTGAGGTGTAGCTACTGCGGCACAATATTGTATTGCTATATAAGGAGAGATTCACGGAGGGAATCATGCTTGCTAATGAGACACACGCATGGAAGTCAGACAACACACAAAGGCTTCTTGGAAACAACACAACGAGCTAGTGTAATGCAATAAAGTCTCCCATGAAGATAAAACTTTTGCAAGAATGTTAGATTAGCCTTGGGCCTTTGGAGAATAAAGATTTTTCTGACATTCCGATCAGAGGAAAGGCTTGTCTAAATGCCCCGATCTTTGACAGCATAATGACTGCGCACTTTCCATTTAAACAAAGAATCCTGGGCTAAATGGACCATTGGTCTGACCAGTATGGCCCTTCTTATGTCCTTAAATAGTTTGTGAGTCCTCTACCGGTGCTCACAGTGTTCTTGGCTTTGGAAGCTGCCAGACACAAGTTAGAGCAGCAGTGTGTGTACAGGGAGGCATTCTGATTTTGTGGTGGCTACTAAACACAGTGATTTCATCCCCCACGGTGCTTGTCTGGCTTCATCACAGGGCTAACTGGTGTGCAAAGAGCAAAAGATACAGTAATGATGACAGCCTCTTGGACACTCTTGCAGGTTAAAACAGCATTGCTTGGGTTAGAGGGGTACTGAAACAACCTTTGGCTGAGGTTCAACCTCTGGGCCGTAAGATGGACTTAAGCTGAATCTTTCGCAAGTCCTGGGTAAGAGAGAACTCTTTAATAAATGGAAGTTCCAAAGGAGGAGCCATGTCCACCTAGTTCAGCAAAACAAACAGGGAGTCCTGTGGCGCCTTTAAAGACTAACACATTTATTTATCGCAGGAGGTCTCGTGGGCGATGAAAACTCATGCGATAAATTTGTTAGTCTTTAAAAGTGTACAAGACTCCTTGTTCGTTTTAATAAAGGGACTCCTTCTCCCCACCACTTCTATCTATGCTCGGGTGTAACTGACGGGGTAAGGAACCAGAAGAGAGGGTAAATTTGAGTGGATTGTGTCCTACTATAACAACAATATCCTGGTATTTTTATTGCCCTCCTTTCTGCCAGCATCATGGTGTGACTGCCACCAAATTCCAATGGGTTAGGCACAGTGTGCTGAATGTGGGGTGTTGTGTAAGAGGGGTTAGTAGCTAACATCTTGGAAATTGCTGGTGAGATTAAGGATGCCTAGAAAGTCTAAATTTGTATAATGGACATGCTGGGGACCAGCTTTGCTTAGTCCCTTGATAGGACTGCACAGACTTCAACCAATTAATGCTGCCATTCCTGGATCACCAAGCCCGGAATGAATGAAGCTCCTCAAGAAGGTATGCAAATATTATCCCTCTTGTACAGATAGGAGGATAGACTCAAATTGTGCTTGTTTCCCCAAGATCACAGAGTGCGAGGATCGGTGTTAAAGCTGGAATTAGAATTCAGGAGAGTCTGTGCCCCAGATCGTGGTTAGCTCACTCGTCTTCTCTTCAAGACTGGAAGTCCAGTCCCATCCATGGAGGTAACAGAGTCATCCTCTGGTTACTAAGCATTGGAACCATTTTGTTCAATTCTAAAGGAACAAGGGGTTCCCTGGAATTCCCTAGCTGCTGTTATCCTATAGTTTCCAACATGCTAGCTCAGACTACACTTTCAGTTCTAATTGACTTGCCCTTCTGAAATGGATCAGAAACAAAACAAGCGGCAGAAATACTATTAGAAACTCCCAAAGGCCTGTAGACTGAGCCCAGTTAAGTCAGAGGGCCCCTGGATTTGCCCTGTTTTTGGTTTGCAGAAATCGCTCCGGCACCATTTGCTGACACTTTTATGTTTGGAAATGCGTTACGCAGCTGCTCTTGCTTCCTCTGGAGCGAGGCACCAGAAAATCATCACAATCCAGTTTCAAAGGCTCGTCCTTGGGGGAAGATTTGTGGCAATTTGCCCTAAGAGGGATGAGTCACAGATGGGCTACATGCCGAGTACATGTGAATGTGAAATGGAGGGAATGCTACAAGATTACTGTCAATTCTTTGGCTGAACTGCTGGTTGAGTAGTATATTTCACAGGCTCCCAGAGGCCGTCTCTGAGCACCTTTTGCTCTTTCAGGTGCTAATTCAAGACGGGTGAGCCAGCATGCATTCAAATCCAGCACTGCTCAGCGACCTGGGAGCAAAACCTGTTTGGGATTTGCCATGATGACGATGATGCTCGCCTCAGGGGCTGCTTTCTCTGGTGACGTGGAACCCAGAGCGAGTAGTGCTGGAGGATAAACAGCACCCAGGACACTGACTGTACTGAGGCACTTTGCTTTTCAATGGAGTTTAGGATCCTAAATACCTTTGAGGATCTAGGATCTCTTGTCTGAGAAATGGGGAGTGAGGAGGAGAGGGGTTATTAAGAATACTCATTTTTTAGGGTTTTCTAGTAAAGGTGGAACATGATTTGGAGCAGCACAAATAAAACCTGCTTGAAATAACTGGCTGTTCATAGCTACAATCCAGGAGCCAGAGCGGGGTTAGATTAAATGACCTCCTGAGATCCTTTCTGACCCTAATCTTCTAAAATTCTATGCATCAATGAAAAGAAAATCCAAGACAGACCTATGCAGTGCAGAGCCACCCATATGGTGTCATCACATCATAGAGCAGAAAGGTAAGAGTCCATTCTGGTCCGGTGAGGTCACCTTGGTAATATTGTACTCAGTTGTGGTACAGGAATAGGACCATAGGAATTGCCAAACTGGATCAGAGCAATATCTGTCTAGTCCAGTGGTTGTCTCTGCCATTGGTGAGCACCCAATGCTTTAGAAGAAGGTGCAAGAAACCCTGCAGTAATTGTTATAGTCTAGCCTGCTCTCTGGTTCCCAATCTCTTAACTCCTAATCTTTAGCAATTACCAGCTAGACGAACGGCATTGAGTTCAGAGAAGAGCAACACTGATGACACTCAAGAAGAAAAATACAAAGGCTGACGCTGCATAGCTTGGCTAAATTCTGACTCTGTGGACGAGAAAATCCCAGTCTGCCAGCATTTGGAGGGTGTAAACATCAAGGTTGGGCAGGAACTGTTTAAGCTTGAGCAAGGGGTATAACGAGCGGTAATTGGCCAAGATTTACAAAGGCCAACGCTAGGCTGAGTGTCAGGTGAAATACAACTGTGTCCCAAGCAAGTGACGGGAGCTCTGTGGTAGAGGAACTGTAGCAGTAGAAAGGGTGCGAGATCATCTGATGACTATGGTTCACACCCCCAAAGGTATTTAGGTGCCTAATTCCCAGGGGAATTAGACTCAGACCTGTAACACTATTTAGGGAATTAGGTGCCTATATATGCAGAGAGTCTGAGCCTATCTATATAACTAAACGAGAGCTGTATATATGCACGGCGGGGACGCAGCTGCGCGCGCAGCAGCTGAATCCACGTCTTGCTGGCCCAGCTGGGGAGATTCAAATCTCCTGCCCTGAGCATGCTCACACAGAGCATACTCAGGGAGGAGCGGCCTGGCCCAGAAGCCGCTCTGCCGGCCGTCCCTCCACCTCCGAGCCTCCGGCCAGGTAAGAG